>CM077159.1:183228336-183599354 GCA_039583875.1 Platanthera guangdongensis
AAGTCATAGCTCGGCAAAGTGCGAGCGAAGTTTTCCTGGTTACTCGCCCATAGGCGAATTCACGATGGCGACTTTCAAGCTCGACGGCTTCATGGGCGAGCTTAACTATTACTCGCTCATAAGCGAGTTTCAGGTCGCAACCTCCTTAGGCGAGTTCCAGATGATACCTTCGGTTAGTGAGTATATGCGAGCGAGTTCAAGCAGCTGAGTTGCGGATGGCAATATACTCTGGCGAGTTTCATACAGAGAGCTCCAAATTAACTCGCAGGTGTCTTGTTCATAGGTTGGCGAGCTTCCTTGTTACTCGCCCATAGGCGAGTATAGGTGGGATTGGCGACTTCAAAGAGGCGAGTATCTTTGTTGCTCGCCCATATGCGATTTCTGCAGGTGAATAGGCGAGTATCTTTAGTACTCGCTCAAAGGCGAGTTGAAGGGGCGAGTATCTTTGTTACTCGCCCATAGGCGAGTTCGCAGGTGGCTAACTCGCAAGGGGCTCTAATGTCAAAGTGACACTTACCTCCGCCTGATTCATCTCCTTTTCAATAGTGATATTTTTCATACATGTTCATACTTACGGTGTGTTTGGTAAAGCCCGTGAGTACTTTTTGTATGACTAACAACATGACAAATCACGACGTGTTCACCACCAGGGAAAAACATACGAGGTGCTCTGCAAGCTCCTACTTGCGATGATCTCCTTCGACAACCTACATTGCATGAGACGACTTGCTCATGTCATCTTCCAACTAGTATTCTACGAGCTCCTACTAGTGATGCTCTTCAGCTTACTGGGTGCTCTCTTCATTCCGCGAGTTCCATACTCGCAAGGTCATCTCTTCAACAGCTATGGTGCTCTCCTTTAATTCCATGAGTCCATACTCGCGAGATCACTACTTCAGCAACTGTGGTGTTTGAATTCTGCGAGTTTTATACGCGCGAGGCTAACATCAGCAACCAGGACGCAATGTTATTCATTCGATCTCCTCAAATATCTGGAGCGGCGATGACCTGAAAAGGTTTTACCCCTAGCGGTAACATGTATTGCTTACCTGTAACATTGTTTCTAAGTTGTTTATACATTTCCTCGCCTCAGAGTCACGGGTTCATGCGAGTTGTATTCTTTGTGTTGATTCATCTCAAGTTAGCTAGGAGCAGTGAAGTTCAACTCCAAGATCGATTTAGGAACTCTGCGCTCGACATGTTTCTCCTATTTAGCCCAGGGCGGACGATGGGACGATGCCTCGGGATTTAAGCGTCCTTGTAGACCGAGCCCCTACATTGATGGCCCGAGATCAGCTCCCCCCTTGCATGTCGGCCTAGCTACCCCCGATTGCATCTCTCCTCTGACTGGAGGAACTATCAGGAACAGTTCTGGACGCTAACATCCTAAACTCGATAAAGGATCGACCTCACATAGTGATGCCTTATACAAATGCGTCATCGGTCTTTGAGAAGACTAAAAGACCCGCTCATAGCAAATGTTTGACATATAACAGGACGCGTTTCTGTTGTTACCAAAGCAGGATAACTTTTCGAGCTCTGAGAAGTACAAGTTCGCGGAAGGATGGTGGACTCGAGAGTGTCCAGTAGGAACCCTCCCGAGGGCCATTTCCCTCCGCTTGTACTCTGGTTTTCGTAACCAAGTGGCAGAGCTGAAAACGATCTCCACGGTTGGGTTGGGAAACGAGCCTTCGACCTGTTTCTCCTAGATAGCCCAGGGCGGACGATGGGATGATGCCTCAGGATGTAAGCGTCCTTGTAAGACCGAGCACCTGCTTGACGACCGAGATCAGCTCCTCTCTTGCATGTCGGCCTAGCTACCCACGATTGCATCTCTTCTCCGACTGGAGGAACTATTAGGAACAGGTCTGGACGCCAACCTCCCAACTCGACGGCGGCAGGATCGCGTTCTCTTTAGAATTTCTTTGTCCTCAAAGATATTGACTCATTGGCAATCTCTTAAGCAGCAGGTAAAAACTGCTACAACAATATTCAAAGTCCTCTAGTGGCATTGTCCTCATAAGTCCAAGTCCCTGCACGAGCTCCTCTCCTACATATTGGCCAACGACCTCCTCGAGTGAGACCAGTTTCTCGTTGGAATAATGTCGTAGTCCGTGAACTCTATACAAGCTACTCTCCTGCAGACTGACTACTTGCCTCCCTGAGTCGACTTACACCACTCTAGTTGAGCAAAGCTTCTGAGAGCTGCCGACTCCAACACATTGAAAGTCCTCGAGTGGTAGTGTCCTTGTAAGTCCAAGTCCCTGCACGAGCTCCTCTCCTGCATATTGGCCAACGACCTCCTCGAGTGGAACCAAGTTTCTCGTTGGAGTGATGTCGTAGTCTGTGAACTCTGTACGAGCTTCTCTCCTGCAGACAGACTACTTGCCTTCCCGAGTCAACTTACACCACTCTAGTTGAGCAAGGCTCCTGAGAGCTGTCGACTCCAACATTCAAAGTCCTCGAGTGGCAGTGTCCTCGTAAGTCCAAGTCCCTGCACGAGCTCCTCTCCTGCATATTGGACAACGATCTCCTCGAGTGGAACCAAGTTCCTCGTTGGAGTGATGTCGTAGTCCGTGAACTCTATACGAGCTCCTCTCCTGCAGACCGACTACTTGCCTCCTCGAGTCGACTTACACCACTCTAGTTGAGCAGAGCTCCTGAGAGCTGTCGACTCCAACAATGCTTTAAGTCCTCGAGTGGCAGTGTCATCGTAAGTCCAAGTCCCTGCACAAGCTCCTCTCCTGCACATTGGCCAACGACCTCCTCGAGTGAGACCAAGTTCCTCGTTGGAGTGATGTCGTAGTCCGTGAACTCTGTACGAGCTCCTCTCTTGCAGACCGACTACTTGCCTCCCCGAGTCGACTGATTCCCACCCCCAGTTGAGATTGGCTCCTGCTGGGTGTCGACTGATTCCCACCCCCAGTTGAGCTTGGCTCCTGCGAGGTGTCGACCTTTCTCTCCACCCCAGTTGAGCTCGGCTCCTGCGAGGTGTCGACCTCTTTTCTCCACCTTTAGTTGAGCTCGTCTCTGCTAGGTGTCGACCTTTTTCTCCACCTCCAGTTGAGCTCGGCTCATGTGAGGTGTCGACTCTCTACTTCCAGTTGAGCTTCCTCCTACAAGGTGCCGACTTCTTCTCTCCACATCCAGTTGAGCTCGGTTACTGCGAGGTGTCAACCTCTTTTCTCCACCTTAAGTTGAGCTTGACTCTTGTTAGGTGTCGACCTTTTCTCCACTTCTAGTTGAGCTCGGCTCCTGTGAGGTGTCGACTCTCCACCTCCAGTTGAGCTCAGCTCCTGTGAGGTGTCGACTCTCCACCTCCAGTTGAGCTTCCTCCTGTGAGGTGTCGACCTCTTCTCCACCCCCAGTTGAGCTCGGCTCCTGCGAGTGTGTTAACCTCTTCTCTCCACCTCCAGTTGAGTTCGACTCCTACTAGGTATCGATTATACTCTCCACCTCCAGTTGAGCTTCCTCCTCTGAGGTGTTGACCTCTATTCCACCTCCACTTGAGCTCGACTCCTGCTAGGTGTCGACTATACTCTCCACCTCCAGTTGAGCGCAGTTCCTGCGAGGTGTCGACCTCTTCTCTCCACCATCAATTGAGCTTGGCTCCTGTGAGGTGTCGACTCTCCACCTCCAGTTGAGCTCGGCTCCTGTGAGGTGTCGACTCTCCACCTCCAGTTGAGCTTCCTCCTGTGAGGTGTCGACCTCTTCTCTCCGCCTCCCGTTGAGCTTGGCTCCTGTGAGGTGTCGACTCTCCACCTCCATTGTGCTTCCTCCTGTGACGTGTTGACCTCTTCACCACCTCCAGTTGAGCTCGGCTCTGCGAGGTGTCGACCTCTTCTCTCCACCTCCAGTTGAGCTCAGCTCCTGCTAGGTGTCGATTATACTCTCCACCTCCAGTTGAGCTCGGCTCCTGCGAGGTGTCGACCTCTTTTCTCCACCTTCAGTTGAGCTCGGCTCCTGCTAGGTGTCGACCTTTTTCTCCACCTCCAGTTGAGCTCGGCTCTGTGAGGTGTCGACTCTCCACCTCCAGTTGAGCTCGGCTCCTGCGAGGTGTCGACCTCTTTTCTGCCCTTCAGTTGAGCTCGGCTCCTGCTAGGTGTCGTCCATTTTCTCCACCTCCAGTTGAGCTCGACTCCTATGAGGTGTCGACCTCTTCTACAATTCAGTTGAACTTGGTTCATATGAGGTATCAACCTTCTCTCCCCTTCCAGTTAGCTCCACTCCTAGGAAGGACCTCGCGCAGTGCATCGTCTAACGTCATCTCTCGAACAACGGTTTCAATATTGTTTTTTCAAGCTTGTGCCGAGCTCGAAAAAAGCGGGGATTGTGTATAACCCGTAATTTGTCGAGATCAGAAGTACCCCCACAAACGGCTATTCGCAGACCATTCGGCGAGCAGAGGCGAGCTTGGGCGAGCTGTGGTGAGCTTGGGCAAGCAGAAGAGAGCTTGGGCGAGCAGAGGCGAGCTGTGGCGTGCAGAGGCGAGCTGTGACGAGCAGAGACGAGCTTGGGCGAGCAGCGGCGAGCTTGGGCGAGCAGAGGCGAGCTTGGGCGAGCCGAGGCGAGCTGTGGGCGAGCAGAGACGAGCTTGGGCGAGCAACTTGTAACGCCCCAAAATTTGAAAGAAGGACGAGCAGCGTCGAGAGCCAAGTTTGGGTCTCGGTGAGGGTCACACAGCCTAGGACACGGGCGTGTCCATGGCCGTGTTGTACCGGGTTTGTCGAGAGCCCGAGAAGTCGACGATTTTTCGCTCAGTTCGTCGACTAGTGGGGGACACGCCCTCCGACACACCCGTGTCGGAGCCCGTGTTGCAGGCATGTTCTCTCGAGTGTCGACACAGAGGTGTCGACATGGTGGTGTCGACACAATGGTGTCGACACAGAGGAGGTGTCGACACAGAGGTGCCGACACGGTGGTGTCGACACAATGGTTGTCGACACAGAGGAGTTGTCGGCACAGTGGTGTCGACACAATGGTGTCGGCACAGAGGAGGTGTCGACACAGGCAGGGAACACGGCCTAGGACACGGGCGTGTCCATGGCCATGTCTTTCGGGTTCGTCGAGCGCCTGTGGTTACGATGTTTTTCGCTTGACGAAGTGTCGAGGCAGTAAACATGGTTCGGAACACGGGCCTGTCCGGGGCGTGTTGAGCGTGTTCGACGAATTCCTGCGAGTTCGACGAAGAGGCAGTCGACGATCGTCGAGACGTTAAACAAGTCTGAGACACGGGCGTGTCCCAGGCCGTGTCCTCTCGGGTCGTGAGCCGGGACTTGTGAGGGGTTGGACACGGCCTGGAGCCCAGGCGTGTTCAGGTTGGACACGACTGTGTCAAAAGTGACACGGGCGTGTCAAGGACCCATGTCCTATTTTGGGTGCGACAGTTTCAGCGTCGATTGGGGAACATGGGCTTGGACACGGGCGTGTCACAAGCCATGTTCGGCCCAGGTATTTTGTTTTTCAGTTCGATCGTGGCCGCTCTTTCCTTTCTTTTGGGATCTGAAGGTCCAGGGTTGCCCTTGCTGAGTTAAGTCCGAGAATAGGGTAAGATAGGCTTCGGTGCTCCAAATCGCGGGCCGAGTCCAGATCCGTGGAGGCAATATCGTTGCGAAGGTTTTCATCCGGCTAAGTTTCCATGGCTAGGAAGATGGTCGGAAGGTAACGACACTTCTCCTCTTGGTTTTAGGATGCATGTTTTAGCATCTTTTATTTTCTAATTTTTGGACACCAAACTCTCAAATGAGAGGGGTTTGGGTCGCCAAGGTTCAAGAGGAACCTCCAGGTCGATTGAGTCCGTCCCCAGCATGTTTTTGCATTAGAGATCCGCTTCGTTAGTGGATTAGGCATGGTGGGTGAAGCTGTAGTCGCGACCGTTAGTCCGACTCGATGATGTTGCATACGAGCTTTAAGGATTCGTAGAGATCCGTTGCGACAAGATGTCGTTTGTGATGTTTTCCCCTTTTTCTCGAGTGAGTACGTGTAGTCGGAACCGGACAAGGTTAGCTCCTCAATGGCGGTAGATGGTTTCCTTGGTGAACAAGGTTTGCTCCGCATTGGTGGTAGATGGTTTCCTTGGTGCGCGGGAACGATGCAGTACGAATGAGGGACTAGGGTGGAATTGTCTTGGATTGTGATGTGCCAAGGCACGGCTGTGTCTCCGTGGTCGGCTGGCTATCCCGTGACGTGCACGTCATGTGTGGAGAGTGTCCCGACGAGACTAGTCCCCTTCTGTGAGACTGCCGAGAATGCCAAGCATGGGGCAAGCTCGGGCAATGAGGTCATGAGAGGGTGGGGTCCAACAAGGCTTCTTAGAATCGGTCTGTGTGTGTTTGTTGGAATCCTGACATGAGAAGTCAGAGCTTGCAGGCAAGCCCAGGCTAAGACCTTGAGCGGGTGGGGCCTGTGCAAGAGTTCCGTGTGGCGGCTTGTATGTCGTCGGGGGTGTTGGTAACGCCCCTTTGTTTTGCGGCTTTATGCCAATGGGGAAATGATGAGTACCCATATGATGTGATGATGTGCTAGTTGCATACGCGATAGGGTGCCTTGGGTAAAGCCCGGGTTTTTGCATACATGCTGCATAAGTAGGCCCTTTCATTATATGCTCAACAATAGAGAACGTGTATGTTGTTTGAGACATCCAAGCCTGTTCTTAGTGCCTTACTTGTTTATTTATATATTGCATACGAAGTGCTGACTTGCAGGTTGGAGGGGTTCCCCGGGGTCCGTTAGGAGCGGTCGGGAGGAGATGTGTTGGTTACACAGTTTGAGGTCAGCCTTTGCTGACCCACGTTACAATCAAATGTTTACAGGGCAAGGATCGCAAGCAGGAGTTAGCTCGCCGGCCAAAAGGGCCTAAGCCTCATGAAGTGTTACTGTTTTGTTGTAGCTCTACTTTTATGATATTGTATGTTTGATGCTCATATTTTTCGGCTTGCATGCCGAGGTAGTGTAGGAGTGCTTATGCACATTTATGACTGGTGTTATTATTTGAGTTTTGGACTCACTTCTGTTGTAAGACCTTAAGGCCGCTTCGATACTCCTATATGGTGTGGATAACTTCTAGTCTGTTTGCTTTTTCCGCTGTGCTGTGGTTATGAGTTTTGAGATCGGGTAGTTATATCATCTTATAATACTGAAGCTGTGACGTCTGTATGTTGTGGGGCCCCGACCGAACCCATATTATACCGTCATTACAGGGGAGGTGTTACAATTTGGTATCAAAGGGAGGTTAGGTTCAAGGTCAGTGTATATAGAAGTTATCCACACAGCAGTAATGCGGGACCATGAGTGTCCTTATGTTTGAGTCCTGCGATTAGAGACTGATTCCTTATTTTTGCTTCCTTGAAGAGTGCAAGCAACGAGGCGAGTGCGTCGAGATCAAGAGAAGAGCTTTCGGTGAGCAGCCCATAGCTCAGGGTCCTTTGGGCATGGGTGTAAACCCGGCCGACTTCTGCCGCATGCTGTTGAAGTAATGGTGGCAGCCCTGGCTGCAACAGCAGCTTAGGTAGCAACTCCCGCTACACCGGATACGGCGACGGCAGTGCCGGGCGGAGAAGCCAGGCGAGTAGAGCCTTTGGCAGAAAGGGTGTTGTCGGGCATGGAGACCGGCAGATGAAGTACTTTCTGAGTTCCATCCCCCGACATTCAAGGGTGTCGGTACTACCGACTGATGCGGAGGACTGGTGGGCACTGATTCAAGAGCTTTTGAGGGCGGCAGAGATGCCGAAGAGAAGAAATCTGAATTTGCGGCCTTCATGTTGGAGGGAGACGCAAAGTTGTGGTGGGTGAGCCATAGCGGCCGCCAATTTCCTGGACGCACCCCGTCGATGGAAGAATTTTGGGGATGCTTTTCTAAAGAGGCACATTCCCGTTTCTACGAGGTTGGCCCTTCAGAGCCATTTCTGCACTTGATGCAGCGAGACAAAACGGTGGACGAGTATGTGCAGGAGTTCACCCGTTTGGGTCGTTACGCGAGAACGACGATGACAGATGATGTAGAGAGGGATAACCTCTTTTACCAGGGGCTGAGGAGAATCTAAGGCAACCCCTCATTGGCATGCAGAGAGTTGGTTTTAACGAGCTAGTTGAGGCTGCCAGGACGTTGGAGAGTGATCTAGAGCGAAGCCAACGCCGCAAGTGTTTTGCACCCAAGCAAGGAGAAGGGAAGCCTTCTCAATCCCAAGGAAAGTCGGAAGGGAATAGATGGAGGAAGAAGTCTCACCCGTACAAGTCCGGTGAGAAAAGCAAGTGGACGTCTGGAGGGTCTTACTCTAAGGGGCCATCAACGTGCTTCAACTGTGGCAAGGTGGGACACATAGCTCGTTTTTGTACCCAAGGGGGTGCGGAGCAGGAGGCAAGACAGGAGCAGACTGTGCGCTCCGGCCCCAGTGCTGCAGAGAAAGGGAAGATGGCGGAGTCGAGCGCTTCTCGGTTCCAACCGGTACAACCAAGGGCTTACAACCTATGACAGCAGGAAGCGATCCGCCAACCCGACGTGGTGACAGTATGAGGAAGTTTTAGTTTAACCTTGCGCTCATACGTTTAGACCGTTATTGTTGATGTCTATGTTGTAGGCTTTGTGTTGGTTTTCGGCTACCCCGCTAGAGTACTGTTTGATACGGGAGCGTCACACTCCTTCTTGCGGAAAGCTTCATCCAGAGGATTGGAGTTGAGTCATTTTCGGCGGACGCGGAGCTGAAGGTGCGCATGCCCAATGAGTCATCCATGACCACCAGAAAGAAAGGGCGTATTTGTTGGGAGCTAAGCGGAGTTGACTTCGTGTTGATAACATCGATCTTACCGTTGGTCGAGTTTGATGTGATTTTGGGATTGACTAGCTAGCGGAGCAACGTGCCAGATCGATTGCCTATCCAAGGTGGTGACCCTAAGAAGCGAAGGGCAGTCAGAGGTCAAATTTGAGGGCATCAATGGAGTGATCTGTTCTCTGATTTCGGCCTTGCGGTTGGCGCGGGCAGTTAGCCAGGGTGAAGTAGCGCTTGTAGTGTTATTGGAGGTTCACCTTTCCAGGTTATCACTTGGGGAAGTGCCTGTGGTGGCAGAGTTCGAGGATGTATTCTCGGATGAACTTCCTGGAGCGCCTCCTCGACGGGAGATCGATTTCTCGATTGAGTTAGTACCGGGAGGCTAGGCCGGTGTCGCGTCCTACGTTTAGGATGACACCAAAGGAGTTGGCTGAACTCAAGGTACAGTTGCAGGAACTGTTGAAGCAGGGGTATATCAGACCCAGTTCTTCACCGTGGAGCGCGCAGGTGTTGTTTGTAAAGAAGAAAGACGGTAGTATGCGGCTGTGCATAGACTACCGAGAGCTGAATAAACTGACCGTCAAGAATAAATATCCAATTCCTCGGATAGATGACATGTTCGACCAGTTGGTGGGGTCGGTAGTGTATTCAAAGTTGGACTTGAAGTTAGGATACTATCAGTTGCGGATTCGGGATGAGGACATACCCAAGACAGCGTTTGGTACAAGGTATGGACACTTCGAGTTCTCGGTGATGTCGTTCGGCCTGACGAGCGCACCCTCTGTATTCATGGATTTGATGAATCGAGTGTTTCAGAAATACTTGGACTCTTTTGTAGTTGTCTTTATTGATGACATCTTGGTATATTCCAAATCAGAGGTGGAACATGAGACTCACTTGAGGTAGTTTTGCAAGTATTGAGGGAGAACCAGCTTTATGCAAAGTTCTCAAAGTGCGAGTTCTGGCTCGAGAAGTGGCATTTTTAGGCCATGTGATTAGTGGGGATGGGGTGACAGTATATCCAACAAAGGTGGAGGCCATCAGAGATTGGCCGTTTTGAGAACCGTGGCGGAAGTCCGAAGTTTTCTTGGACTAGCCGGTACTATAGGAGATTCGTGGAAAACTTTTCGCGGATAGCTCTACCCCTCACCTCACTCACTCGTAAAGACCAGAAGTTTGTGTGGAATCAAGAGTGCAGTCAGACATTCGAGACGCTGAAGGAAAGACTGATGACGGCTCCAATCCTAAGTCTACCGAAAAGGACCGAAGGATTTCAGATCTTCAGTGACGCATCGGGATGCGGTTTGGGTTGCGTGTTGGTGCAACATGGCAGTGTAATAGCCTTTGGGTCTAGATAGCTGAAGCCTCACGAGAGGAATTACCCCGTTCATGACTTGGAGTTGGCGGCGATAATTTTCGCGTTGAAAATATGGCGACACTATGTCTATGGTGCGAAGGTAGAGATCTTCACAGATCATAAAAGCCTGAAGTATCTCTTAGATCAGAAGGACTTAAATATGCGACAGCGCAGGTGGGTAGAGTTACTTGGAGACTATGAGGTGGTGATTCAGTATACGCCAGACAAGACCAATGTGGTGGCCGATGCGGTTGAAGCCAAAATTGGCTTCTGTGGAGTTCGGCGTCCCAAAAGAGGGGTGACCGCGCACCTACTACCCTCAAGCGAACGATCTAGACACAAGATTAGGAACACAAGGGACATACCCAAGGTCTCAGCGTGGAGGACCCCCGCATACCCGGAAGACTAACAAACTCTTCCCTCCCAAGCCAAAGGCTGAGCTAAGATACCTTCGGAGGGCGCTCTCGGCCGACCGGAATATCTAAGGAGGATCTCGAGATCAACTCTCTCATATCCAGATGTGTCTCCTTGGGTCTACACAACATACTGCTCACCCGCCCTGCTGATGGCACAAACTCGCCGAGCAATTCCACGACACGCGAACTGTTGAAGCCAAAATTTGACTCCGACAAATATTCACAAAATAGGGGCGTAGCCGACACCTACTTGGCCCAAGCTCGACCTCCGACTGGTCGTGAAGGACTAAAACTGGCCCACAACCGCAGCAGGGAGGTCCCACCGCTTACCCGGAAGGTCACAGAGAACTTCCCCTCCAAAGCCAAAAACTGGGCTTGGAGTTTCTCAGAAGACAGTGCCGATGATTCCTTTTTTCGGAGTCCCAAAAAGTCCTTCTGAAGAACCCCTATGGGCTTATTTATAGATTTCGGAATCTGAACTGTCAATAACAAAACCGCACCAGTCTGAAATTACCGGGGTACCCTTGGCTGGGTCTGCCAACAGCCAAACTCCGCTGTTCTGAGGAGCTATATGCAGTCCACTAAGGGTAAGAGGGTAAAAATAACCGGGGTAGAAGAGTAAAAACCTCAGTTTGACAGGAAAATATAAAAATGGTCTCTTCTCGCCCTGGCGAGTTGAAAGGTACCTGCCGGCGAGAGGGGCCCACTGCCCGTCTCGCCGGCGCCTCTCGCCCTTTATTGCGAGATCTCCTTGCTACTGGAGACTCTCTCGCCCAGGAGGCCCTCTCGCCTCTGGAGGCCCTCTCGCCGCTGGATGGGGTATCTCGCCCATTGGAGAGTCCATCATCTCGCCGCTTGCGAGTGGGCCCCCTGGTCCCATTTGCCCATCTCGACCTGTTTGCTTCTTGAGGGCTCTTTACGAGCCCGAGGTTGTACACAATCCCCGCTCTTTTTTGAGATTACTCTAAGCTCAAAAAGATGTTCAACCGAGGCTCGTTATTTAAGGCGCATGAAAAAAAACGTATTTTATGAGGAATCTTCTGAGGCCCCCACCGGGGTCTATAAATATATGACTCCTGCCCCGCACACCTGGCGCCCTGCTCCGCATATTCTTCTTCCCTATTCTTGAGTTTTTTGGAATGACGCACAGTAAAAGCTTTCGTGAACGTCTCGCACTAGTGCGAGAGCAGCACAAGGCCAACGTGGCTTCTTTTACCTCTTCTTTAGTTCGCCCTCTCGCCCCGTCGTCTCGCCTGAAAAAGACGAAGGCTGGGGTCCGTCACCTGCCGCAGGAGATCTGTCTCGCGTTGCTTTGGAAACCATCCCCACTCCTCCTGCATCTTCCAAGGAAAAAGAGGTGGGTACTTGCTTTTACCACCGTTATCTCCGCGACCGGGTGCTCTCTTTTGTTGACTAATGCTTTTTCAGGGGGCTCTTGTGGTTCCGCAGCCCCCGAAGAGTCCGCGAGATGGTTCTGCTGCCCACTGCGAGGAGTTCGATTCGCAGCCTCTTCTACTCCCCCACTACTCCCAGCGAGAGGAGGAACGACCCTCCCCCGGCCGCCGATACCTCTCGCCATCCTGGTAAGGGACCTTCCTCGCCCTTTTGAATCCCCTTCGCTACTCTCACTCCCTTCTGTGAGTGCCTCTTCCACCTTGCCTCTGCACCCCTTGCGCAGATTCTCGGGCCAACTCTCCTATTGAGGAGCAACCAAAGCGACTCTCCGTCTCGCCTCCTCCTGTAGATGGGATTGAAGACTATCTGGGTGACCCTTCAAATCCAGTGGAGATGAAGCGCAAGACGGTTGAGCTCTTCCGGAAGCACGCGCGCATCATCCACTCCTTGACTCTGGATAAGCAGCCGCGGAGAAGCGCATCGAGTCGCTGGAGAGCGAATGCGCTCGTTTATCTTCCGGAGCTAATGCCGAGCTAGATGTCGACGGCACCGACCCGAGGCCATCATCAATGAGACTGATATGCAGCTTCGTCTCGCGCGCCGTGGTCTTGAATCCATTCGCTCCTTCCACTCGCGGAGTAGACCTCCTCGCGGGGGAGCTCGCGGTGGCCGCTGGAATGGCCCCGTACTGAAGGATGTCCGTCTCGCTATTCTTCTTTTTCTTCTTCTCGTGAAAGTTGTAATAACGGCAGTCTCGCCAAAGTATGTAGAGAGCTTGGTCCCCGCGGGACGATTTCTGAACATATTTTTTATTGCTTAATTTTTCATTCCTTTTTTAACTCTCTTTTAATTTATGTTATTTATATATATTTTTTCCTGATTGTGATGGGTCGCGCCGATCGAGGTTTAGGAGAGAGAAAAGGACTCGTCTCTTCCCCTCCCCTCATGTTTTCCCGCCATTTAATCATTGGCTATGTATCAGTTATAAATATGCCTAGTCCGGGATTAGACACCGCACTTTCTGCTTCTGCTGTTACCTAAGCTCTTGACTTTCTGACCTTTCCGTCTCGCCGGCCCCTCTTATGAATTTTTTATCTTCTACTTATGGAAACATATCCAATGAATTTGTATTAGAATGAAGCGTTATTTATCGGGACCTCCCCTCAAAGTTTGCATAATTATAGCTTGCACCCCTCTAACTCTTGAAATGACAAAAATCTCTCATCAATGTTTACATTTCATAACATTCATACCACAGAAGTGCCCCCTTGGAGTAAATCTTCAGGGAGGGGAGGTAATTGTAATTTTGATATGAAATGTAAATATCGAGGGGAGGCAATTGTAATTTTGAAAGTTAGAGGGGTGCAGGCTGTAGTTACGCAAACCCGATGGGAGGTTCCAATAAATAACCCTTAAAATGAATGATTATTTATGAAAAGTGTATACTTCAAAATTGATCCTCGAGGATTCACATGAGTGGCCTGAATATTCACCATAGTAGAATGTGTAGTCATTATATTTGTATTAATTCATGCTATTTGCAATTAGTACTTGGCATTAATGAAAATAATAATTAGTGAGTAAAACACTAGAATGAGTTGACCTCAATTATTTTTAATAATAATACAAAGAGATATCACATTGAAAAGCCCATTGAGGGAGAAATGCAAGCCTTCATTGAAAGCACAATGTCACAATCCGGAGATTTGACTCATCTCGTTGTGACTAATTCTAACCATCATGGTTAATTCTGAGGTAGTGAGGTCTATAGAAGAGTCTAACAAAGTGTTGAGAATATTTGTAAATTAGTGTTGCGCCGTTTAGAATAGTGTAGAAGGTTATACAATTGTGTGGTAGTTTCTATAATAGTTTAGAATATTTTAAAGAGTAAAAAAATAAGAGTTGGACAAGTATGGAGAGATCTATAAGAGTGTAGAAGAGTACAAAAGAACTTAGTCTCCTCCTTGTGTGGAGATCTAGGTTCTTCCCGGCTTTGGAGGGAAAAGGGAGGAGGCCTACAAGGCGAAGGTCTCTCCTTATTTCCCGCATCCATGATTTGGAGCTTGTTTTGAAAGTGAGTCTTCACTTATGAGAGTTGACTATGCTTATTGTTGTTGAGTGTTGTTCTATGTCTCGATCTATGTATGTCAGGACTAACTACTTTTATGATTGTCTTGTAATTTATTCATAAGTATAATTAAAGGGTGTTTCTTCATTCCGCAACATTGTTGAAGTAAAGCTTAGTTAGCAAAAGTTTGTGAAGAAAATTAACCAAATATAGTGTGCACATTATGCTGAAGTTGTGTGCATGACAACAAGCTCAAATGCATCTCATGGATCCCAAATCATATCCAATAGTGATTTAAATTTAAAGAGCTATGTTGGGATGACCAATTTTACAAAAAAAGAATAATAATCTTTTTTGTGTGTATAAAATCATGTAAACTATTATTTGTTTTCAATAAAAATTTGAATTACCATGTGTATTAAAAATGAATATAAATGTAAAAAAAAATGATCCAATTGCATAATTTTTGAACCTAATTTTTTCGAAGAGAGTGAATGATGAGAATATTGAAGGGGGAGCCATGTGACCTTGATGTCACGGGTTCAAGTCTTGGAAACAGCCTCTTGCAAAAATGTAGGGTAAAGTTTACCTACATTTCACCTTTATAGTAGAACCCTTCCCAAGACCCTCACTGTGTGGGGCGGGGATGCTTTGTTACTGTCATAGTACACACAAAACCCTTGCAAGATCGCTTGTTTGTTATAACACAATTTTCCGCTGCGTAGTGTACACAATAATACCTTTTAACAGGCTCATTTATTTCGTTATTTGTTACAAATATATAACTTAACCTAATTCTCAATCTATTTTATGTATGTTTATATTAAAATCACCAACAACAGTACACAATCGATCCTAATTATATCCATGGTCATGAACACAGTTTAAAAAAAATAGAAAATAATACCCCACAAGAAATATCATCATTATAGAAAATTTGTACTTAAATGTCTCTCATCCTCTGCATGCTCGGGGGAACAAGGCACCCAATCAGCAGCCGGCCGCCAATTTTGAATGGCTGGGTTCCTTCTCGTTCCGAGACTCTCAGGATGAAGCGACTTCGCCCAGTGACGCAACATGTTTGAGGGCGCTGACCACCTCGCGAGCAGCCGGGCGCATATTCGGCCTCTCGCGGAGGCAATGTGAAATGACTATGACTAGCTGGTGGAGGCGGCGGAAGGGGAAGCGGCCGTTGAGCGATGGATCGACGAGCCGGACAAAGTTCCGGCGATCGTTCAGAAAAGGACGTGACTGATGCAGAAAAGTGAGCGTAGTTAGTGTCTGAAGAACTGTGGCTTGAAAATAATGCATCAGTAGTTAGCATGATCAAAAACTTACTGTATCTGTGATGAATGATTAGTTGAATTAGGCCGGTTTTGAGCCTTTTTGGGCACAATTATATAGACTAAGGCTCTGTTTGGTATGGTGGTGGGAGTCATGAACATGGGCACGGTGGTGGTCATGAACATGAGGTTAAACTGTCATTCATTAACGCACACCTAAGGAACTTCATCCACTTTTATGTTCAAACGGATGATGTTTGTTAGGTGATCCTTAACGAATGACGGTTTAACCCATGTGTTTACGACCGCCGCCACCGTGCCAAACGGAGCCTAAAGCTCAGTTTAGCTGGGCAAGCGCCGTGTGAGCGGATCCGCAGACGCCAGAGCAAATAGCTAAAATGCTTGATGGATATATTTGAATCTACTTCTAAATTTTGTTTAGTTACATTGGAACTTCATTAAAGATAGAACTACACAAAATACACAAATCAATCTCTCAATTTTACCCAAGTTTGAAACAGGTCCCTCTTAGTTGTATTAGTCGCATCGCGTGTAATGTTGTATGTGTGGTTTTCTCCTACTCTATATGAATAAAACTTTGTGCCACTATTGAGGTATCAAGTCTTCCAAATTCATCTAACATGGTACCAGAGCACGATTAGGGCTTAATTCCTCCCGCAAGTTGCTTCCACCTCCTGCTCCTCTCACCTTTGCTGCTCGGCTGCAGATCGAAGTCCAATGTCGACAAAGTCCTCGCCTGAAGTTGACAAAGCCCTCGCGGGAAGGATCGATGAAGCCCTCGACTGGAGTCGACGACGCCACCGCCTCCTTGATCAACGATTGAATCCGCCTTTCCGATCGACGATCGTCGCCGTTTCTGCCCGCACTTGAAGATGCCATCCCTGATTCTTCCCGCTCCATGTGGTGACGCGGCCGGCCCCCGATCCTTTCTATCAGATCCGTAACGCCGTTTCCGCTTGATCCTGTCTGTTGCTGCCATGAAGTTGTTGTAAACTACTGCCATGAAGTTGTTGTAAAATACTGCCATGAACTGCTACTGCCATCTGCTGCCACTGTCATCCTCCATGAACTGTTGCTTCCATCTACCCACTGCCATTTGCTGCTCCCGTCTGGCTAAATACAACATGTGACTACCCACTCTGTCGTCTTGGTACCTTACAACTAGGTCATGGGTTCCTCAGTTATGAGCACCACTCGTACGACCATTCCCTCAGGGGATTCTGCCAATACATTTCCTCCTAATGCGAGGTTTGCTACAACTATCCTTACCTCCTCCAACTTCCAGTTGAAAGGGGGTTACTATATTCCTATCGGGTATGGACGTACGCACAATCGTACTTGACTCCCAACTTATGCCGTGGGCAGCTCAGAATATGAGGATTGGTACAGTGATGACTGCTGCATTTTTGCTCTCTTGCAGAGCTCCATGGACTCATCCGTTCAACAAATGTGCAAGAATTGTTACAACATTAAGGACTTGTTGGGTGGCTGGCAGTTTCAGGCGCTTCCGATCACCTTATTAGTACCTCGGGTATCTTACACCCATACAAACCTCATAGTGGGTCTTCGATTACGGTTGCAGATGGATCGACAGTACCCATTGTTGGGTTTGGTAGATGTGATGTGACAGTATACATGACTCTGTCTTCGATTGCTCACGTCCCCCAATTTGTTTACAACTTATTGTCGATTAGTAAGCTTCCACGTGATTTAAATTGTATTGCTACGTCACATCTTCTAGTTGCATTTTCCAGGAACAGTTGATGAGCTGTATCATTGATAGAGAGAAGCTAGGTGGTGATGTGTATGTTCTGGATGAAGTCTCACCTCTTGTTAGTTCAATTGCCTCCACCATGTTATGTGTCATTTGTAGCTTGAGTTTAGGAAGATTTCTCATCTCAACTGCAAGTCTTGTTTTTTTGTTAAACGCCATGAAGTTTGCTATGTCCCTCGTCTTGATGTTCATGCTACCGCACTGTTTGATTTACTTCATTTTAATATTTTGGGACCATATGCTGTCCTTTTTAGAACACAAATATTATGTTTCTATCACAGACAGTGACTCTAAATGGATATTAAATCTCAAGACATTTTTACACTGCAACTTCCAAACCAAGCATCAAGGCTTATTGCGGTACTTCCTATGCATTGAAGTTGCTGACTATGTGATGTATTCCCAAATCCACGGATTAATTTTAAATGTTAAAATTTGAGAACAAACTTAAATTAAGTTGCGCTAACGAAATTTCTAAAGTGATTAAATCTCAAAGGGATATTAAATCTCAAGACATTTTTACACTCCAAGACATTAAGGCTTTGTTTGGAAGGACTTATTTTCACCGGTCAAGCGATCACGATCGCATGAACCGGATCTTAATTATGGCCTGGTTCATGCGGTCGTAAACGCTTGATCGGTGAAAATAAGTCCCCCCAAACGGAACCTAAATCTAAAGACATTATCACATGCAGTGACTCTAAAGGGATAAAATCTAAAGGGATATTCTCAAATCTCAAGACATTATCACGAGCAGTGACTCTAAAGGGATATTAAATCTTAAGACATTTTGACACTCCAACTTCCAAACCAAGCATTCAGGCTCATTACGGTACTTCCTAGGCATTGAAGTTGCCAACTATGTGATGTATTCTCAAATCCACGGATTAATTTTAAATGATAAAATTTGAAATCAAACTTAAATTAAGTGGCGCTAACGGAATTTTCACGAGCAATATCTAGTGTTAACCGATCTAACGTTTGCAAGCGCGTATAAATGCTAACAATTAGCGCATTCCGCAATATGAGATAATTCTTCCATAGGCATGCTATAGAAATAAAGAACAACTTAGGGCTTTTCAAATTGACGACAAACAAGCAAGATGATAAATAAAGGCAAGCTCTGAAAATTAAAGATCAAACTATATTTAAGCATAAAATGAAACTAACAACTAAAAGCAATACGAGGAATGAGTTACCCTTATATTCATAAATGCAGCCGGGAACCTATGGGTGTAGGGACTTCAGAGGAAACTGACTGGGATTGTTTGGTATGAGTGTTCGGAAGGGTCAGGTAGTGGGGTTAAGGGATGGAGTTGGTGGCTTGTAGGTGGAAAGTGACTGGGGATGAGCGTAACAGGTTGCTGGGCTTGTCAGAGTTTAGCTGGAGAGGAACCAAACAAGACAAAGAAGTCTCCTTGCTCTTTTTCAGCTGCTATCTACGTGGTACTGTTGGCAGCTTTTATAAAGAAGGATGGATATTTAAGGTGATTGTTATTAGCACTATATTTTTGGCTACTCACATTATGTTTTCTCCTAATTTTTCGCGCATTTTGGAAATATGTCTTGTACATGCATTTTTAGGAAAAGTGTTCAACACGAAAGTTGTAGATCTCATCTCGATGAGATCTACAACTTTTGTGGTGAACACTTTTCCTAAAAATGCATGTACAAGACGTATTTCTAAAGGGCGCGAAATTTGGGTGTATTTCCAAAGTACGCCTTGTACATGCATTTTTAGTAAAAATGTTCAACACGAAAGTTGTAGATCTCGTCGATATCTACAACTTTCGTGTTGAACACTTTTCCTAAAAATACATGTACAAGGCGTATTTTCAAAAGGCACGAGAAATTAGGAGAAAACATAGTGCGACTAGCCAAAACTGTAGTGCTAATAATAATCACCATATTTAATCTTATTAAGCAAGAGGGATTTTCAAACCTGGAAAAGTTCAGGGACAGCTGTAATAAATAGATAGGAATAGATATTAAATAAGGGAGGATTTAATATTTAAAGATTATAAAATAGGATGGAAAAACTGAAGTAATTGCTGACTGGTTTAAACTTCATAAATATGGGAGTTTTTCAGGTAGGAAGGCTTAAAGAAAGTTGCAACTAGCGGTTTTTAATAAGAAGAACAAAAAGAAGAAGTTTTCTTAGACTATTGAATGAGGAGAAAAAACAAAGGGAGAATATTGAACTTGGATTTTTGACATTCTCACATACTTTTGATAATATAATTTCTGAATTTAATAATTAAATTACTAAATGTTAATTTCAAAAAATCAATATACTTAATTATATACTACTTCAAAGCTTGCCCTAACTATCAATTAGCTTAATTTGACGGACCTTTTCATTCAAGGTCTTATTGATCGGTCACGCCAACAGCTGAACAGGAGCATGCGCAAAATTAAAAGAAAAATACGTGAAATTAAAAGAAACACGCAGGAAAACATGAGCGATACAAATGCAAATAAAAATACGGAAAAATAGCATAAAAATGCGACTCAGGTTGCATCACTATGCGAACACCATCATTATTTGTCATCAAAAATACGTTCTCGAACTTTTACCTGACCTTGGTATGTCTAACTGTGGTCATATGGACTCTCCACTTGAACCATGGAAAAATGGTCTTCATGTTGAAAGCAAACTATTTGATTCACCGGAAAAGTATCGAAAAATGGTTAAAAAACTGAACTAACTTACCATGACTCGTCCTGACATTGTTTGTGCAGTAAGGTCAAACAGTTCATGGCTGCTCCAATAATCTCTCAGTGGGAATTTGTACTCCAAATTGTCAGATACATAAAGAAATATCCTGGAATTAGGATATTGTACAAGAATCGAGGTCATTCTAATATATAAGCGTATTGTGATTCTGATTGGGCAGATTGTTTAGCCACTTAGAAGTCAACAACAAGATTGACAATCTTTATGGGTGGAAATCTTGTCTCCTGGAAGAGCAAGAAAAAAACCATGATTGCCAGATCTAGCACAGAATATCGAGCCATGTACCACACTGGGCTGAGATCATGTGGATTAGATAGACATTTTGTGAAATTGGGTATCCAATTAAAGATCTCACGCCTCTATAGTGCAATAATCAAGCTGCGACACAGATAGCTACTAATCTCGTGTTTCATGAACATACAAAACACGTTGAGGCCGATTATCACTTTGTGAGGGAAAGTACGAAGGGCTTATTTATATGACTCATGTGAAGACCGAGGACCAAGTTGCAGATATTTTTATTAAGTGAGTTAAAGATGTTAGAATGAAATTTATATGTAACCAGTTAGGTATGGGTAGATCCCACGACCCAACTTGAGGGGGAATTTTAGTTGTATTAGTCCCATATCATGTAATGTTGTATGTAAGGTTTTCTCCTACCCTATATCAATAAATCCTTGTGCCTCTATTGAGGTATCAAGTCTTCCAAATCCATATAACAGTCTCCAAACTTTATTTTTCTTATATTGGTCACAATATTCTAGGTTAAGCTTAAAATAGATCCCAAGGATAACTTCCGTTAAGTTTATAATGGCTTTGATGATGTGGGGTGCTAAGGAGATGGTGCGGCGCTGACATAAGCAATGCGTATTATTATTTTGTTTGAAATAAAACATCATCAAACTGATAACACTGATTTAATATTTTATTTTATGCATGTATAGCATTTCGGTCCTAATTACGAATAAAATAATAATAATAATAATAAAATTTCAACACTTTTTCATAAAATAATAATAATAAATATGTGTGTCAGTGTGGCGTGACCACCTAAGCAGTACCACATCATTTAAACCGTTAAAAACGTACCAGAAGTTAGCCCAAGGATCTATTTCAATCTTAACCTAAAGGATTGTGACCAATATGAGAGATAAAATTTAGGGACATACTTCAAACAGGATAAAGTAAAGGGATTGATTTAGGTATTTTGCCATAAAACTAATAAATATTGAATTGTGTACATTGAAGAACAATTATGAATAAATTTAGAGCTAGCAACAAGGATGTATAAAAAATCATTATTAAAAATTGATGCGAGGTAATAAAGTTGAGAGGCATTAATAGATAGAGATATATAAAAGGGAGGAGTGCAGAGAAAACCTACCCATACGATCAAATTCTGCTCCCCAGCAGTCCTGGTGATATCATATGCTTTCCGCCCAGTGAGCAGCTCCAGGAGAACTACACCGAAACTGTAGATGTCGGACTTCACCGTCAACTTCCCGCTCATAGCATAATCAGGAGCACAATAGCCGTACGTTCCCATGACCCTAGTCGAAACATGGGTTTTGTCGCCGACCGGACCAAGTTTTGCCAGTCCAAAATCAGATAGCTTTGGGTTGAAATCCTCGTCCAACAATATGTTGGCAGATTTTAGGTCGCGGTAGATTACCGGTGGGTTGGCCACCTCGTGTAGATAGGTAAGGCCCTCCGCCGCACCGAGAGCGATTTTCATCCTCATGGTCCAACTGAGAGGTTCTCGTCCTGGAGATATATCTGAAATTTGAAATGTTCAGGGAACAATCAGCAGTAATGGGGGTATGATTTTGAGAATTATTCTCAAATTCTGTACAATTACAATAGATCTTAGGGACATTTGCTTAAGACAAGTTGGTTTTAAGATTGGATGATTGAGTTCTAACGTCGTTTCAAAACAGAAAAGACCCCAGACAGTCAACTCTTACTTCACCCAATGAATTAAAAAAAGAATTTTAGAGATCAAAGACCTTATACATGAGGAGGTGGTTAAGAATATAGTGTCATGTCCATGAAATATAGAAGTGTCCACGAACTGGATCAAATCGAATAGCACTTCAATCAAATCCAAATTTGCCATAGAATACAGAAATTCGGAATTGCATTCGTTCAAATATTTTGTCATGGGATTTCTTCGGGGTTTCATCGGTGGTAGTGGAGGAGGGGAGATACAAGGGAGCTAACCCTAGAATGAAGAAGAAGATGAGAAAAAGGACTAGAGATTGGAGAAGAAGAGTTAGAGAGGGAGAGAAAAGAAATTGATTTAATTTTTTGATCCCCAATACATGGTGCAAGGCTCCCTTATATTAAGACCCAATGACATGGGCGTAAAAATAACCCGTGATCACGACTCCACTTAAGTCGACTCATACAACTCGACTCAATACGACTCGAGAGATACAACTTGACTTGATACATAAAGACTCCAAATAATGTAATTTCTAGATAACTGACAGTGTGGGACCCCTAACATATTTGAATTCAGATATAGATTCTTCTCGAAATTCTGGATTCAAATTTCAATTCGAATTCGGATTCGTGCTTGGATTCGAATTCGTATTCACTTCAAATGAAGAACCAAATAAATTTTGATCGGATGGGCACGACCATCTTTATCTATACTATATACACAAAGATTTATCATTGGCCGTTGTGATTGCGCAGTGTAACACCCGAGACCCACCAAATCAATCTCGACCGTCCGTTTTCTATTATGCATGTAAAAAAGACCGAATGGGCGAGCCAGAAAGCCCATTTACGGATTTAGAAAACCCACCAAACCTGATCTTAAGAAAAGGCCCAATGGGCGAACCAGAAAGCCCATTTAGGGACGGTCAAGGCCTCTGATTTCGCCGGCTCCCAGCCCAGATCCGCCGGCTCCACTGAATCCCAGCCACGATCTGTTGGTTCTGTCGAATCCCAACCGTTCCGCCGACTTTCCGCAAGCCTCGGCCCTTCCAGTCGCTCCCTTACGGCCGCCAATTCCAGTCCATGGCTCCCAACACTGCTCCGTAGGTGATCTTCTTCCGGATGCAGCCACCGAATCCCAAAGCTGACGCTTGGAGGCTCAAGAGCAACTCGTCACCACCATGCACGCCTCGCTACTCACCGAGTCACCCTGCACTCCAAGATTGACTCCCTCTAGGCGTCCACCGCCGCCATCTCCACTGCGTCCGGCTCCGGACCACTTGCGGACGACGACTCTCTCCTCGGCGTCGGGCCACCGTCCATTCCTTCAGGGACCACTCCGCCCATTCCGGGCCGGTCTGCCCTCTCCCTCAACATTCCCTCCTTCGTCTGCATTGACCCGATGGGTTGGATCCCCAAGGTGGAACAATGTTTCGACCTCAACTACACACTGGAGCACAACAAGGTGTCTACGGCGGTGGTTGGCCTGGACGACTCGGCCCTCCGCTGGGCACGAGGGCTCCGTCAATCCAACTCGTGCCTCTCCTGGCCCCAGCTCAACCAGGAGATTATCCGGCAGTATGACACCCGCTACTCTGGCTCCTCCGCTATCGAGCGTCTTTGCGGCGTGCACCAAACAGTCGGTCTGGATGACTATATTGATGAGTTCGTACCCCTTGTCTACCACGTCCCCAGGCTACCGCCCGATCATTACCTGAGCTTCTTCATGCAGGGTCTACTCCACATATATGCTCTCGTCTTCGCACGCACCACCCTCACACAGTCTCCGACGACAAGGATTTGGCGCGTCTGGTGGAAGCCGACCTCTTCCCCCGGCCACCTGTTCCTTCGATGAACCACCACCAGCCTCGGTCGCCTTGGCGACCACTGGCCACGACTCTTTCACCGCGGCCGCCGCCTTGGGAAAACCGGTCGGGCCACCCACCGGCCCATCAGAGCCTCTCAAACAGAGATTACAATAAGCTTCGTAGCAAGGGTCTCCTCTTTCGGTGTCGCCAACCGTACTCCCCCAACCATGAGTTCTTGAGGTTACCCTGACCAATTTTGAGGCCATGAAGCTCTTAGCGGGGGATACACCACTCGATTCCACCGGAGCTATGTTCTACCGGTTGGAGTTATCTTGCGCCTCGACAGGCGGGATCTTCGGTCAGCAGACCATACAGCTCTCAGGCACGCTGCAGGATCGTCAGATCATTATCATGGTGGACAACGGGCCAACGACGCAAGCCAAACCTCATCTCTGAGCGCTTGGCCCAGCAATTCCGTCTCCCCTCAGTTCCCGCTCCGGATGTTGCGGTCCGCCTGGGTGAAGGACGTCGTCGATCAACTCAGGCCCGCTGCACTGTCATGCTTATTTATGTGGGTCCGGTTCACTGACCGCGAAGTTCTACACATTCGGCCTAGGCGGTATCGGCGTCATTTTAGGGGTGGCTTGGCTCCCCACACTCGGCGTTGTACACGTTAATTGGGCGACTATGACCATGCAGTTCCTCTACGGGGGTCGGCCATGTTGCCTCGACTGTAACTTCCCTCTCTTGCGCTCTCTGGTCCCCCTCTGCGTGATCTAACGGACCACGGACGTCGGGCTCTTCGCGGAGCTGTGGGCCATCTCGGGCCCTCCCAACATGTTTTTCCCTTCCCCGACAGACCACCAAGAGCTTTCTACTGCGCTTGCCGACATCATCCAGCCTCCGACAGGATTGTCACCAGTCTAACTTTCTCTGCTCCGGAAGGAAGACGACAGTTGACGCCGAACTATCCAACCAAGCTACTTGGTCGTCGCTACCACCTTCAGGGAGATTCTATCTCGCAGGAGGTCCCTGTTGCTAGGTCTTACCGTCTAGAGTTCGAAGCCACGTGGCTGCCCCAAGATCACTTCTGCCGCCACCACTCCGACTACTGTCTTGGGGACAAGACATATTTTCCAAACAATAACATTTTTACGGTTGCACATGCCGGTGGGACTCGCACACATCGACGAGACATCGGGGCAAGACCGCACACAGTGGGAGACGATGAAGAGCTTGTCTGGAGGAGAAAAAACCAAAGACGCATCACAGACGTGATCATTTTATTTGCATTTGTTATGTTATTTTAATTATGTGTACGCTTTATTATTATTCGTACTATTTTTTTGTTATCCGCACTCCGCACCTATAAAGGGTTGTGTTGAACTTGTTCTGATTATTCTTAGATGAATGAAAATTAGGGTTGCTCCTCAAAGCTTTCCTCTCTACTCTAATCTCCTTATTCTCCCTCATCTTTGCCGGCCCTTCCCCTCGCCGGGTTTCTTTCCGGAATCGTATCAGAATTTGACTCAAAACTAATTGTTTAAAGATTACATTTGCTTTTTTAACTAGGAAAGAGCTCGGAACAAAATCAATAAGAAAGACTGGGCTTTAATTGTATGTGCGTTGAATTCAGGCCTTGTACTAACAGAGCTAGCTCTAGATATGTAAAAATATATATTAAACTATCCCCGCCACTAGTCTCACTGCGTGCAGTGCAAGACGACAACTATATTGGACTGTTGCTCGGCATCCACGTACATAGTGCATGGGGGAATGTTGTTGTTGGGCACGGGGGCAATGAAGAAACACTCCAAATATTTGTCTTCTACAATCATATGGCTTCCTCTTAATTTTCAAAACTCTATTGAGATTTGAGAATATCTATTAACTACAACACTCGCAGTATCCCTAACAACACTCCAAACATTTGTTAGAATGAAGAAGAGAGAAAAGTGAGAGAGAACGAACAAAACACAAACACAAGACCACAAAGAAAAGAGAACTCAAGATCTTATTCCAAAATTGATGTTTATAAATGAACTATCTATCTCTTTATATAGGCTCTTCACCAAAGATTTTAATATACATATGTATCACACCTATATTATTTTAATACACATGCATACCACACACCTAATATTATAAGATTCATACAAATCACAAACTTAATATTTTTATATGCATGCATATCACTCTCATTATTTTTATGTGCATGCATATCATGCACCTAATTATTTAATACTCATTATCTCTCATTAATGAACAATTAAGATAATGCATATTAAAATAATAAAGTTTAACAAACTAAATTTTTGTATCACAAAATCAACATTCTTCTTGATACAAAAGCTCAAAGATTGATCTCCATCAAGGTCCATCTGCACAATCTTATATGCGAATTAAGTTTAAATATAGTTTAAAATTTTCCAATGGAATGACCTTCACAGATGCGTCTGCAAGTTTAAATATTGTTTAAATGTCTTTTTGGAGTAACTGGTGGAGTTGCATGGGTAACTCTAAGGTTAAGCGTGCTTTAGTGGGAGTAGTTTTGGGATGGGAGACCTTCTGGTAAGTGCTCGTATGTAGAGTTGTTACTTAAAACCGAAAATCGTAAATCGAACCGGAACTAAACCGGAACCGTAAAAAACCAGACCGAACCATTCACGAATTATTCAGGTTCTGGTTTGAATTTTGGAACTGTGAAAAACATTGGTCCGGGTGTGGTTCTTTCATTTTATTATCCAGTCTGGAAGCACAACATACAAGTCTCAAGCGGTTACAGAATTATTAGACCCGATCTGAACCGGACCGAAGCAAAACCGTACCACAAATCGGGTTGCTTATTAATATATATATATATATATATATATATATATATATATATATAATTTTTATTATTATAATATTGTTATTTTTTAATAATCTATATATATTATTTATACTATGAGTGAAACTGTTGCGGTTTGACCCCAAACCGTAATCGCACCAAAGAGGGTCGGTTTTGGGCTGAACAAAACCGCACTGCACCAAACCGTGCAGTGTGGTTTGACATTAGTGTGGTTTGGAGTCATTTTTTGTAGTGCGGTTTCGATTTTTATAGATTTATATAATGCGTTTTCAATTTTACTCACATATTTTTGAAATATATTTTTTAAAATATATATGATATACAACTACTATTTAATAGTAACCATGAAAAATAAATCTAATTATACTCGATAAATTAGTCAAATTGAATTAACTAATATATTCTCCAAACAAATTTTTTATAGTAAAATAATATTTCAAGAGCAACAAGTCAAAGTTCTTTACCCTATGTTGAGTCGTGGTCTTCAGCCAAATGAACATTACATCAACATTACACGATCGTGATCTTTGAATTTTTGAATGGAGATTGGAGATCCACGATTCACTTCAGCGCTCAGGAGTTTAGAAATCAAAATTTGAATATTATTCAATACTTGTCAAGAAAGGGCCGAAGATGAAGGATAATACCAGAATGGTTTCTAATATAAATACCTACAATCACTATCTAAGAAGAGTCAAAGATGAAAGAACCACAAGCCGAAGAGGGGATGCCAAAGCTGCGGAAGAATGAAGGTAACCTGTACTCGTTAGCGATGATTGGAATGTCAGGACCTCTCGAAGAAGACAGTATGGACGATGACTGGAATGTGAGTTCCTCTCGATGAAGACGATGAAGACAATAATTGGAGCGCGAGTCCCCCTCAACAAAGAAGATAAGGGTTTAGGAGCTTCTCGCCTTTTTGGTTTTGAGTTCTCTTGGGGAGATGAGGAGATGTGAAGTCGGGGCGAGTAACAGATAAATAGGTCAAATAAAAGTGAAGAGAACAATAAAATAACCTAGCTAGAAGAATAAAACAAGTTGGACTTAAAAAAAATAAAACAAGACAATGTGATAGTGTTGGAGCGTGAAGTATTGAACTTGTAGCATGTTTAATTAATATATATGAAAGATGTGTTGTTTTTCGGCTCAAATAAAATATGTGAATAATATATCATAACCAAGAAAAATTATATTCGTAATAATAGTTGTGCGGCATGGTTTTGTCAGTTTTGCAGCACCAAAAACCGCACCGCAAACTAAGCGGTTTTGCAACCAATGAAACCATTCCACAGCCAAACCGTTCCGTGCGGTTTAAAATCAGTGCGGTCTAATGCGGTTTTGTGATTTTATGGTTTCGGTTTTTAACTTTCAGCCATACTTATTATATTAACTTTCAAACTAAAATAGAACTGATTGAAACCGAACCGAACCGCATAAAACCGAACTGAACCGTTAGTGACCTGTTGGTTTTGGTTATTGTTGAACCATAACCAAAACCGTTGACACGACGATTCAAAAATTATGCTAGAACCGAAACTGGTCAAACCAAAAAAGATTTGGGTACTAATCTGAAGAATTGTTACCTTAGCAGTTTGATTCACGATTTTAGTAGAACCGAAACTGAATCAAAACCATGACATCTTTACTCGCATGCCACTTGTGAAAAAGGGTAAAATAATGAGGTTCAACTCTGCATGAGTTGTAATAAACCAAAGCGGATAATACTTTTGAGATTGTGAAAATTGGGTCGTTACAAATAGGGGTGCAAGTTGAGTTCAGCCAACCCGTGAGCTCGACGAGCCAGTTCATGAGCTCGATGAGCCGGCTCGAAAAAAGATCAACTCGAGCTCGAGCTCGAGTTTGACGAGCTCGAGCTCGATTGCAAGCTCGAGCTCGATTGCAAGCTCGAGCTCGCCTGCTCTTGTTCATGAGCTCGCGAGTTTTTTTACTTTTAAAAAATAAATAATTATAAATTAAAAATGGTGAATTGGCTGAAAAGCTCGCGAGCAGCTTGAGCTCGAAAGCTCGAGCTCGAGCTCAATATATTGGTCTCGAGCTCGAGCTCGAGCTCGAGCCATGCAAATTGAGCTCGTCGAGCTCAAGCTCGAGCTTGAGAATTTTATCAAGCTCGACCGAGCTCGACTCGAACTCGACTCGTTTACACCCCAAATTACAAATGGTATCAGAGTGAGACCCCCTGCAATATGATGGGTGGTTCGGGGACGAACCAAGTGGAAGCTGGTGAGCCTGTAACATCCAAAATCTAATGAAGGCAATTCGATGAAGGCGAAGAGTGCTTTGGGGGCAGTGAATCCTAGGCAACATAACTCCCGAGAGGATTCTAGGATGACAAACTTATAGGTAAAAAGAAATGAATGAATTGAACCGCACATTTTGGAGGAAAGTTATTGCGCTATAATAATTTATAACCTCAAATATCTGTAAAATAAGTGGAAACACTAAGGTTGGGAATACTTGAAGTGACTCCAGGGAAGTGCTCGTAGGCAAAAGGAAACTGGTGGTCAACTCAGTATGGTAGTGATGGACCAAAACGGACAATACTTTTAATATTATGAGGGTAAGTGGTTACATAGTACCAGAGTCAGCTTTCTAAGTAAAATAAGTGGTTCGGGATGAACTATACAAAAGAGGGTCTGTAACATTTTGAGAGAGAGCATGTTTTAAGGGTAGTGAAGCCTGGAGAAACTAGCTCCTGGTTGGCTTCTAGGTATACATACTTCTAGATGAAAGAAGGTACATGAATGAACCAGATCTAATATCAGAATTGGAGGAAAAGTTGTTGGGTTTCAGTAATAATTCAAATCATCAAATATCAGAGATGCATTTTCGGAGTAATTGGGTGAGGTTGTGTTGGAAACTTCAGGCTAAGCGTGTTACAGTATGAGTAATCCTGAGATCGGTGACCTCCTGTGAAGTGCTCGTAGGACCGCCCTCATCAGATTCGGAATGTTACATTTTGCACCATCAATCAATTTTCTTTCGTGAAACACTTTTAGATTTCGTTCACTCATATGACCAAGAGCTAAGTACCACAATTGTGACGAATCCAGATCAGTCAAAAATGTAATTGTAGACATACCAGCGATGGTGCTTCCTTGCAGAAGTTACAAATTACTAGCATTTCTTCATTTTATCACGATCATCGAACCACGAAAAATCATTATAGCACCAGCATCGATTACGGTCTTGCGCCAGATCGTGTCCAAAGCTCCAAGGAAAGAATATTCTTCTTCAAGTCTAGAATATGTCGGATATCCGTCAAAGTCCGTTCAACCATATAATGTATCACAAATCAAAACTATTCCAATCCCCACAATTTTTCACACAATATTATTGCCCATGAATACAAAGTGTCTATCAAGGACATTAGAGTCATATGGTAAGAACAATCGAAATCAAGTACACAAGATTCTTGAATGTCAACTAATGCACATACCGAGAAAACTGAGTTATCGTTGTCAGATGCCTCCTTAACAATGATCGTCGAATCTGAAGATTTCTTGGTCTCCTTCTCTTTGAGTATAGGATAATCTTTCTTCCAACGCCCCTTCTTCTTACAGTAGTTGTGTACAACCCGTATTCGACAAGGGACCCGGGTCTAATTAATAGGCCATCACCTCAGATGGTTGATCATTTACCGTAAGGGAGGACATCATCAAATACAGCTCGCGTCGCCTGATCCTTTCGGGCTCGCCAGCTCGCGTCGCCTAATCCTTTCGGGCTCGCCAGCTCGCGCCGCCTGATGACCTCGAGTTCATTGGCGAGCCCTCTTTCAGTCGCGTAGACTCGAACAATTCGGCCCTTCAATGCATCAGCTAGCTAGCAAACTCCTTCTGACCTTGCCAGCGAGCTCGCCCAACAGTCCTGAGCTTGCTTGTGAGCTCTCTTCTCAAGCGACTCCGGTCTAAAGAGCTCGGTACCAATGAGCCCAGCTCTAGCGAGCACACCTCCAACAATCCCGATCAGCTCTCCTACCTCAGAGAGTCTCAAGAGTAAGGTCGTCTGTAAATCAGGTATTTAGTGTCCAATAAAGGCGGGAGCCGGCTATTCGCACACCAAATACCCCTTGGTTTGTCTATAAATAGGACTTCAGTGCATGAGGAGAGGGCATGCTGACCGCCAGGTTCCTCTAGTCTTCAGATCTCGCCTATTTTGTGCATACCTCAACTTTGGCTTTAGGATGAGAAGTTCCTATAAACTTCTGGGTGTGTGGCGGGACCTCCTCGTTGCATCACACGGGTATTTTTATAGGTAACACAGAGATCGTTCGTAGTCCTTAAGGTTCTTCTTGTAATGGTCTGCCTGGGTCGACCACTTGATCAGTAACCTTTGGTCACCCCTTGATCCAAATTTTGTGAACCAGATTTTTTTTGTTCCAACACTTTGGTGCGGTGAGCATGGATCATGATCGAAGGAGGAAATCTCTAGTGTGTGATCGCATGACAAATCAAGACGAGAGGGAGTCAGAGATCATCAACTCGCGAGCTTTGAGAGAGTTCATCATGAGAGTTGACCTCGCGAAGTTCTAGCAAAGCATGATCGAGATACTGCAAGGTCTACTCGTGTCTGGTGTCGAGGTCACAATAGCCTTTCCACCAGTCGTCACCTCGATAGAGGATACCAAGCTGTCTAGGCGACTTGGGACAAGGGCAGCAACCCATCTGGAGGAGAAGCGATCCCAGTATGGGCGAGCCGAATACATGGCCACGCATGCTCTTCGCTTCCGTGAGGTCGAGTTGGCTTGATCGCGGTCAGCTCGACAATTCAGATCGGCGAGCCCATTTTGTGAGCATAATTTGACTGACATTAAAATAGATCCAGAGGTCAAATATTGAGCAGTAAGAAAAGCCTTGATGAATAAATTGATTGAGTAGTTTGGTAAATGTCATCTTAGTGGGTGTCTGCCTGCATATGATGGACACAACATCCTTTATGATGATGGCCCCTTCCATTCACGTCAAACGGTTTTAAATTTCACTTCTCTACCAAAGATGGACGAAAGTAAACTTGTACAATGTTTATTAAATTTGCAAAAGACTTTGATTTGTATTCTCTAATCCAATTCTGGCAAGGGGGGCAGAAAAAATGCCCCTGTGATACCCCTACGGCTCTGGATGTACCGAGAGAATTCCCATCAAAGAACTATGTCATCGTCTGAGTTACGATATTGTGAAGGGTCATTCGTAGTCCTAGAAGCTCCGAAGACTCGAGGGTATTGCCTCCTAAAATCAAAAGGCAAAGCGCACACGAATACTTGGATAGAAGATAACTTGAAGAGGTTTTATCCACGTATTAACGGCTCAAAAAAGGGATCAAGCACATGCCAAGTCATGATAATCTTATGTTTTATCTTTTCTCATTAATATAACATGGTGAATTTTTTAAGGAAAACTGTGTCCCCGATTTGTCAATGCCGCATCAAGGAGTGCTCAATCTATGCAAGTATTCTAGAGTGTGAATTTCCATCTCACTTCTCGAAACCTCTAGCCGAGTGACGAGATGGTGTCATGGGTTCAGTGCGTCCTCCTAAGTCCAAGCATCTATACTGACGGTCGAGATCAACTCCACCTTGTATGTTGGTCGTTTGACCCCCAAGTACTCATCCTCCTCGCACGTCCAGCTGCAGAAGAATACCCCAAAGGCTATATTGCTTACAATTAATAACTCATCTAAATACCTGCAGTTGGGTAAACATTGTAGCAGCCGACAAAACACAACTCACATCAAGGGTAATTAAAAGTAAGGTTGATAATACGCGTGTTAATTCTCGACCCTGGTTCTGCTAACGTTATAAAATTTGTATTGCATAACTGCATGTGTTTCCTTTCGCTGATAGTGTGAAGCCTTGAAAGGGAAATGTACGTCGGGATATTCTCTTTCTCGAAAGAGATCTGGTCTGAGGGAAGACATGACACCTCGGGTTCAGTGCACAATTCTAAGTTCAAGCCCCTACGTCGTCAGTCAAGATCAGATCCCCCTTCACATGTCAGTCGATCTGCCCCTCGAGTGTTGACTCTCTTTGCCCATCAGACTATTTTCGGGAAGGAAATTTCCAAATTCATATGAAGTCTTGGGAAGAAAAGTCACCCTAAGCCTGTGTTTCTGCAATAAAGGTCGATATCAGCTCCTTCATTGCATGTTCGTTATCTGACCCCCCGAGTGTTTATTTTTACGAAGCGTCGGAAAAGATAGTCATACTAAGCTTATGCCTCTGCAATGACGGTCGAGATCATCTCCCCAATTGCATGTTGGCAGCCTGATCCCCCCTCCTCGCGAGTGTTTATACTTATGAAGGCCCGGGAAGGAAAATCACCATAAGACTACGTCTCTGCAATAGCAGTCGAGATCAGCTCTCATGTTGCATGTTGGTCGCCTGACTCCCCGAGTGATTATTCTTATGAAGCATCAGGAAAGAAAGTCACCACAAGTACGCGCTTCTACAATAGCGGTCGAGTTCAGCTCCCCCGTTGCATGTTGGTCACCTGACCCCTGAGTGTTTGTTCTTACGAATCCTCGGGAAGGATAGTCACCCTAAAAGCTAATACATCTGCAATAACGGTCGAGATCAGCTCCCCCGTTACATGTTGGCAGTCTAACCCCCCGAGTGTTTAGTCTTATGAAGCCTCGAGAAGTAAAGTCAACCTAAGCCCATGCCTCTGCAAAAGCCAAAGCATGAAGGAGATTGGGCGTCATGCAACGCTTTAGTGCCGTGAATGTATCACCTCGCCAAAGCATGGAGGAGATTGGGCGTCCTTAAGATGGAACACGAAGCATGATATGCGAGAAACCGTGGGCCAGCCTACGCGAGTTCCTCGGCATCGTCTCGCCCATAGATGGTGTACAAAACATTAAACACATCATCAACAGGCTTGTCGTTCCCCTCCCAGGACAACAAGAAGGTTCTCGGGGACACCCTGTTCTGCAACTTGTCCCATGCGAGCAGACCAGTGACATCCTTTCTCTCACAACTGTGCCCAAAGATTGGGTCGGTGGGCCTCAGGATCGTCGACGTCAGGTTGTGCGGCCTCGGTAAGGTTCTGATGCGTGATTGCCTTCTTGCGCTTCGTCGACGGTACAACAGAGCTCATCACAGGGCCTGCGGGCCTCTTGCCCTTAAGGTCGACGAGCGGCTCATCCTTTCCCACCACGATCAGTTCTGAGGTCGCAGGAGGGGGTGGGGTGGATCACCCAGGGCGGGCTCGGCCTCACCAATCTTCACTCCAAGAGGAAGAGAGCGGGGTCCTGTAAGAAGTAGCAAAATAGATAAGTTTGTTATTTAGATCGCCAACAACCGGGCGTGGTGAAAAGGGTTCTCTTATACCTTTATTCAGACCGACGTAAGGAAGCTCGTCTACACGTCGTTGCAGCTTGATGACATCAAGCTATTTTCGGAAAAGTGCGGTGTCGAGGAGTTTGGAAGCCTCCGATAGGCGAGGCGGCTTGTAAATTGTTGGCTCCCGCTGGATGGGCCGGAAGGGGAGTGAGCAGAAAGGGCCTCACACGATGACGAGCTTCTCGTTTCATTGGTGTACTTTATTCTGAATCTCTTTAGCTTTGACAGAGCCGCCGTTGAAATAGGTGATTCCATCAACAATCGTTTCATAATCAACAACCTTCGAAAGACGACGAAGTTAAAAACAATGTCGGTCACACACAAAAGACAACTCAAGGTCATGATGACCACGATCAAATTGAGATTGATCTAGGATGGGATATGACCGAAGTGAATTAGAATTCGCCAAACTTCCAGCCACAGGAGGCGAAGACCCATGTCGAAATGGGCAGGAGGAAAAACTAGCTCGTTGGTGAAGGAAGTATTAATATGTTCGTCATCCTAAGCTCACCGAGTTGGGTACTTAGGAGGTAAGTGACGCGTCCTGAAGATGGCGAGCTCGTCAACGGTAGTCGCGGATTATGGGAAAACGCTCGCTGCAAAATTGGTCATGCACTGAAGGCGAAAAGATTCCCTCTCGCCTCCAGGAGAACCCATCTTAAAAAGAAAGAAAGGAGGGAAAGGAGATGAATATATGACGAGCTCGCACAAACTTGTTGCTAGGAAGAGCTCGACAAAAGAAAAGGCGCGTTTAGTTCGGTCAGTGGATCCCCTATTTATAGGCGTGGGCCACAAACATTGCGTGGACGAGGCCGAAGGCCTACCCGGCGAGGTGAGGCCGTCGTGCGTAAGCGACGCATCACGAGCTCACATGCAAACGAGATCTTCGACAAAAATTGAAATTCACCAGACCCCGTGATCTAACGAGGTGATCCTTAAAATAGGAGCTCATTTTGAGCAACTGCGGCGAGACCTCGCTAAGCGGCGAGGTCGTCGCGCTAAAAACCAAACACCACAGAAAACATAGAAAAGCAAAACAATAAATGGAAAGTATAAAGTCAGTCACAATATTATTAAAAATATTACAATACATAGTGTTACGAATTAAAAGTAAAAAAAATGAAGCCCTCGAGGTGTGAAAAAAGGGTCGCAGCGTTGCGAAGCCGAGACATGGGTGGACCACCAACCGAGATCGCGAGCAGCTTTGAGTTCCTCCAGAGCCATGTGTGAATTCTTGTTATTGTGGCGAATAATGTCCTTAGTTCGCCGGATGTGCTCCGTCATCCTCGCCATGTCATCCTCCAGAGCCTTGCGCTTCTTGAGAGACTGTGCGGATCATCCTCCAACAGCCTCTGGCGTAGCTCCACCTCGGCCATCCGCCTCTCCAGGCTCAGGATATCTAAGTACTTACGTTTTGCACTCTCAAGCCGAGGCTCGAACTCCTCCACCAGGGCTAATCGAGATTCGGCCGCGATTAGGCAACGATTCAGCTAGCGTGCAACCAACGCCTTCAGGTGCATATTGTGAGAAGCGAACACGGCGACCATGCGAGCCCTGAACTCACCAAAAGAGTAACCTAGATTGGCAAAGAACTCGCTGGCCGGCGAGGTGGCATGACAGCGAGGCAAGGAGAGTGTAAGACAATGAATATGCAATTAAGCGGTTTTCTACACGACAAGAGTGTCCAAGTGCAGGTCGCCTACCTCGACGACGATCTGGAATCTCACCGCGCTGGCAAGGAGAGTGAGCGCGGGAAGAATGATGGCGAGGACTTGTACGCGATTGTGAGAGTGGCCTCGAGAACCATGTTGAGGGTGAACCCCGCTAGGCTGTCCAATCTTATAACGAGCTGGCATTTGAAGGGCGATGGTATGTTACGCACACGCATTCGCCCAAACAAACCCACCTCAGTCAGAGTTTCTTCCCGACCTCTCCACTCAGCCTTCTGCTTCTGACAGGCGACCTCCCTTAATTATTAAAGGGGCAAGGCGCACTAAGGCGCAAAGAGATCTTGGAATCTAGGCGGAAGGTCCAAGGCGCAGGAGCGCGCCTGATGAAGGCAAGGTGTAACCATATTCAATTTAAAAAATTAGCATCAAACATCACTTCATCTTCTTAATAAGATTTTTCATATATTCTTCTGATTAATAATTCATTATTATCATTTATATCTCTTAAAAATAGAATCAATGTGATCACCTGTATCATATCTAAGTCTCAACATTCAATTATATTTCACAAACACTAAAGCTGCGTTTGGTGTGGCTTATCACAACTTATTTGCTCCGGTGAGGTTGGACAAAAACATCATTGTCATATAATGTATGTTTGACATGACAAATGTTACTACCATTATCAAAAAAGAAACTAGTTTGGGGCATAAGATTTTGGTATAGCAATGACATTTTTGTCCAACCTCACCGGAGCAAATAAGCCGCGCCAAACGCAGCCTAAATCATGCAATAAAATATTGAGTTCGTACATTATTTCTTTCTTTATTTTTTAAAAAGTTTCCAATAGAAATTGCACCTAGACATGTCTTTTATGCTCCAAAGCCGCAAAAAAGGAGCACGAAAGCACAAACCTCTGAACCCGGTGAGCCTTGAGCCTTAGACACGCCTTTAACAACGAGGTTCCAGACCTGCATGCGTCCTTCACACGCCACACTCCCTTTTCTCTCTCGAGCCCCGACACGTCTAGCACCGTTGTCGGGTTCCACAAGGTTGTCGAGCCTTATCTCATTTCACTCCTTTTTGTATCCTCCAAATCTGTTTCTGCCTATTAACATATCTTGTGCACCCCACCCGATAGAAGCCTCCTCATTCCCATGCCGCCAGTTGCCCCCCTCATCTACTAGCTGCCAAAATTAACTATCTTCATTCCATTTTTTTTCACATCCTGTTCTTGTTCCTTCTCCCTGGCTATTATTGTAACACCCCAGATTTTCCAAAATAATTTCTGATAGCTACCGCCCAGCGATAGTAGCTACCGCCCAGCGATAGTAGCTACCGCCCGGCGATAGTCTTGTTTCGTCGGGTAGAGAACGTCGAAACGAAAGCCCCGTTCATTGAGTGTTGAGTTTTTGAGAAAGAGGTTACCGCGCGGCGGTAACTCCAGGTTTGCGTCGAGAGCGTTGAGTTCTCGAGAAATAGCTGAGTTCTCGAGAAAACGTTGAGTTGTCGAGAAAGATGTTACCGCGCGGCGTTAGCCTTACCGTCGGCGTTAGCGCGACATTATTTTCTGAGGTGCGGCTCGGGAAGCTATCGCTCGGCGTTAGCGTTAGCGCCCGACGGTAGCGGACAGAAGCAGTTCCGTCGTTTGGCTTTCTAGCCGTCCGATTTCATCTGGGATTCTATCTTAAGGCCCAAGACTCTCCCTCCAGAGTGCTTATATAGGGCTGAGCAGATTTTCTTCCTCATTTCTCCTCCTGTTAGAGTGGACTTAGGGTTTGGAAGAGAGAGTGAGAGGAGGAAGAAGGAAGCTTTCTTCCGCCATTGACGGAGCTTCAGACCTTCGATCGTCGTTCTGAGGTCAGATCCGTGGAGAGGACGTGGAGACGCTCGTTTTCATCTGTGCAAGATAAGAGTTTCATGGCTAGGAAGAGGAGTCGTAAGGTAACGACATTTCTCCTCTAGGTTTTAGGATGTGTGTATGACATCTACTCTTTTCTTGTTTTCTTTCAAACATTCTAGGCACCAGATCTCTCAAATGAGAGAGATTATGATTGTCATGGTTCAAGAGCAGTCACTGGGTCGATTGTGTCTGTCCCCGACATGTTGTTGCACTAGAAATTCGCTCCGTTAGTGGATTAGGCATTGTGAGTGAAGCCGTAGTCGCGACCGTTAGTCCGACTCAGTGATGTTGCTTAGCGAGCCTTAAAGATTTTGTAGAAATCTGTTAGCGGCAAGACGTCGTTGGTGATGTTGTCTTCCCCCTCTTTCGTGAGAGTACGTGTAGCCAGAACCGGACCGTGTGGAAATTAGAGTACACGCGGGGGAACGGGGATGGTACGGTACGAATGGTGGATTAGGGTGAGAAAGGCTTGGGATTGTGATGTGCTAAGACGTGGTTTGTCTCTGTGGTCGGCTGGCTAGCCTGTGACGTGCAAGTCATGTGGGAGTGTCCCGGCGAGACAAGCCCCCTTTTGTGAAACTGACGAGGACGTCAAGCTTTAGACAAACCCGGACGATACCAGCTAGGTCCCGCTGGGTCTCCTTCGGTGGACTTGGTCCCGATATTGGAGCCGGTCCTGGGTCGTCACGAACGGGTGGGATCTAGCAAGGGTTCTTAGTATCGATTGGTTTGTGTGGCGGAATCCTGACGTGAGAAGTCAGAGCTTGCGGGCAAGCCCGGGTTTTTGAGACTCATGAGCGGGTGGGGCCAAGACAAGAGTTCTGTGTGGCGGTTTGTATGCTGTTTGGGGAAATTTGGAAGTACACTTGTGTTTGTGGCTTGAATGCCGATGGGGAAATTTGAAGTACCCTTGTGTTTGTGGCTTGAACGTCGATGGGAAAATTGGATGTACATGATTGATGATGTGTTAGAAGCATACGTTTTAGGGTGCCTTGGATGAATCCCAAGTTTGCATATATGTTGCATTGTAGGCCCCCTTTATATTATATGTTCAACATAGAAACGTGTTTGCTGTATGAGACATCCAAACCTGTTTTACTTTTTTAAATGTACTTGTATTTTTGCATACAAAGTGCTGACCTGCAGGGTGATGGAGTGCCCCGGGGTCCGCTAGGGACGGCCGGGAGGAGATGTGTTGGTTACGCAGTTGAGGTCAGGCTTTGCTGACCCACGTAACAACCAAATTTTTACAGGGCAAGGATCGCAAGCGGGAGCAAGCTCGCCGGCCAAAAAGGCCTAAGCCTCATGAAGTGTTACAAGATGTGTTATAGCCCTGTTTTGTGGAATGTGATGTTTTATGTTCTATGTTTCCGGCTTGCACGCCGAGGTAGCCTAGGAGTGCTTATGCACATTGACGTTTAATGTTATGGTTGAGTTTTGGACTCTCAAATGTTGAAAGGTCATAAGGTTGTGTTGATACTCATATGTTAGTGGATAACTTCTGATCTTGCTCTTTTGTTTCTGTTGTGTTTAGTCTGAGTTTTGAGTTGGATAGTTTATATCAAATTATAATACTTAAGCTGTGACGTTTGTATGTTGTGGGGCCCCAGTCGGACCCATATTATACGGTCATTACAGGGGAAGTGTTACAATTATGCCCCCTCTCGTTCTTATTTTTCTTTAACACCTACTACCTTCTCCCCCACACCCCCACTCATTATAGTTGTCCCCTTCTCTTTTTACCATCCACTAATACACCATAAAATATTCCCCATAATTTTTCTTTTTTTCATTACCTCGTCTCTTATTTTTCCCCTTACACAAGTGACCACCAACCATGATCGCAACTGTTTCCTCACAATTACCATCGACCCAGATAAATTATTAAAACTCGACCTTGAGGGCAAGGGAGATTTTCAAGGGCGATGGCATGTTGCGCACACACATTCACCCAAGTAAACCACCCTCATAGGCACCACCGGCACCCGCATATGGAAGTTGTCTTGATACATTCACGGCGGAATATATTATTATGAATTAATTAGTATTAATTAATTGGTTAATGTTGATTAATTAAATTAATTGATGTTGATTTAATTAATATTATCTGTACTTTTTAGGTGTGCCCCCCTCATCTATATAATGGGGACGGGTATGCGGGTATCTTAGATGAACGTTAAGAATTAGGGTTGCTCCCTAAGTTCCTCTCAACCTTAACCCCCTGTCTTCTCCCTCACCACAGTCGGCCCTCCTTGTCGGATTCCTCCCGGGTTCTCTTTTAACTTTGTATTACACCGCATATTCCTTCCCACAAGGTGCAAGCTTGACGACGGGTGTGCCATAAAAGGTCGCAGCATCAAAAGCTCGAGAAGAAACGGGTAACGGCGCCAGCACGGAGTACGTCGCGGGTTGTCGGCGAGACCCTGGGGAAGGCGGACCAAGAGAAGCCGACGATAAGCGCTCCTTGGCAGGCATAGCGGTAACTGAGGATACGATAATGGTGGTCGTTGTAAGCGGGGCGGACTCTGGCAAACCTTGAGACAACGACCCGCCCGCAACAGGGGGGACGGTAGTGGTGGCAAGGTGCACACACCATAGTTAGCGAAGATACAAAAAGCTTCTTTCTTGAACAGAGAACATTGCTCACCAGGTAAGGTGACAAGGATATTCCTCGCCTCGCCAAAGGGAGCTTCCTCGTTCCCTCCTCACGAGGGAGTGGGGATGCCATAGTCTTCTACGGTTAGGTCCGCCAAAGGCGCCCGAAAAAGTTTGTTAGCAAAGAAGAGTGAGGTTATAAACAACGACAAACAGAACAATGCCAAGTAAATTGTGTCCTCAAGGTTACCTTGCTAGCAGGCTCCGTACACAAGTTCAGAAGCAATTCAGGAGTGACGGAGAAGACGACCTTCTTGACAAGGGCTCGCTTGCCTCCCCGGAAGGCTCGGCCTCGCTCATGCTTGTCTTTTAAGACAGAGACCTTAGCCATTTTCTTCTTTTTCATTCTCCCCTTCCTCTCGCGCTTGAGCTTGTCGTGGAGAGGATTTAGTTTGAAAGTCGTCTGGTAGTTCGCAGATGCCAATGCCTCGGTGGTCGGTATCATGCCTGATCCAATAACCGGGCCTCCCTTCTCCTCGGCGAACGAGGTGGTTTTCTCTTCGATGGGCAAAGAAATTTTTTCTAGTCAGTCGTGATCCAAGGTGCAAGTTCCGGGGGACTCGGGGAGGAAAAGCCGAGAACTCCCAGCTCGGCAGATCACAACTCGTCAAATAAGGATTAGACGGTTCTTTTCAAGCTCTAAGCGAGCTCATAAAGAGCAGAGATTATACACAACTCATATTCGACGAGGGCCCAAAGTCAAATTATAGGACCTCAGACCTCAGATGGTTGACCATTGACCACAAGGGATGACGCCATCAAAGACAGGTAGATTTCATCCAGAGCTCGACAATTTTTAGTAAATCAATTTGTTTGCGAGCTTCTTCCGAGCTCACTAGCTCGCACCGCCTGATGGCCTCGAGTTCATCCGCAAACACACTTCCAGCCGCGTGGACTCATACAATTTGGCCTATTAACGCATTGGCCCGCTAGTGAACTCCTTCTGACCTCACCAGCGAGCTCGCCCAACAGTATTGAGCTCACCTGCGAGCTCTCTTCTCAAGCGACCTCCGGTCTCGCGAGCTCAGCCCCAATGAGCCCAGCTCTAGCGATCTCGATCAACTCGCCTACCTCAGAGACTCTCAAGAGTAAGGTCGTTCATAGATCAGATATTTAGTGCTCAGTAAAGGCAGGGCGGCTTTTCGCAGACCAAATCTCCCCTTAATTGCCTATAAATAGGACTTCATGGCACATTGAACCCCCCAGATTCCCCTAGTCTTCAGAGCTCACCTCTTTTGTGCCTAGCTCAACTTTATCTTTAGGTAGGAAGATCCTATAAACTTTCGCGCGTGTGGCTAGAATTTATCATTGCAGCACGCAGTTCTTGTTTATAGGCAACCCAAAGATCATATGTGGTCTTTTAATTTCTTGTTGTGGTTTACCTGGGTCGACCGCAGGATCAGTAACCTCTGGTCACCCCTTGGTCTGAACTTTATGAAGCAAATTTTTCTGGTTCCAACAAGTTGTATTGATCTCCTTTGGGTTTTCTCGACTTTGATCTTGATGTTCCTATGTCGCTTCTTCAATCTCGTTTGCGTAATCGTCATCTCATGAATATTTCATCATCATAACCATTTGATATGTTCGATAACACCTTTCCATGCACCTCCAATAAGTGCAGATGATCTTTTACGTCTTCATTGAAAAGCAAATTTTGATATACACCATATTGTTCACAAATTACCTAAGGCTTTGTTTGTTTAGGCAGATGACCACCTTTTCGACTGCCTAAAAAGGAGGACCCAAAAACATAGGTGTTTGTGATAGCCGATTCATAAAACTGGCATTTTTTAAAATAAGCACGGGATAGTTCAAAATGCGAATGGAGGGGGAATCTCCTTTTTGTGCGACCAGACGCAGCGGAAGGCAGGCGCACCTCGTTCATCTCAATCCGGAAGCTCCTTTGTTGTTCTCGCCTATCGGAGAAGACTGAGCGCCAAGGGAGCTCCTTCGTCCCCATTCTTCTCCTTCGTTCTTCGACCTGCCATGGCTGAAGCCTGAGGGGCATGGCGACCTGCTACATGTTGAGCCGCCCCTTCTTCTCCCGGTGCTAAGAGCAGTTAAGATTACCACATCATGTCTGCTCAACTGCCCTTCTCCCTGGCGCCGCAAGATGCGATAACACCACAAAGTTGTGCATCTCAGTGGTAAGCGCCGTAAGAGAAGGAATCATCCATCAATGTCGCGGCGTTTTTGCAATGTCTACTCTATGATAAAATTTTATACCTCTTTTGCAAGTTTTGCACAAGAGAATTCACCATTTTACACCCCAGAATCTCATCTCATGTTGTCCAGCTATTGACATGGTTATACTTTTCATTAAATACAAGTTATTCTTCATTGTTTTCTGCAGCACATTTGCTAAAAGGAGCAAAGTAGGAATGCCTTTTTGGATTCTATTATGCCATCTTCACCTGGCTCTTCCTGTAAATGCTGCTCAGCAACAAAAAATAGATAGAACTACTAAAGTAAGAGGGGATGCTACAGTTGCTACAACAAATGATGATTATGTGTGTGCTACTCTTGATTGGTGGCCAGCTGAGAAGTGAACTATAATCAGTGTCCATGAGGATATTCTTCTTTATTAAATTTGGTAAGATTTATCTCCATTTGCTCAGAAGATCATTGAAAAAAATAATGAGTTGGCAGTTAGAGTATACTCATGTTAATGATTTGTTACATTTTTTTCTGCCTTTCTTTCATTTTCAGGATATAAACCACCCTTTTCTAGCATCAGCCATAAAAGGTGGATTATTTTGCTTGAAATGAATATTAGTTTTTTTGCTTGTCAATTATCTATGCTGTTGTTATAGCAATTCAACATTAAAATTTGTAAAAGTTTATCATTCCATTATAGAAATCTCAATTATCTATGTTGTTATTATAGCAATTCAATCTCCCCCTCATAACTATCTCAATTATATTATCGATCAAAATATGGATACAATGTTGATCCTTGATGTAATCAAATATACTTCGGTAATTGTTCGTAGTTTTACAATTAATTTTTTTTTTACAAAACTTTGTTTTTACTAACAGTTTTTATGGACAGCATTTCGAACAGCTCTGTAAACTTCATTTTACACAAACAAATTTTCACTGCAAACTCTATTTTCCCAAAACAACTTTTTTTTCGAACTCCATTTTTGTCAGCTCCTTTTCTATCAGTAACAAACGAAACAAACAGAGCCTGAATGATGAAGTAAGTGAACATAAGAGGATCAATGATTGATCTTCATCATCTATCTTCACATCGATGTTCTTCAAATTCATCACTATTTGATTTAACTAGTCCAAGCGGGTCTTAATGAACGTATTTCTTTCATCTTGAACATGTATAGTCATTGCTTTAACTACAACTGATTCGTGAGAAATTTCTTCGAAAATAGCATCTCAATCTTCTTTCACAAATTTGCTGTAATATCCTCTTCAACGACTTCATGAAGAACTTCATCGACGAGAGAAAGTTGAATAGGAATGTGAATCTTCATCACCAATTCTTCCTTCATATCCACCTCATCTCCTTCGACAATTGATCCAGCTCGAGCATGGCCTTGAAGGTATCATGTTTTTTTCAATAGGGCGATCATCTTGATCCACCATAGACAGAAGTTATCTCTCCAATCAAATTTCTCCACCTTAAAATTTGTTGAATTCATCCATATTTAAGGTCAGACCCTGACTTTGATACCAATTGATAGAGTGGAAAAGAGAGGAGCGGAAGAGAACAAACAAAACAAACCCTAAGACCACAATAAAACAAGAGAGAAGAGAACTCAAAATTTTATTCCAAACTTGATGCTTACAAATGAATTATCCATCATTTTATATAGGGCTCTCCACCTAATATTTAATATACAAATATATCACATCTCCATTATTTTAATACACGCGTGTATCACACACCTACTATTAATATTCATACAAATCACAAACCTAATATTTTAATATGTATGCATATCATACTCTCGATATTTTAATATACATACATATCAATATATCATGCACTCAATTATTTAATGCACATCATCTTTCATTAATGCGTAATTAGAATAATGCAATAATGCATATTAATATAATTAGATTTAACAAACTAAACTTTTGTATCGCATTAGGTCCCCTCCACTTATTTTACAAATCTAAAATATATCACTTCTTTCTGCTATTTATGCTCCTCCAAAATGTTTTCCATGGTAAAACTCTCATTTCTAACAACAATTTCTCAAAGCAGCATTTCCAACAACTAATTCAACACCAAAATTGACAAAATGAAAAAACACAATCACAAAAAATAGACATATCAAGCACAATTTCTTACCAAATAAGTGATCGTCAAGACTCCCACGTGGCATGTACTCATAAACCAAAATCCTCTCGGATCCTTCAGCACAATACCCAATTAAGCTCACAAGGTTAGGATGGTGCAGCATTATCAGCATGAGGACCTCCACAAGAAACTCACTGCTTCCTTGTAATCCATCTCTATTGAGTTGCTTGATTGCCACTACCTGTTAATCAAAATCCAGAAGGGGGGAAAGAAAAATCCATCAAAAGTACAATGGGAGAAAGTTATGGGGGGATGCAGGAAATTGCCTGGCCATTTTCAAGTAAGCCTTTGAAGACCCTCCCAAATCCACCTTCTCCGATCAAATTGGCCTCCAAGAAATTTTGGGTAGCCATGGCGAGCTCTTTGAAGGTAAAACTCTGGGTGTAATTGCTCTTTTCTCCTTCTGGAGACAATAAATTGGTCTCATTCTCTGCAAATGGAATAACTCTTTAATGAAAAAAAAAGTAAACATGAAAACTATCTCCTAAGAAGTTTACCCAAAGAATCCACAACGCGAGATAAAGAGGAAGCTGAGGAAGAATTGGCAATGCTGGAGCTTATCCGCCTCCTGCTCCATCGGTGGCGGGGGCTCATGCAAGAGAAACAACCTCTTTTCTCCGATTCAGACATTGTTCAGAAGACAAACCCTAAACGACGCCCTTTTTGATAAATTAGGGCTGAGAAGATTTGAGATCTGTCTGAATTCCCCCGCCTGCCCTCCAGCAACCCGGGAGCGGAGGGGGGGACACTGTGAGCTTATTCCACGAGCCCTGGCGACAAAATAAAAAAAAAACAACGGAGAAAATTAAGGATCTCGTTAATGGGGCTGGTTAAAACAAGAAATTCGTATTATAAGAATAGGCATGGGAAGGAAGCAGGAATGGTGGATTTATTTGCTCTTCAGAAGAGAATATGGAGCGTAATGGGAACGGATTTGAGTGGTAGGAGGAGAATGCAAGGAAACTGGGTTAACAGAAAGTCCAAATTAAGCAGAGAGAGAGAGGGGGGATACAGAGAGAGAGAGAGAGAGAGAGAGAGAAAATTCCTACCATTTTGCTGTAATTGAGGCTGCCATGGCGCCCAACGCCCTCGAACTGCCGCTTCCGGGGGAGACGGAGAAGACGACGAAGCGAAAGCGAGAAGCGAGAGAGAGAAAGGGGAGAGAGAGAGAGAGAGAGAGAGAGAGAGAGAGAGAGAGAGGAAGCTTCCCCCGTCCATCTGGACCGGTCATTTCCTAATCTACACACGTGGATGACGTGTGATTACTCGGAATCGTGTGGGACCCAAATTTAAAATCTATGGGGTTACTTTCCCGCCTCTCCTATACAAATATTTTTTTCCCGCTCTATGGAGCAAGAAGGGCGGGTAGCGCAGGAGCTGTTCGATAAACCTTAATAAATTGTGTATTGTATTTGTTTTTTTTGTTATTTTTTTCTTTATTTTTTAGCAATTATTATTCCTGCTCTTACTTTATGGAATGCTAGGAATAGGCAATTATTATTCCTCCTATACTAGAAATTCTCTCATACTCCATAAAGTGGACCCGTCATGCAGGGTTGACCATATTATTCAGAACTTGAAAGTCGCTCGAAAATCGATCAAATATTGATCCAAATCAGAATCGATTAAAATTGATTCGACTCACTTTGACTCAAATATGATTTTGAGTCGATTTCAAACTAATCCTGAAGCGCTTGAAATATGATTTGAATCAACTCGAATTAATTAAAAATATTATGTATTTATTAATATATTCTTATTTTTAAATTAAAAACAATAAAATTTAAACTTAAATAAATGTGATTGTTAACCGCAACCCGTTATTGGTTAATCACACCCCAAAATTTCCTAACTTTTCACGTATTTTCGAAATACACCGTGTACATGCAATTTTAGGAAAAGTGTTCAACACGAAAGTTGTATATCTCGTCGAGATCTACAACTTTCTCGTTGATCATTTTTCCTAAAATTGCATGTACAAGGCGTACTTTTGAAATATGCCCAGATTTTGCGTCTTTCAAAAATACGCCTTGTACATGCAATTTCAAGAAAAGTGTTCATCACGAAAGTTGTAGATCTCGTCGAGATCTCCAACTTTCGTGTTGAACACTTTTCCTAAAATTGCATGTACAAGGCTTATTTCGAAAAGACGCGAAAAGTTAGGAGATTTTGGGGTGCGACTAGCCAATGACGGGTTGTGATTAACAATCAGCAAAATAAAAAAATGAATCTTTTAAGTATTTCATTTGTTAAATCTATAGATTGCCCAATTAATTTTGAGTCATGTAGGAATAAAGAGAAAAATTGCTCAATTTCGAGCTAACTCGATTCAATTTTCAGACGAGTTGAAATCGAGTTATTTCGAGTCGAGACGACTCGACTCGCAATTAATTTGGGTTTTTGAGCTGATTCCGAGTCGAAAATTTTGATTTCAAGCCGAGCCCAAATCGTTCGAACTCGACTCGATATTAGTCCTACTGTCGTGTACAGTACGGTTGTGTGCATAGAAATTTTGCACGGGACCCACTGAATAGTATATTCTCATTGGTCCCAAACATAATCGAATGGTCCGGAATCCGGACCCAAAAAAAAGGCACTTATATGTATCCAATTTCAATTTTTGTCTTCATAATTATTTATATTTATACTTCCACAAGTGACGGAGTATGGGTGCTCTGTGGGGCCAGTGACAATATACGGCTATGATATTGTCCTGACACGATAACACTTGCTACTCGTTATTTCTTGAGTGCAGTTTTGCGGTCTCAAGATCATCCATAGAGATATTTTTTTTAATTATTTAAATAAAATTAAAGGGATGAAAATATTATTGAACGTAGCACTATGATTATTTTGATCGTCCATTCCATGACAATATTAAAGAACATCTTTATATATTAGTATAGATTAAAAAAACATTTTCATAAAATATTTATCATATCTCTACTATTATACAAAAATTAATCTTTAATAAAACATTTCAAATATCCATATATTATCGTTAATAAAGACACTTAGACAGAACTTTATATTTGTATATTATAAAGATAATATCTTTTTATCGAAATACATAACTTTACAATATTAAAATAAAAAAAATAAAAACATTAGATACTATAAATCTATTGTCTCTAGGTTGGAATGATAAGAGAAGAATTAATGTTTTAACATTAAAATATAATTTATTTTACAAAATAAAACTTGCATTCTTCATTTATATTTTTTTACGGTCATTTTGAGTACCCATATGTATATGTTGCGGGTTGGGAGGAGCCAGCTGCGGACGGGCGAAGCCCGCAGGGAGATGGCAAAACCCGTCATCGCCGGTCGCATGCTGTCGTGCGAGGCCATAGGGACGGAGCCCTGTGTCGGGCACTCATTTATTATAATTTTTTTTAATTTTAATTGAATTTAAGTTGTATACTTTAATTTTAAATAGTGTCCCGTCATTTCCGTATTTTTTGTTGAATTTTTTATTTGCTGTGACAGAAATTTGTATATATGATAACAGAAGAAGGATATGTTACCGTGTCGAAATATGAGAACTGCTTGTGCGAGAAAATAATTAATTATATGCGATCAAATATGATCATGTGTAGGATCATTATAGTGATCTTACAATACTGAATTCTCCACCTTCTCAGCAGTCTTTAAGTCCTATTATGAAATATTATTTCAACAATATGTTTTTATTTTTATATGGAGATTTATTTTTTTTATAAATAAAAAATAATTCTATAAAATAATGACTAATATTTTTTTAATAGTTAATATTATTACATTAAACAACAACAACACTAAAGCCTATCCCACTATAGTGGGTCGGCTATATGAATCTTTTGTCGTCATTGTGCCCTAATTAGGATTTTTAGTTTCCGCTATGATAAACCGATTTGCTATTTTGATGAGATCTTTATAGGTGTTGGGCTCCTTTTTGGTGACTTCAAATTTAAGAGGGTCTTGTCGGAGTCCACTTATTAAGGCAATTTTGTAAAAGTATTGATTAACATTGACGACATCAAGGACTTTCATTTGGAATCGGTCGATAAAATGAGATGTAGACTCGTTATTCTCTTGCTTGATCTGGAAGAGCGCTTCTGTTCCTTTCTTATGCTTCGTTAAAGGTTTCAAACCTTAAGAGAAATTCTCTTGAAGATTCTTAAAGCAAGTGATTGATTGTGATGGTAAATGGTAGAATCAATCCTTCACTTGAGCACCAAAAAATAAGACAAGAAGATTGCACATCATACCATCTGACAGAGTTCTTAATGAAGTAATTGATTCAAAAGCTTGTAAATGAGAGACCAGGGTCACTTATACCAGAATAGACTAGGCAACCACCTGTGAGCCGTCAATGGCGATCCATTTTCATCGTCGGATCGTCATGTCACGATCGCTGCCGTCCGTTACGCGGGTAATATCTCACTTAACCGCCCACGTAACCACCATGGTTAGTGGGGAAGATTATTCATCTAGTGGTGGTTTGCATGCAAGGAGTATTATGTAAATAACGTATATTCAAAACTATACATGTGGTCTGCACCCAATAATTTGGGGTGATTACGGTGTGCGAATAGCCTCATAACCACAATAACCACCTCCCGGGCATATAAAAAGGCCCCAGGACTTCTCTCATTTCTAACTTTTCCTCCTCCAGCTTTCTTCTCTCTCAGTGCGGAGCTCTGCCAAAATCCTCCTACGAGCTTCCTTCTCCTGTCAAGCCACCCGAAAATTCGCCTGTCCACGACGCTTCAGGGAAGAAGACGTTCTGTTCGCCGCTCTGTGAAGTCTCCTACGCCCGCGACGCACTTCAATTCCACACCAACACTTCTCTACGTGTCAGGCACGAAGTTCAGCAGCTAAGTAGCGTCCGAGAACGCCCTTCTATACCCGAAAGTGATAGAAACTGAGCTTCGTGTGAGACGGTCTGTCGCCCTCTGATGAGTCTAATTTATATAGGGATTTTCGGACTCATCTGGACTCGTTTCCACGCACCTGCACTTCACAAATAGCTCATAATTGTTTATATTACACTCATTTCATATTGTTACACGAACTGCTCTTGTTTCCCTTTGTGGTGCACAATTGCTCTCCGTTTTGTTGGGGGTAAGAACTTGGTGCTCCTCATTGTGTGTTTGATGCTTCTATTGATATTTTAGACAGGCTGGGGATGTGCTGGACCTAATTTGTGAATTCTGGGGAATCGCACGGTCATGCGATTTTTCTCCGTGCACGGTCATTTTGCACGTGCGACCCCTTGTGCTGAAAATTTGGGTTCTGCCGTTACCAGTGCGTTTGGGTCAGGTACGGTTGATTTGAACCGTGCAAGGACAAAATCGCACGAGTGCTCTGGTTTGTATAAAAAATTATAATTTAATGGATCGTGTGTTTTCTTCGCGCACGGTTGAATTCAACCGTGCGAGAATATAAACGCACAGTCTCGTGGTTAGCCCTGGATTTTCATTTCTGTTTCTACCTGTGCATTTTTGTTCACGCACGGTTGAGGCAACCATGTGTGAAAGGAAATCCACGGGCAAAACCTTGGCATATGGTGTAATTTGTTTCGTAAATATCACAGTTCGATCGCATGACTGTGCGATCGACCGTGCACGGCTAAAATCTAACGATTTCTCTATAAATAGTCGCAGGTTTGCCCTAATATTGGATCACATCTCCAGTTCACCATTTTCTCCGCAGGGAGAGCTTTGTTCTCTTCGTCCTCCATGTGTTAGGTTTTTGCCCTACGCCGCCTCCATCATCCAAGAGCTTCAAGGAAGGGGATTCTAGCCTTACACTCTCTATCAAGCAAGGAAGATTTGCACCATAAGAGATCGGGTCGTGAGACAGAAGATGGACATTGGGAGAAGGTGACAACTCTCATCTACCCTAGACGCAGTTGCAGACCGAGTTAGGATGCGGATTGACAATCTGGTTGTTGGGTATTGTTCTCACAATAACCCTGATTTGAAGAAGTTCTCGTTGAACAAAGATGAATTAAGTTTGTATTTGACTATGCTTTCAAGTTATGTGCTTGCATGATTTAATTGTCAAGTACAAACCAATGTCAGATTACAATGGATCATAAAATACAAGACTATGCAATGTAATTTCTCATTGTGTGGGACATGGTGTTGACTCATGTGTAATCTCTATTAGGATGTACTTCATTTTCAAGTGCAATAGGAGACTCAAAGAAAAGGGTGGTTGTTAAGTTCAGGATGTATCTGAATTTTCCTCAGTCAAATTCATCGAGTATTCACATCAAGTCTCGTATCATTCGTCAAGACATCACGTGAACACTTGTGAAATTCGTCAAGTTTACTCGGAAAATTTCTGATAGTTTCTTAAATCTTTTTCAGGTACGGTTAAGTTAAATTTGTCGAGTATTCACGTAAAGTCTCGCGTCATTCGTCGAGACATCACGTGAACACTCGTTGAATTCGTCGAGTATTCTCGATAGGTCCAGTGACTCTTAACAGAAAAATTCTTTCTGGTCCCATTTTCGATGAAGTATAATTCGTCGAGTGCTTTCGTGTAATTCGTCGAATGCTTTCGTGAAATTCGTCGAGTGACTCGGTGATTTGTCGAGTATTCTGGGTATGTCACGAGTGATCTCGAGGAATGGACTTAGCGAATTTTCTGGTTCGATTTTCTGACGGGTTCTGTTTTAAGAAGTCAGTCATGTACAGTACACGTTGAAGCTCGTTTTGAAGAATATTTCTAGCTGTTGTAGAGGAATCCTATAAGTACCAAAAAATACATTTCAGTTAACAAGAATCGCAGAATCGCTCTTAACTTGATTTTCAAATCATGAACGATCACACTTTTCTTTCCGGATTTACTATTCTCGGAAACGCACAACTGATGACCTAGAAGTTCATGATCGACGATTCCTCGCAAGAAAAGATTCGATAGATCATTGCTTTCAGATTTTACAAAGATACTTCTTGATCTTGTCAGATCCTAAGATTTCAGATCAAAGCTTTCAAGTCTTCTCCTTCAACCTTCATTTCAAGATCTACTCTCTAAGAAGGAAGATGATTGAATCTACTCAGATCTGAAGAAGAAGATCGTTCTCAATCTATAAATTTGTACAAAATCATTTTTATTATTGTAGGAAGTTTCTTACTTCCGAGTTTGTAAAGCCGTGTTTATTGGATCGAGTGTTGGAGAGTTTGTTCTCCGAGTTGTAGGAGCGTTGTCTCTGAGTTGTAGGAGCGTTGTCTCTGAGTTTGTAAGAGTTGAGACTCCGAGGTGTAAATTTTCATAATATGAGTTTTGGTGAAGTAGCCGAGTCTAGCCCGAAGTGCTAGATAGGCGAGGCGGGATAGTGGACATATTCATTATGGGGAACCAGTATAAATCTTCGTGTCTATGTTGTGTTTTTGTGTGCTTGTTTATTATTATTTTTAATCCGCTAAAAGAAGCAGAACTCAACTATTCACCCCCTCTAGGTGATTAAGATAGTCAACTAGATACTTTCACTGGTGATTCCTACCGTAAACCCTCAACAAGGCTTCGAATTTGGTCAATTCCTTTGCCTCTTTCTCTTATTTGATGGTTGTGTTTAGTTAGTTTTATTTTCATATTTTGATGATGTGCACACTAGAACCTTTGCTTTAATGTAATTTTATGTTGCTCCAAGAGGAGAAAGCGAGTGCGGGAGTCAGGTCGCACCCGCGTAGTGGGGGTGGAGAGTGCTGGCGAGGTGATCTCCATGTCCTTGGGACCTGCCCAGTGGGGCCCAGAGGTAAAAATTACCTAGTTGCCCCTCCCATGAGTGCGAATAGCTTGTTAGAACAACGAAGTTGTGCTGTTGGCAGACCAAGTTGGGATGCACATATCTGTTCAAAACAGCGGAGGTTGACGATTTGCAGGCCGTTTTCAGAAATCTATAAATATGACTCAAGGGGTACCTCAGAAGGCACCCTTTCATACTCACTTGCTCCCTAGTCTTTTAGCGCTTTCTGAGGTAGCCTTAGCTCGGCCTCTGGCTAAGGAGGGAAAGCACTCTAAGATCTTTCGGGTGTGTGGTAAGGGTCCTCCTCGCCGAGCCCTTGGGTCCGGTCTTCTTCGTCCCCTTTGTCATTTTGCTTACAGGAGAGAAGTAGGTGCGCGATCACCCCTTCCCCAAGGGTGAACTCTACAAAGACCAAGTTTTCGGTTTCAACATCCAGGGAGTTAGAGCATTATGCTCAAGTAAATGATGAGTGTATCCTCTTATGTGAGGAGGTTGATCCCTCCTTCATAGTGGAAGCCTCAGTCATTGCCTTTCCTCCTGCCGCCTCCCTGAAGACGACACCTTGCATGACAAGAATATTTTTGGTAATATGAGTGAGGATTCCTACTCCTCTTCTTACATTCTCTTCCCTCTACCTGTGAGGAGCATGTATTGTTATTTAGGTAGAGGAGAAACTGTTTTATTGTCGTATCGGTACCCGCTACCGGCACATGTATTACAACAATTGCTTGTCCACTTCTCTTTCCATATGCTCATTAGCTAAAATTCTTTAAGTTCTGAATAAGTTATGTTAGGAAGACAATAACCCCAGTAGTTATTTTCTTTTTCCTGCATTCTACTTTTTCTAGTTTGGTTTAGCTAGTTGTATTTCTTTTTAGATTGTCTATTTGTTTTTGTTTTTGTCGGAGCTCACCACTGCAGATATTCATTGCATATTTTGGATGACGAATGTTGTGTTCCTTTAAATTTTCACGTGTCTTCTGGTATGCTCACTTGCTGAGCACTGGGTACTCTTGCAGATATTCATTGCATATTCTGGATGACGAATGTGTGTTTCTTTAAATTTTCATGTGTCTTCTGGTATGCTCACTTGCTGAGCACTGGGTACTCTCTTCCCCTAGCTCTTATTTTAATTATTAGTCATATCTTGTATAGTATTGTTTAGCTCAAGTTAGGGGGAGAGTCGTTGTACTCATGCACGTGCACATTTCATTTGCATACTAGAAGCACTTTAAGTTTTTTGGTTTATATAATTTTGTGGCATTATCTCCGCACACCACAACACTCACATGAGCGTGTGCTTAACAGTTAGCACATCACGAGTTAATTTCATTTCTTTTGTGTGATTTGGACAAATGTTTGTGCTGACTTAGGATTGTAAGACAGAGTAAAATGTTGACTCTTGTAGTGCTCCTAATCGAGTACTCTCATCTCGCTTAGAGATCCAATTAGAATTAATTTGTCTTTATGCTCTTAGTTTATACTTTTTTATTTGCATAAATATTATTTATTATACTTAAAAATTGGTGAATTTGATGTGAATCCTATGGTAGCGTTGAGATGTGTGTAAACGGTTGTTAGCCTCAGATTGCTCGAGTCGGGAGGAAGAATGATTTCATTCGGTGGCTAAGAACTTGCCCCAAGCTATTTTCGAAGCATTGGTATAGGTTAGTTTGACTACGTGTGTTGAAACCATAATTCAGTATCTGTGGAGTTTGGGATCCTAGTAGGGGGCAACTTGCACCTACTTCTCGTAAGAGAGAGCTCTTGGCCGGTCTCGCTGAACTAAAAAATAGACCCTAGGTTGCAGCACAGAGGTCCCACCACACACCCGGAAGATCTTAGAGCGTTTCACCTCCCTAGCCAATGCTGATCTATGCACCTTGGGGGAAGAAGAAAGCTTGAATCTGCTCCTCTCCAAGATACCTTAAGGGTCTATTTATAGTTTTTCGAGTTTGGTCAGCTGATAGCGGAATTCCGCTTTTTAGTTTTACTAAATGCACCCCAAAGTGGTCTGCCAGCAGCCAAACTCCACTGTTTGGAGGGGATATTAGCAGACCTAAAGAGTTATCCTGGAGTTGGTGAGTGCCCGATGAGGTCGTGACTCGCTACTCGCCCCAAGGTGCCTGGATTTCGCCCCTGGGGGCTGCACTCACCCCAGGGTGCCTGGATCTCGCCCCTGGGGGTTGCACTCGCCCCAGGGTGTCTGGATCTTGCCCCTGGGGGATGCACTCACCCCAGGGTGTCTGAATCTCACCCATGTGGGTCTGCATTCGCCCAAGGGTGCCTGAATCTTTCCCTTGGGGGTTGCACTCGCCCCAGGGTGCCTAGATCTCTCCCTTGGGGGCGGCACTCGCCCTAGGGTGCCTGGATCTCACCCCTGAGGGTTTCACTCACCCCAGGGTGCCTGGATCTCGACCCTGGGGGCTGCATTCTCCCCAGGGTGCCTGAATCTCACCCCCGGAGGGCCGTATTCGCCCCAGGGTGCCTAAATCTTGCCCCAGGGTGCCTAAATCTCGCCCCAGGGTGCCTGAATCTCGCCCATGGGAGCTGCACTCGCCACAGGGTGCTTGAATCTCGCCCTTAGGGGCTGCACTCGCACCAGGGGTGCCTGAATCTCACCCCTGGAGGGCTGCATTAGCCCCAGGGGGGCTGAATCTCGCCCCTGGAGGGTTGCATTCGCCACAGGGGGCTGAATCTCATCCCTGGGGGCTGCACTCGCCCCAAGGTGCCTGAATCTCACCCTTGGGGGGCTGCATTTGCCCCAGGGTGCCTAAATCTCACCCCTGTGGGGCTGAATTCGCCCCAGGGTGCCTGGATCTCTCCCATGGGGGTTGCACTCGTCCCAGGGTTTCCGGATCTCGCCCCTGGGGGTTGCACTCGCCCCAGGGTGCCTGCATCTCGCCCCTGGGGGGCTGCATATACCGGGGGGGCTGAACTTGCCTCTGGGGGTCTGATCTCGCCCCAGGGTAGGTAAGGTCCTATAGGCCCTCCTCGGTCGTCTTTGGTCTCGACGAATTACGGGTTATACAACATGAGTGTGATGTAGGCCATCATTTTGGTCCAGTTGGGCTTTTGTACCCGTTCTTATCATCTATCCTCGCTAGCCCTGTTGTGCCTACCCATCTTTTGATTCAGCCCCACTATTACCTTACCAAAGTCTAAAAATAAATTCTAGTCACACTCCCAAATTTGAGCTCTAGTGTGTTTTTTTTATTTTTATGTTGGAGGTGTTGATGTGGTGTTTATATTTGAGAATATGTGGATGTGTTTCATTGAATATTTGTGCTAAAAAAGTTGTAAAAAAGAAAAATGAAAACATTATGGTTGATGAAAATGTTTGAAAAGAAAAAAAAATGCGACAAAAAGTGAAAAGAGAAAAAGTTTAATTGAAAATCTATGTATGTTATTTTATGTTGGGAGTAGGCGGTGCACACACCTATATAGTCAAGTTCAAGTCTGGGGATGTGGTGCACCCGTGTGTATATTGTGGTGCGTGGATAGTTTTTTTCTATGCTAGCTCATTTGGGTTAGATGTGTGAGCCCTCGCGTTTATCTTTGTATACCCCACATAAACTCAAGCCCCGTCTTAAACATAAATTCCTACTGATTCGCGCGTTGAACCAAACCAGTGTTGTGGAGAGAGTGTGGAAGGGCGAACTTATGATCCCCGACAATGATGAGTTGCTTTGGAGGTTGTCCTGAGCCCCGGCCTTTGACAATGCTCACCTCAACGATTGGTCTGCTTTCTCCTTATGCGTGATCGGAAGATTCACCGTGATTCTATTTTTGAGTAATAATAATATATGGATACGCTATTAGAAAAATATAACTATTTTCCATAACTAGGATCTACTATATTTGATGAATGTGAGCATGCGACTTCGCATGGTACTCTGCCCTCGCAATTATTAAGCCATCTATTTATTTTTTTCTCATCCACTTGAGGGATGATTTGCTCGAGACGAGCAAATGGTTGTCTGGGGGTGTTATGAGTCTGATTTATATATGGTTTTCAGACTCATCCGGACTCATTTTCACGCACTTGCACTTCACAAATAGCTCATAATTGCTTATATTCCACTCACTTCACATTGTTACACGAAGCGCACTTTTTGCTCTTTGTGGTGTGCAATTACGCTCCGTTTTGCTGGGGTAAGCACTTGGTGTTCCTCATTGTATATTTGATGCTTCTATTATTATTTTGGACAAGTTGGGGGATGGGCTGAACCAATTTGTGAATTCTGGGGAATCGCACGGTCGTGTGATTTTCCTCCGTACACGAGCATTTTGCCCGTGCGACCCTTTGTGCTGAAAATCTAGGTTATGTCGTTACCCGTGCGTTTTGGTCACGCACAATTGATTTCAACTGTGCAAGAACAAAATCGCATGAGTGCCCTGGTTTGTCTAAAAAATTTATGATTTAATGGATCATGTGTTTCCTTCGCGCACGGTAGAATTCAATTGTGCGAGAAGAAAAAACGCACGGTCTCGTAGTTGACCCTAAATTTTCATTTTTGTTTCTACCCGTGCGTTTTTGTTCACCCACGGTTGAGGCAACCGTGCGTGAAAGAAAATAGCACGGGTAGAAACTCGGCCCGTAGTGTAATTTATTTTGTAAATATCGCAAGGTTCGACCGCACGACCGTGCGATCGACCATGCGCGGCTAAAATCTAACGATCTCTATAAATAGCCATTTTCGCCGCAGGGAGAGATCCGCTCTCTTCCTCCTCTATGGGTTAGGGCTTTTGCCCTCCGCTCACTTCCTGCTCCATGGGTTAGGACTTTTGCCCTAGGCCGCCTCCATCATCCAAGAGCTTCAAAGGAAGGGGATTCTAGCCCTACACTCTCCATCAAGCAAGGAAGATTTGGACCTGAAGAGATCGGGTCGTGAGACGAAGAAGACGAGCCATTGGGAGAAGGTGATAGCTCTCCTCTACCCCGGATGCAGTTGCAGGACGAGTTAGGACGGGAATTGACAACCCGGTGATTCCTACCGTGAACCCTCAGCAAGGCTTCGGATTAGGTCAATTCATTTGTCTCTTTCTCTTATTCGATGGTTGTGTTTAGTTGTTTCTTTTCATATTTTGATGATGTGCACACTAGAACATTTGCTTTAATGTAATTTTATGTTGTTGAATTTATTTCTCATTCTCATGTGTAATTGAGGTTGCGCTGTCATTCTCCATCCCGCCATGTTTGGTTTCTGCACTAGCAATTGCTAGTTGTGTTTTACGACATGTTTGCTACCCTCACTCAGCTTGACTACTCGTTCATCCGCCTTTTGAAGCAATGCATAGCGGCCTGCGTAGTTTTCATCCCGCCAAGCGAAGCAGTGCATAGCAGACTGCATACGAGTAATTGATTTAGTATTATTTTGTTTTGTTTCCGCAAATCGAAAACCCCCTCATAACCCCAACCTTGAGTCCTTCAATCTCAAGTCCTCAAAGTAACTCTACCTTATTGTGTTTCACGTGAGATCGATACTTGAGAAAATTCACCCATTTTATATTACTTGAGCAACCGGTGCAGTCGGCGTCTACGCATCACCCACCAAGTACACTTGCAATCTCTCTCATCCCAAAAATATAACAAGTAGTTACTTGTCGCCCTCGATTCCACCAACCTGTGAAATTTGGCTGGCATCGTTCTGATCACGTGGTTATTTTCCCAATTGAGAGATTTTTCACGTTAAATTCTCGTGTTCTGTTCTACTTATTCAGGGTTACTTGTCGCCCTCGATTCCAGCAACCGCAGCCAATAGTGAAGTTTGGCTGGCATCGTTCTGATCACGTGGTTATTTTCCCAATTGAGAGATTTTTCACGTTAAATTCTCGTGTTCTGTTCTACTTATTCAGTGACTGTGCGCGCTCGACCGCTCCACAGGCTAAGCCTGCCTAATTTAGTGCAGTCTACCAGGAGGGTTGAGATGACCACCACAATATTAATAAATTATTAATACTTTTCCCTATCTTTGGGTGAGTAATTTTTTTAAGTAAACAAGTTTATTTTAATCAATAAAGAATTATGAAAAGGTTTAGTTTAGGATTTCAATTTTTTATTTTAATATCAACCCTATTTGGAAAGGGGAGCCTTGGCGCACCGGTTGAGGTGTTAGTCGTGTGACCATAAGGTCACGTGCTCGAGTTCTCAAAACATCCTCTTGCAAAAATACAAGATAAAGCCCTTTTTTTATCAACCCTATTTGGCATGCAATTTAAAATTGAAAATTCAGTATTTTACTCAATACAAAAAATTTCCACCATCACAATAAAATAAACTTTAATGATATAAATATAAATCAAGGACATGGCCTGATTAAATTGATGATAGTTTGAAAATTTCCTAATTAATCTATGCAAAAATGTCAAACTCTCCACATTGTCCCCAAAGTATTAGCATTACTACAGACCCCTCCTATAAGTTTGCAAGGCCTCTTCTATAAGTTCAGCAAGACCTCTCCTACGAGTTTGCAAGACTACAGGCTGCACCCCTCTATCTTTTGATATCATAAAGAACTTCCCTATCGAATATATCATTCCCCCTCCCTATCGAATATATCCCCCCCCCCCCCCCCCCCCCCCCCCCCACACACACACACACACACACACACACACACACATTTTTGCAATTTCAAAAGATAGAGGGTGCAACATGTAATTATGACCAGTCGTAGGAGAAGGGTGGATCAACACGAAGGGCGATATGAACGTCGGTATACTACGAAATATTTACCCTTGGAATAATATTATTCAGCTTGAATTCAGACAGACTCCTATAGCGGCAAGGATGTCATTTTCCATGCAACTATGAGAATTTCTTTTGCACAAGCTGAATTCAGACTGAATAGCAATACTCAAACTATCAGATTTCACCTGAATGAAAGGAAAAAAAACCTGCTCTCCTCTGACAGGACGTAAAAATTTTCGCCTCTGACAGCTGCAAAGCCAAATCAGGCTTCTGTGAATCTTCGGAAATTCTCAAACATTCCATGGATCTTCGCACGAACTCGGCTAAGGGATCCCTCCGTGGGCTGCGGCCAGGGATAATGCCCTCACAGCTGCAATGCCAAATCAGGCTTCTGCCGATCTACCGGGACGCCTCGAACATTCCAGGGGCCGTCGCTCGAACTCGGCAAATGGATTCCGTGGTTTGCTCCTGAGGTTAAACTAACCGCTGGCTCGACGACCCTCTCCCCGTCCGGAGTTACGGTGGCCGTCCATTGATGAGCTCGAGCGATCACCGCCTCCAAGCCATAGTTCCCCGTAGAGGAGTTCGGCCGCGTGAACATTCCGGGATGAGGAGGAATGTTCGCCTTCTGATGAGACCCGGGAGAAGCTTTCGCAGCACCGGAATCTGGGAGTTTCTCGGGAGCCGCAGCGGACGGGGAGTCATTAGAACGAATCTCCGTCTGCATTTCGGTGAGGTGCTCTTGTGTTGATGTCGTCGGGACATTTGATGGGGCTGAGGACGGATGCGGAGAAGGATTTGAGAATGGCGGGTGGTGTGGTCGCCGAGGGGGATCGATCTCTTCCCCGACCCAGCCGGGGCCAAATTTGATCCCCGAAGGAAGAACCTTTTCGATCCGTTTGGCGGCTATTGCCCAGGCAACGGGGCCAAGGTTCGCAGCAAAACAAGCAAGGCTCCTCGCATAAGCGTGCTCCGAATGAAACCCAACCTGATTCAGAATAAATCAAGTAATCATGGAATTATAACTAAGTTTATCATCATCAGCTTTGTCCGAATTTATTAATTTTCATTGTCCCTTCATTTTTAAAGCTTTATCCAACTTTATGAATCTTCATTTTCCATTCATTTTTAAAGCGAAAGAGAAACTTACATCCCTAAAATCACATTAAAGTTTGGCGCATAAAAGCAAAAAATGATATGCATAGGCATGCAAAAGGGCCTACTTAATTGTCTAAATCTTGTATCCACAATCATGTCGCACATTAGAATATAGATTACACTATAGTACTTGGCGACAACGATCAAAATATTCGACGCGAAAATACCAATAGATAACAACACTCTGGTCATCGCAGAATCAAAAGGCGGTGGCAAGATAGGTTGATGCATGATCTCCTCCAATCTTCAAACTTTTATTATTATTTTTATATTACATTCTAATTTAAAACCATAATAATTAGATATCTTTGTAACTTCTATTTTAAATTTTGCATAATTCCAGGCTGCACCTCCTTTATCTTTTGAAATTACAAATACCTTGCAAGTAATTGTACATTTGATCATAACATGCATGCACAAAAATACTCCTTGAAGGAGATCTTTGCAACTCAAAAGATAGATGGGTGCAGCCTCTAATTATGCTAACTCTCGAGAGAAGTTTGGGTAATTAATAATATGTGTGTATCTATATGCAGGTGTTTTATCTATCTGTGTATCTATATGGTTATTTACCGGGACCTCCCCACGAAATTTGTGTAATTACAACTTGCACCCCTCTAACTTTTGAAATTACAATTACCCCCTCTCAATGTTTACATTTCAAACTATCCGTGCATAAAAAGACCACTTAAAGATTTACTCCAGGGGAGTACTTTTGTGATGGATGTTATGAAATGTAAACATTGAGGGGAGGTCTCTGTTATTTCGAAGTTAGAGGAGTGCAAGATGTAATTACGCAAACTTCGAGGGGAAGTTTTGGCAAATAACCCTACACAAAGACACACACGCAGATATATATATATATATATATATATATATATATATATATATATATATATATATATATTATATATATATATATATATATATCGTTATCACAGGTTTCTAATGAAAGCAACTACTGCAATTTCCAGGAATTTAGGAAAGGTTATTGCTAGACACTCACCTGCAACAAAATCTTCCTCTCGTCGTCAAGAGGCGCGAAGGATGACAGCTGATACTGCTTGTATGTATTCCGGCGACTCTCATCCACGACAGAAAACTTTTTCCCATAACTTGGGAATCCTTTCCACGTGGAACCTGAACAATAGAAGGGCCCCCAAGATCAATTTCGCAATATAGAGTCACTGCATCATATTCTGCTGTAATAAAAATCACTAAAAACCTGAAAAATCTTCATTTCGCTCCAACCCACGCTCGCTGCCTAACATATAAGCATCTGATGCATCTGACATTCCCTGCAGATCGAGTGCCGATCCTCTTCTCAGCAGATCGCTCCTCAAGCCAGAAGAATGGTTGCCATCAATGGCATTGGCGAAGAAAGCCTCCGATGAGAATTCAGAAACCGTGCGCTCGGCTGGAGATCTGCCAGCTGGCGGCTTGACGTTATTCTTGCCGGAGCCAGGCGGCCTACCTCTTCGCACTATCTTCTGTTGCTGTCCGCTGCCATCACATTCTCGCCTTAAATTCTCGAAACTTTTCTTTGCGAGCTCGTGAATGGAGCGTGCCTGCGTAGAAACAACTTCAGCTTGCTTAAAAGCGTATTTAATAATAGCAGAACGTGCACAGATCTCCCATGAGTATGCAGCGGAGATGGTACTTATGGCCATCACACTACACATGAGGACACCGTCTACGACAACGCAGACAAGAGATATTGTCACTACCACAAATTACAGAAGAGGTAAGTTCTGTAAATTTATTAAAGTAAAAAATTATTTTATTATAAAATCATTTTTATTCTTAATGAAAAATATTATATATCGAGAATTTATATATAATAACCGTTTAATATAATTAATTCCATTCCTAATGAAACAAAATAGTAAATATGAAGAATGAAAATGTCTAATTATGTTATAGTAGAAAGGGCAATATTAGGGAAAAAAACAATACAATTTAGTAGTAGATTTCCTTTATATATACATACATAATATGCACAAATGTCTTAGAACACTTGCATAGTATATTACCTGACGAAAATAAACCGTGTCCGGTGCATTATAGCGCATTCCGTTTGAGCTTATTAAAAAAACGTCACCCTGCATTTCCAAAGTGCATACAAAAATCAGTATAATTCTCCACAACATCCAGTAAGATCAAAATAATACAAATGAACTTTGGAAGTCATTTTTTTGAAAAGTATAATCATTAGAACAAGCATATAATGCTTCAAAGTGACAATTATCCCCAATGTGGAGTTTCTTCTTTCACAACCCCAGCCTCTCCCTCAACAACAAGAAAGATATGTGTGATCTACCTCGGGTTCCTAATTCCTACAGAAAATTTTACACTGCGCCAAAAATTATATCGCCACAATCGACGATGGCTCAATGTAAAAAAAACCTCATTCAGAATCGTTTCATTGGTTCCAAATTTTATTGCAATGTAATTTTGGTATAGATTATTGACAGTGTTGAGTTGACCTCGGAACTATACATTTTTGAAGTGAGAATTTTTTAGCAAGGACAATGGAAGATAGTTGGAGAAAAATAGTCTCCTACACTCTTTGTTATCTTAAAGATAGTGAAATTATGTTATGGCATGATCGTTTTGTTGGAATTTTATGTAGAAAGAAAGAGGGAAGAGAGAAGAGAAGGCAAGGCAAAAGCATTTGGAGACAACATTGTTTCTAAAGTGGTTCTTCACATAACCTTTGATAAGAAGAAGTGTTCATATTCCAAAGGGATGGCCATATATATAGAGGCCAAAGATAACATGAGAGAGATGGGCCAACATAGGTGGCCATACTTAAGAAAACATAAAGCCAAAACAATCATGACAAAAAGTGGGTATGACAAGCACATACCAACAACCCATACATTGAAAAGACAGCAAAAAGTAGGTGGCCCTATGGAATGAGGCTTAGCTTACAACACATTTGTCCTCATTTTCTATAAACCCAAAAAACTTTCCCATCATTATATAGTAAAAGTCTCTCCGAATATCATTTTGAAACTTGCGAGCATTGAAAATTCTTGTCCAATTCAAGGATACAAGAACCGCAACATGTTTGTTAAGATCACTCTCGACTCTCGTGGGTCTTCCTTAGGAAAGAGAAACAAGGAGAAAAATTGATGCGGAGCAGAGACGAGCACGAGCTTAGGGCCCATTCGGAGCTGATTTGGTGACTTACCATATATGGCGTGCCCGGATCGACAATATGACTCCGCGGTTGCGTCTGGCACATCGCCGCAAGTCAAAAACATATAATGGATGCGGAGCAGAGACGAGCACGAGCTTTGGGCACGTTCGGGGCTGATTTGGCGATTTACCATATATGTCGTGCCCAGATCGACGATCGGACTCCGCGGTTGCGTCCGGCATGTCGCCGCAAGTCAAAAACATATATTAGTTTATTTTTTTGAGTTTATTTTCATGTATTTAGTGGCCGATCCCACCGGTCAATCATAGTCGTTGATGGTGAAGCCCTAGTTTGTTCTCTTATAAATATTGGTCTAAGTGGTTGAACCAAGGTATTTCAGATTTTGGAGACATTGAATCCGGAATCCTGCGATCCCTCCCCGGTGCCGATGTCGTGGAACTCTAGGTGACGACTCCTAGGCCTCCAAACTCTACCCAAGGTAATACCTACCCCCACCTTCATTTTCCACGCCTCAAACCTTTGTTTCACCCGTTGCAACCCTCCATTCCAGCCCCCGAAAACAGCCGGCCTGCTGCCCTTTTGCCGCCGCCCAACCCGCCTCCTCCTGTCCAACCCGCCGCCACTACAGGGCCGCCGGCCCCCTTGTCCCCTCCCCACTGTCGGCCGACCAGCCCTCCCCCTTCCCCACCGCCGGCCGACCAGCCCTCACCCTTCCCCACCGCCGGCCACCTCCTTAAAATTGCCCTAACAACCCGCCTGCCTCCACCTCCCCCTCCTCCTCAATCCGTCAGCTCCCTAACAACCCTAAAATCCTAGATCCGTCTAGATCCTGGGTTATAGCCGCCCGATCCGTTATTTTCCTCACTCATACTTATCATTTTTGCCCGGATCCGCTGTTACACGTCGGATCTACCCTCCCCAGGCCCAGATCTACTTATACGTGGTTGGATCCACCGTCTTATTGTCCGTTTTCACCGTTTACCGCCGAGGACAGCCGTCGTCGTCGTCGTCTCGCCACTGGTTCCATCTCCGATCGCCGATCTACATATCCAGACCTCCAATTCTTCAGTGTCTCGATTCAGTCATCTACTTTGTGAGCTTTTGTAGTACTGTATTATTTGATTCGACATTTTCCACCTAATGATTTGTTATATTTTGCTGTGATTCTTGTATGTGGAAATTTGTTTTGGTACACTAATAATTTGCAGGAGAAAACATTTGTCAAGCGCTTCGCTTTGGCCCTCCGAGCGGAGGAAGCCATTATAATTTGCCCAAAATTAAATATTTGTTTTATTTAAATATCTGCGTGGTGCTGAAATTACATTGCTTTAACTTATTCCTCAAAACATTGCTCATTTCATTGCATGTAGATTTGGATTAGCGTGTTACTCTTGCACTATCACCTAGCGTCGTAGATTTTGTGCACCCATAGCCTACCCCAACATCATTTTGGTATCAGAGCACAAGATTAGGTCATTTGCATGCTTCGTAGTGGTAGGTTTTAAATATTTGTTGGGTTCATTTATGTCTAGTTTTCACCGACGGCAGTCTCCCTTATCTAGGTATCCTGAGTCTACTTATATCCGACCTCATAGAACCCATTTAGAGAAACCTTCATGTTATCATTATGATTATCATCGTTCCCCGCACACCACTCCTAGAGATCGTGTCGACCCCTCGACACAATCCCATTATGCTAGAGGCGATCACCACGACGAGAGGTCCTCACGTCTTCATCATTACACCTCTCCGCGACTCCATGATGATAGAATTGAATATCGTTCAGGTCATCACCGTTACACATCTCCTCTAGGAGAGGAACCTAGGTTTGGACATGAGCGACCTCCACTGCACGTTCACAGGGCCCATACGCACTCATGAGCACAATTTGATTATGTTAGGAACTACCATCTAAACGACCCTAAGAAACCCTATAGAGGTCACCATCGGCAGGATAACAATACATGTCAAGACCCTCCTAGTGTTCCACCAAAAGATTTACCTGAGGCTGAATTTCTGCGATTAGTTCTTGACCATTTTGATCTCTTAGAAGCTCAATTTGATCACCTAAGATCTATATTACGAAGAAAGTCTATGAATTTGGGTCAAGCCACCGATACGGCGATTAGTGCTCCCACCGAGATAAGAAACCCAACACATGGTGTTGATCCTTCTCAGTTTGATGAGATTCAGTGCTCATGCGATCTTAAAGTTGAATCTGATCATGACCTTATGACACAGATGGAGGGTGATACTAGCATGACTAGTGAGCGTGGTCACGTGGGTGAGGACGAGCGACCCAGTGATAATTTGATGGCATAACCATCCTTTTCACCTCATTTAGACCTACACCTAGACCTAGTGTCCCTTTTGAACAGAGACACAGTTCTCAGCGCTATATCGATTGACCCACACTTGAGTCTGGTCACCCCCTGCTCTTCCCTTAGGACTATCTCGAGTCACTTCATTACCGAGAGTCAAGAGTATAGTGTTGACTTCATATTGGCTACCTCACCCACTTATAAGGACACTACCCCTATCAGCGAGACTTATCTGAGGGATCTTCCCATTATTAATGACCCCATTGTGGAACCTCCAGATAAGTCTCCTGATCCCTTGGGAGGTTCATGAGGCTAGCGTTGACTTTGTTGTGGGTGTCCTACTTGCTCCCACAGACACTACTGTTATTGGTGCCCTCCTCGTGGTGGACTATCCTATCATTATCGACCTCTACGGGATCAAGTCCACGAGAGGCAATGAAAACTATAAAACTCATGTAGATAAGCGAAGGCGAGGACGAATATTTAATGAAGTTAAAAGGGTAATGGTACGAATCCGCCCAGAGAGGCTCCCTTCGGGGCCTACGAAGAAGTTAAGCGCTAGGCGAATGGGTCCGTACACTATTATTAGTCGTATTGGGACCAACGCCTACCGGCTTGACATCCCAGCTAGTACGGAAATTCACCCAGTGTTTAATGTCGAGAATCTGACTCCATACTACGAGTCTCACGAGTATGTGGACCCGAGCAGTGGAGATACTCAGCCACCCCCACCCCCACTGTCGTTACCTTACCACCCTCATATGTCACCACCGTCTGATGGCCACCACATTCCACCCACTGTTGACATCCACCCACCTGGGAACTCGTCTTCTTTGGTTTCACCGCGGGCACCACTGATCGCACTGGGTTCCACCCTACGAGAGATGAGCGATGAGAGCATCACAGAGTTCAGATTCCACCAGTTTGTTCCTACTTCAGATGGGTCGCGCTGTCGCTACTTGACACATTGGCGGGACCGCCCCAATGCAGTTGACGCTTGGATACTTGCAGCAGAGCTTGATCGATTCGCCCCTGGACTTCGACTTCAACACGACCGTCTCCATTCACCGTAGATGACCACTTTTCAGTCAGGGAGAGTTGATGGGTGAGGACACTCTTCCGTCGACGACACTCTTCCGTCGACGACACTTGGACGACTCCCAGCGGACCTCTTCGAGTTGTGTCTGACGTTCATCGAGAGAATTCTGATCCCAATTCATCGGGAGATGAATTCTTTCAAGTCGGGGAGATTGATGCGGAGCAGAGACGGGCACGAGCTTTGGGCCCGTTCGGAGCTGATTTGGCGACTTACCATATATGACGTGTCTGGATTGACGATCGAACTCCGCGGTTGCATCTGTCACGTCGTCGCGAGTCAAAAACATATATTAGTTTATTTTTTGAGTTTATTTTCATGTATTTAGCGGCCGATCTCACCGGTCAATCATAGTCGTTGATGGTGAAACCCTAGTTTGTTCTCTTATAAATATTGGTCAAAGTGGCTGAACCAAGGTATTGCAGATTTTGGAGACATTGAATCCCGGAATCCCGCGATCCCTCCCCGGTGCCGACGTCGTGGAACCCTAGGTGACGATTCCTAGGCCTCCAAACTCCTCCTCAAAGTAATCCCTACCCCCACCTTCATTTTCCACGCCTCAAACCTTCGTTTCACCCGTTGCAGCCCTCCATTCCAGCCCCCAAAAAACAGCCGGCCTGCTGCCCTTTTGCCGCCGCCCAACCCGCCACCTCCTCTCCAACCCGCCACCTCTCCACTGCCACTACAGAGCCGCCGGCCCCCTTGTCCCCTCCCAACTGTCGGCCGACCAGCCCTCACCCTTCCCCACCGTCGGCCACCTCCTTAAAATTGCCCTAACAACCCGTCGGCCTCCACCTCCCCCTCATCCCCAATCCGCCAATTCCCCTTCGTGGATCCATCGTTCTAACAACCCTAAAATCCTAGATCCGTCCAGATCTAGGGTTATAGACGTCTGATCTGTTATTTTCCCCACTTATACTTACCATTTTTTCCCGGATCGGCTCTTACACATCAGATATACCCTCCCCCAGCCCGAATCTACTTATACGTGGCTGGATTCACCGTTTTATTGTCCGTTTTCACCGTTTACCGCCGAGGACAGCCGCCGCCGCCGTCGCCTCGCCACCGGTTCCATCTCCGATCACCGATCTACATATCCGGACCTCCAATTCTTCAGTGCCTCGGTTCAGCTCTCTACTTCGTGAGCTTTTGTAGTACTGTATTATTTGATTCGACATTTTCCATCTAGTGATTTGCTATATTTTGTTGCGATCCTTGCCTGTGGAAATTTGTTTTGTCACACTAATAATTTGCAGGAGAAAACATTCGCCGCGCGCTTCACTTTGGCCCTCCGAGCGGAGGAAGTCATTATAATTTGCCCAAAATTAAATATTTGTTTTTATTTAAATATCTGCGTGGTGCTGAAATTACATTGCTTTAACTAATTCGTCAAAACATTGCTCATTTCATTGCATGTAGATTTGGATTAGAGTGTCATCTTTGCACTATCACCTAACGTCGTAGATTTTCTGCACCCATAGCCTACCCCTACATCAAAAACAAATGTTAAAAATGATGTAGACGTGATAAAATGAACAAATCAACGCTTTATTAACTGATAATGTCAAGGATTATTTTAAATTTATCCTTCTGGAATACTTATCATGATAAGGCATAATTCATCAAATTTCTTTATATTAAAACCGCTCCAAAAATGAATTTGCTGAGAAAGATTCATATTTAATAATACTAATTTCAAAAGTATTTCAGGGTGAGTTTATTCTCACAGCTGCACATCTCATTAACAAAATTCCTTCTTAAATTCTTAAATTTCAAATTCTGCGTCGGGCATTACTCAGAAGTTATCCTCCAATTCGTCTCAATTTTTTCATTCTCCTTAAAGGGTTCATTCGTTTGCACGGAATTGAGCTCCTAGAATTGGAATTGAATGTCTAATTCCATTTTTTTCGTCCGTTTGCATGTTTAATGTTGGAATTGAAATTTTAATGAATTCCGTGGAATTCATTTTGAACTAAAGACAATTTTTTCAATATATATAAGAATTGGGCAATTCCGACCGAAACACGTATTTCGCCCGAGCACGCGTTTTTCCCCCGAGCGCATCGTCACCCGGGACTCATTTTTGCGCCCGAGCACGTATTTTTTTCGGGCACGCTTTTGTACCCGGATGCACATTTTTCTGCCTGGATGCACATTTTTTATAATATGTGAAAAAATATTAGCTTCTTTGCAATATTTTTCAATTCTTAGATTGAATTTTATTTAACAAACGAACAAAAGAATTGATCAATTCCACAATATTCACTAATATTGTTTATTAGGTAAATGCTGGAATAGGAATTAGTCACCAATATTCAATTCCACAATATTCCTCAATATTCAATTACAATATTGAATTTCAATTCTATCCAAACAAACGAGACCTAATAGAAACGTGTATAAGGCCCATGTGAAGGCCCATACACCAGCTCATTAGTTTTTTCTCTCTCTAGAATTTAGTCCTACATCATAGGATGGAGTTATCCTTTCACAAATACATGATGTATTCTATTTTTTTAATCCATTTTTGAGAAATACAATATTTTTATTTCAATATATGGTATCAGAGCGACTTGTTCCTGTGAATTGTTTTTTTCTTGTGATTGAGCCCCTCCTGCTCTCGCATCTCCTGCGGACTCGTCTCGTAACCGCACAGCCCGGGGTTCCGCTCTTGCGGCTACTCTCGTAACTGCACAGCTCGCGGTTTTCAATCTTTCCCTCTTGGCTTTCTCTTTTGCGTGGACCTATTGTGCTTTTATAGCCTCTGGCCTCGCCCGCTCTTTCCCTCAATTCCTGCGCGACCTCTCCTTCAGAGCCTGCAACCTGCGACCTCTCCTACGGCTGCAACCCGCGGTCTCTCCTACGGCTGCAACCCGCGGTCTCTCCTAGCTAAGACCCGCAAACCTCTCCTTAAGAGACCTCACTACGTCTCACTTGCGACCTCCCCTTCGGAACCAGCATACCCTTCTGCGGCCTTCCATTCAGAACCCACGCACGCCACCTATAGTGCCTTCCCCTTCAGAGCTCGCATCACCTCCCGCTTAGCAAACTTCCCCTCAAAGCTCGCACAATCCTTCTGCGGCTTCTGTTAGAACCCCATCCACCTCGCTGAGATCACAACCTGCATCTTCTCCTAGCTGAGACCAGCGGCCTCTCCCTCTCAGCTCGTGTGTGGCCTCTTACCTATGGTCATTGACTTTCATGGTGCCCCGTCCCTTTCGTCTCGTGTTGCAGCTCCTCTCCCTGAAGTTCAGGATGAACTACGGATCACTACAATCTTCCTCACTGGGAATAAAGACTTTGTTGAATGGATGCACTCAGTGTGTCTGTCATCCAAACAAAAGAATTTCTTCATCATGTTATTAATGTTCCTCCAGTTGAGCATACAGAGCAGTGGGCTCCGGGATGATAGGCGTGTTCAGTCCTATATCTTCAATTCTATGGAGAGTGAGTCATACCTCATGGCCATGTATCACAACACTGCTAAAGCTATGTGGGATGAGCTTCAATCACTTTACTCGTCTGGATAGCCTCCAACATCTCTTTGATATCTTCACTGATCTCCAGGTCGTTGACTCTGGGGTGACTGGTGACCTGGCCTCTTTTGTTCCCACTCCCAAGACTTTTGTTGAAGCATGGATTCAACACTAGCCCCTTTTACTGGACATAGTGGCGCAACGCGCGCAGAAAGGGCAGTGGTCATGCTCCCATGATGGCCCGACTTACGTCTCATCTTCATAGTATCAGGGCGACCATCCTCTCTTCTCCTGTTGTTTCGTCTCTTTCAGACGTATGCTCAATGATTCTTAAGGTCATTTTGTCGCCCGACGACGTTCAGCTTCTATTACCAGCTCTACTCCAACACTCTCCTACCACTCGACCTCCTTTGCTTGGGTCTCAGGGTGGTCGATCGGGCTCGCGCGGTGGGAGTTGTGCTGATGGCCACCCTCGTTCCTCTCGGAAGGGAAATCGCCTATGTACTTATTATGGCCGCGCCAATCACCTTGAGGCTATTTGGTTCAAGAAGCACGGGTTCTCATCACCATCAGCGGGACTTGCTTCTTTTGTCGTGGTTGTTCCTTCCATCTTCCGCTCCGATATTGACGCCTTGCGCGACGAACTCCAACAGCTCTGTGGGATATTGACACTTGGCTCTAGTTCTGTTGCTTCTCTTCTACCAAAGGTATCTCCTGCTTTTCCTACAGTCCTTCCTGGACAATGGTCTCTGGGGCTAGAAACCATATTACCTTGTTGAAACCATCTTGGTATAAGGACGATACTTATGCAAAATTTATCACAGAGGTCAATGGGGATACCACCCCGGTTTGTGGTTTTGACGATGTCTCACCCCATCTCTATGTCTCGGCACCGTTCTACATGTTCCTGCTCCCAGTTTAATCTTCTTTTTGCGAGTCATTTTACTCGAGATCATGTCTATCAAATCGAGTATTCTTCCGCTTCTTTTCTGATGCAAGATCGACGAACTCGGACTATCATCTGTAGGGGCCGACTCAATAATGGATTATACTCTCTAGATTTTCCCAACTTGGTTACCACCCCAGCCCTCTCCATTGACACTACTATCAACTGACACTGACGTCTTGATCATGTTCCTCTGCCTATCCTCTAATGAGCTTTCCTAGTTTTTCCTTTTCTGATTTTCATTGTGAATCTTGTAGTTGCGGGAAACATCATTCTGCTTCTCTCTTACCTGTACTCGAAGTGCGGCTCCTTTTGATTTAGTGCGTTCGGATATTTGGGCCCCCTACAAACTGCCCAGCCTCTCTGGCTATCACGATTTTATTACTTTTATTAGCGATCATTCTCTCATGACGTGGTTGTACCAAATGCGCAATCGCTCTGAGTTACTGCGAATTTTTCACTCATTTTTTGTTGAGGAGCAAAATCAATTCTCGCACTATTAAAATCCTACGAACGTATAATGCGTGTGAATATACTAATCACGTTGGGAAAACCTCTTATGATTTAGCTTAACAAATTATATTTAGTGATTTTCCATCTTAGGTTTATTATCCATGATGTATAATGAGGATAATTTGATATTAGAAGTCATAGACTCCTAGTATGTCATTGATATAAAGGACATAAAAAAGGCATACTGAATATAAGAAAAAAGTCATGAATTGCCAACATGCGTCAAGTAGAAGTCGACGCAATTTCGACTGGAATTCGACGTTACTTCAAATAGAAGTCAGAGCAACTAAATTTGATAAGTTGGCGGCACTCAAAGGATTATATCGACGCATGCTTCGAGATGATATCGACAGAACGTTGACTACTGAGTGAATCTTACAGATAGTCAGAATTCGATGTTACTTCGACAAGAACTCGACGTTACGTCGACTGGATTTTTTAACAGAATTTGTCGTGCCTTCAATCTGAATTAAATCAATAAGGGATTTACATAACAGATTCTTGGAGACGTTAGAGGATGTTGATCCATATCTATATATGATGAGATACAGGATAATTGAGTATTGAGAAAAGAAGAAAAGAGGGAACTATAACAGATTATCAATCATCAACAGACGATCAAGAAAATCATATCAGATCGTGAGAAGATTGAATTCGACAGAGAAAGCTTGGAATATTATCATCTGCAATTGAATCTCTTCCAATATTAGTCGATTGGTTTGATAGTTGTTGAATCTGAAAAAAAGAATTAATACTTCTTCTCAAGAGAAAGTTGGAACAAATTCAGAGAAAAAACTTGAAAGATCATCTGGAGATTGGGCTTATAATCTTTGTTATTTTAATATTCAGATATTCATTAAAAGTTTCAGATATCATCATCAATTGTCCTCAGAAATCTGAAGAGAGGACACCAAAAGGAGAATCATCTTAACTCAAATTTTGTCTTAATTTTCTTTTTGCATTTAAGAAAAAGAGTTTTAAGAATCTCTCTGCAAAGGATTCAGTGAGAGATTCTAAGAGTCTCCTTGAAAAAAGACTCAAATTGTAATTGGTTCAAAATCTCCTTATCAAAAGATCTGGTGTGGTTCTAAGAGTCTCCTGATAAAAGACTCAGACACTGTGATAGTGAATTTCTACCAAGGGGGTAGAAGAGTGGATCCACTCAGATTGAGGGGGAACCACTGTAATTCTTGCGTCTTCTGTGATTTTGCTTTTATTTTTTTATTTTGTGTTGTGCTGTCATTTTAAATGAACTGCATTTGATTCTGATTTATGGTTTATGTAATTACAAATTCTGTGAATTAATCAAAATATTTGGAAAGAATTTTAATCTCTATTCGCGCCCCTCTAGAGAAAATTCTGAGAAATATAGTAATTGAACTTCTATTTCAAATCACTTCCTTCACACTTGTAACACATTGGGTATTATTCACCAAACCACTTGTCCTTATACCTCACAACAAAATTATGTGACCGAACAGAAGAATCATCATCTTCACGATGTTACCTAGTCCCTCATGTTCAAGATGCAGGTTCCAACTGTATAATGACAGTTCGTTGTTTCCACCGCCTGGTACCTGATTAATCGCCTTCCTACCTCGGTACTCGACATTACCACGCCCCTTTCCATTCTACAACCCTACGAATCTCTTTATTCCCTAACACCTCGTGTCTTCGACAGCGTCTGTTATGTCTACAATCTCGGTCCACCCATGGACAAACTTGCTCCATGTGCCTCCAAATATGTGTGTTCGCTACTCTCGTACCCAAAAAGGCTACGTGCGTTACTCTTCCTCGTATAAGAAGCTTTTTACCTCCCCTTATGTCACCTTTAATGAGACTCAACATTTCCATTCTCAAATCCTCCTCTCCCCTTGATACTCGGTTGTCAACGTCCGCACGTCCTCATCAACAACGATTCTCCTCTGCTTCTTCTGACTCCTTCAACAGGGCAGATACCCGTGATTCCTTTTCTACGTGTTTATTCTTGACGTTCCACTCAGATTGTCTGCCAGCAGTGTAACTCCGCGATTTGGAGGGGATACTAGCAGACCTAAAGAGGTATCCAGGGGTGGGCGAGTGCCTGATGAAGCTAGGACTCGCCCCGAACCTCGCCCGTGGGGGGTTGCACTCGCCCCAGGGAGTCTGATCTCGCCCCCGGGGGGCTGCACTTGCCCCAGGGAGCCTGGACTCGCCCCAGGGAGCTTGGACTTGCCCCGGGGGGGCTGCACTCGCCACTGGGGGGATGCACTCTCCCCAAGGAGTCTGGATCTCGCCCATGGGAGGTGACTTCTACTGCACTACTCCTAAGTGGGCGAGAACCTTTAGGCCAACATCTGATCTCGACGAATTACGGGTTATACATAACGACTTAACGAAGTTCAAAGATTGAGGGCTATTTGCATGCAAAACCTTTGTAATTGGTTGTCTCGAACAACATAAATTAGAATTGAATGCATAAAATATCGTATTTCAAAACCCTAGCTTTAGTCTACAATAACTTGGTATCAAAGGATTTTTGATTCGCTCCTATCGCAAATCAAGCGATCAGGGTTTTCAAAAACAATAAGAAAATTAAAGAAGTTTTTTTAATCTATTTAAAAAAGAGTTTATTAAATTTTTCATTTTGATTTAAATCTTTATGTTTTTTAAAATCATTTCTATTTCTATTTGAGGTTGATTTTAAAATAAACTAAAAAATAATTTTCTTATATATCTCCACCCGGGTAATCTCACAAAAAATTATTTAAATTAATTGACTTATTTTGTTTTAAAATTTAAAATTAATTTATTAAAAAATCAATAAAATGGTATTTTAAATTTCTGAGAATTTAAAACAATTAAATTAATGAAAAATCATGGGGTAATTTAGAAAATGGTGTTGTCGATCTGACCGCACAAATTAAAAATTTGACTAATATCATTGTGGCGTTGAGTACGAATGTTATCGTGAACATGCAAGACGTGGGACAAGTGATAAATGGGTTACGCACGCGTGTTAACACGTTAGAAGACAATCAACGGATAGGGATTACCTCGCGCCAAATTGAAGAGGATCCTAACCTTAGGCAACCTGAAAACAAAAAACCTAATCCACAACAGCTTGAACAAGGGCACCAAAATGTTAGGGATCCACCCCGATGGGATTTAGGAATTAAGTTAGACGTTGGTGATTTAGAAGGGTGTTTAAAACCAGAGGGATGTCTAAATTGGTGCGATATGATGGATCATTTTTTGGCTTGGAAGCAACTGCACCAAGCTAAGGTAAGTTGAGTACGCAACCTTGAAGGGATCCGCTTTGGTTTGGTAGGGCCAGCTAGAGCGTTTTAGATTAAATTTAGGCATGCCCCCCATCACCATATGGGCAGAATTTAAAACACAACTTTTTAAACGGTACGTTCTACCCGATTATTTGCAGACCCTCTACCGTAGGTTCCACAAACTACGACAAGACAAACTATCGGTGGATGAATATACGAATGAGTTCCTAGTATTGTAATCTCGCCTCGACCTCCAAGAGAATGATAAACAGATTACACTACTCCATTATAGACCAGCTAGAACTCTATGACTATAAGGATTTAAAAATAAATCTCGAGTCGTGCATAAAGAGTGGAGTCCATACAGCAGCATACATTCAGAGTTAGGTCAACTGATAGACCCACACTGAGCGTCGTCACTACCCCCACTGCAAGGATCTTAGACTCCCATCATCCCCAATCACTGTCGGGACTCCGACCCCACCCACTATCCCTTCCAAGAGTAAGGAGATTGTTGGGTTACTGGAGTATTCTAATCCTTCAAGTGCATGAAGTCGAGGCACAAATCATCTGAGTGCCTGCGACGTCACTATGTCGTTGTTATTGATTCTTCTGATGGACGTGAGCCTGAGTACAGAGTTTACATTAATGAATCCCACCATGAGCCTGAAATTGAGCCCAAGTCGAGGATATAATAGAAGTAGAGGGTGAACATGTTGAACACTTAATCTGTGTCTTACATTATAGTCTGATCGCCCCTAGCGAATCGACCGAGGATGACCATAGGAGGCACAATATTTTTCGCGCTACTGCACACATTCATGAGTAATTTTGTTTCATTATCATCGATAGTGGTAGTACGGAGAACTTCATTTCTCAACGTATGATCGCATTAGGGCTTGAGACGCATCCGTTAGAACAACTCGACATCTTATCTGCAGTGAATAGTCATTTGACTATGCTTGTTACCCACTAGTGTTTAGTAGAGTTTTCTATAGGGAGCGTATATTCAGATAGAATGATGTCTCGTCATCGTCATTGATGTCTGTCACATCCTATTAGGGCGATCATGGTAGTACGATCGACATGTCATGCACGACTGCACAAGAAAGTCTCATTCTTTCGAGCACAATGAACACAAGATTGTTTTCTCCCCAGAAGAACTACCTTATTCCAAGGGCGCACAAGAGGATCGCTACGTCTTCTAGTTCACTTTTTTTGCCTCCACCGCATTACTACTCATCGCACTCCCGCCTGAACCCCCATCCTATAAAGTAAGTTGTGATACAGTTGTACCACTCACACCATATAACCTAGGTCCAACAACAACACCCAAGCCTTTATCCCACTATAGTGGGGTCGGCTCTATGGATCATTTGTCGTCATTGTGCCCTATCTTTAGTCATAATCTCACTAATGCCTAAGTACATCATGTCTTATTGTTTCATTCTAAGTCTTTATTGGTCTACCCCCTCCCTCGTTTAACACGCCTAGTGATTAGACTCTCACAACGCCTAATAGGTGTCTCTAATGGTCTTCTTTGTACGTGTCCAAACCATCTTAATCAAGCTTCTCGCATCTTCTCTGCAATTAGTACTACTCATGTGTTATCCCTGATACATTCATTCCTAATTTTATCTAATCTTGTGCGTCCACACATCCACCTAAGCATTCTCATCTCCGCAACTCCAATTTTTTGCTCATGCACACAATTCACTACCCAACACTCAGAACCATAGAGCATCGTTGGTCTAATTGCAGTACGATAAAACTTTCCTTAAAGTTTTAATGGTACTATACAATCACATAAGATCCCTGACGCGCCTCACCACTTTAACAAATCCGCTTGGATTCTATGTGTCACATCTTTATCAATACCTTTCTATTTTTTAACTATCGATCCAAGATATTTAAAACACTCATTACAGAAAATATCTTGATCACCCAGCTTAATAACGAAGTCATCCGTCCTTCTTGCACTGCTAAATTTAAGCTCCATATACTCTGTCTTTACCCTGCTCAACCTAAAACTCTTCGTTTCTAAAGTGTCTCACCAAGATTCAAGTTTTGCGTTTACACCCTCGCGCGTCTCATCGACCAAAATGATATCATCTGCAAACAATAAACACCAAGGTATTGCTTGTTCGATATGTTCGGTGAGCTCATGTAAGATAAGGGTAAAAAGATAAAGGCTTAACGTTGAACCTTGATGTAAGCCAATAGTGATAGGGAATTTCTGTGTTAATCCTCTAGATGTTCCCACCCTTGTCACTGAATTTGTATATATATTTTTGATTGTCAATGTATGATACATTTACATCTTTCTTTTCTAAGATTCTCCATAAGATTTCTCTTGGAACTCTATCATAAGCCTTCTCAAGATCGATAAACAACATATGCAAATCTTGTTTTTTTTCTTGATAGTTGCCAATGATTCTCCTCAAGAGATGTATAGCTTCGAAGGTCGACCGCCCTAGCATGAACCCAAATTGATTCTCTGAGATGTTAGTATCTCGTCTTACTCTTCTTTTTATCACTCGTTTTCATAGTTTCATGGTATGACTCATTAATTTAATTCTTCTGTAATTAACACAATTTTGTATATCTCATTTGTTCTTATACAAAAATATCAAGATACTTTCTCTTTATTGATCTGACATTCTCTTTGACTGCAATATTTTATTGAAAAAACATGTAAGTTACAAAATTCCTTCATTCACTAGACATTTTCATACTTCAATGGGTATATCGTCTGACTCAACCGTCTTTTTATTTTTCATCTTTTTTAGAGTATCATTTACCTCCGAAACTTGAATTTTACGATAAAACATTATGTTTTTATACTACTCTGATTTACTTAACATTTTCAAGTTCAATTCATTGTCTTTTGTTTTATTATAGAGTTGATAAAAATCTCTTTTTCATATGACCTAGGTCCGATCCCACATTTATCGGGCACTAATGTGCCACCTTGACCTGGTATCTCTTGATTTTCCCATACTATGGTTGATGATGACTTATTTCACAAATCTCACTATGTAAATTTCATATTTAGGGATCACACATTTATTTCACTACCCTAGCATCTGGGCATAGAAGGATTTGTGTAGTTGCATCAATATATTAAATATTTTCTATTGTATTTATGGAACATATTATGACGTCGAAGGGAACCAAACTTGAGTTTAGTAGAGTTTATCACTCTCTGATCGATGGACAGGCCAAGGTCGTTAATATGAATTTAGAGAATTTTCATAGGTGTTTAAGACAAGGAGGCACTCTATTTGTTATTGTTTTTGATCCATTCAGCCATCCGATGAGGTAGCCGTTTACTTTCATCATGTCGATTGGATGTGTTTGTCTACAAAATGGAACTTGTTGATGGCTCTCTTTTGGTTCGGGGTAAGTCTAACCATTTTTATGGAGTGGAAAATTGGAGGGAGGAAGAAAAGGATGAATAGAGAAGCCGAAGATTGCACTAATAATAGATCAGAAATATATCTCGAGGGAGAACCTTGTCCGGTACTTGATTTTCCCTCTCAAAAAGAAACTAAAAACTCAAGTGAACCAAAGATACTTCACTCTGACACGACTAAGCCTGAGTCATTTGGTAGATCCAGTCGACATGGTTTTTGTTTACCAACACATATGTAATCTAAGTTCCAATGACCAGATCTTTCTATCCTCTGACCCCTTACCTAGCCTCATATGCACTATAATTAAGAAAAAACTCTTTCCTTAATTAATTATATTAAAAGGATAACTAAAAATATTTCTTAATAAAGACAATAATATCCCATTAATACGCCCAGAAAAGGATCTTCATGCATTCCGATCAGATTGTGTGTCTTAATGAGAGGCTCAGTGTTAGCTTGAAGGATGGTGAGGTACGGGGGCTGGTGCCCCTGACACTGCATACTGCTGGAAAACATATCTCGTCCCCTAGACAGTTTATAGGAAGGGTGCGCTGTCATTGTCATGTGTCCAAATTGCATTAGCGAGGTAAACATGCTTGTCCTGTTCATTCACAAATTGAGGTGAATTACATATGATCTATCGTATGTTATATTGAAGATATAAAAACATGTCTAAGAAAATGGTAAAGGCGGTCAGTCAATGAATATATTAAAATGTTTTGAGTCTCTTTGGGAGTTGTTGAATGATATATGTAAAAGCCCATTAGTAAAGACTCATTTAGCCTTTTAACTAGGAAGTTTAGTCTCACATCTTGAATGGGACATTCTCTCCTCTTTCTCCTTCTATATATTTGTACACATACATTTATATTGGCAGTTTTTTGATATATGAGAAACAGAGAATTTTTCCATCATTGTGTTCTTTTACATGCTATCAGAGCCAGTGATCACTCTGGGCGGTTAATTTTTTTTCTAACCGCATCTTGTTTTTCTTCTTTCCCGATTAGCCTATTCTAACCGCAGGCTTCCTTCTCGCCCTTACGGCTTCTTTCCTGTGAGGACTGCTCTTGTCTGTCCGCTAGTTTCTCCCTCCCGTTGTTTCCACTCCTCTTCCCCCCCCCCCCTCTCCTTTCTCTCTTTATAGCCCTTCTTCTCTGGACAATGGGGCCCGCTTTTGTCGGTCTGTGTTGTGCGGTTTCTTGCTTGCCTCAGTCCGCCGCGGTCTTGGGTCTTTCTTGGAGTTCTCCTCATTTCTGTTCGCCGCGATTTGCATAGCCGCTGCAGTTTGCCTTTGTCCTTTGTGGTTTGCACTAGTCTGCTACTGTTTGTTTTCTTCCGCGATTTTGCTCCAGCTCGCAGCGGGTTGTCTCAGCCCGAACGATTTGCCTCTGTCTGCCATTGTTTGTTCATTGTTGTTGGTGTTCTCTGGTCGCGGTCTTTCTTTATTTGGTGTTGCTCTTCTCTGCTTGTTGCCCTTGTCTCTTGCCGCAGCGGTCTTCTTGCCGCCTCTTCTGATTGTCGAAGCAGCCTCCTTGCTGACGATTCTAGCCGCACCTGTCTTCTCGCTGCCAGCTTGTTTTGTTGTCATTTTTCTGCCGCAAGTTTCTTGTTTGCTACCGATTCTAGCTGCGTCTCCGCCTACCTGCCCGCTCTGCTGCTGCCCGTCGGGTTTACGCCTTGAGTTAGTCGTTGTGGTTCCTGCGGTCTTTGGCCCCTTGTCGCCTGTCTTGCTCGCCAGACCGCACGTTTTCTTGGTGATTGTCGCTTGTTATTGTTACTCAAGGCCGTTGTGCTTGCCAGTTTGTCAGCACGCAGTCGTCGTTTTTTTCTCTACTAGTTGTCGTGACTCTTCCTCTAGCAACAATTCTTCCTTAGGCCGCCTTGTCTCTGGCCGTCGTGGTCGCCTGCACCTCTCTATTCGCCAGGCCGCAGTTGCATTTCTCTGGTTGCCAGGCCGCTGCATTTCTCTTGTCTCAGGACACCTTGTGCCTGCTTGTTGCCTACTAAGTTGTTGTTGTTGCTTTTTGCGACCTGCCCCTGCTTATTGCTGCCCCTTGGTCCATGGCCGCACATTCTCCTCCGATCAACATTCAAACTGACATTGAAAACTTGCGCATCCAGATCCAGCAACTTCAAGGAATAATCGACCACTCTTTGGGATCTGTTGTGTCCATTTTTGATGGTGCTTTCTCCGGTCTAGCTAATAGTTCGACCAGGATCTTGGATTCAGGGGCCTCCCACCACATTACCTCACGATAGCCATCTCGCTACTTGGACTCTGTGCATCCCAAATTCATTACTGTTGCTAGTGGGGACACCATTCCTGTCTCTGGCACTGCCGATATCAACATTACTCCCTCCATCACTCTTCGCTCTGCTCTTCATGTTTCGGGCTCCTCTTTCAACCTTCTACCTATTAATCGCCTCACTCAAGATCTTGATTGCTACATAACATTCTCTTCCACATCTTGTGTTGTGCAGGATCGCAAGACACAGTCTATCATTGGAAAAGGGTATCTGTCGAATGGCCTCTACATCCTTGACCCCCCTCCTCCGACGGTTTTGTCCTCTCTTAGCTCTGTTGAATGGCATCGGCGTCATGGACAAGCTCCTCTAAACATACTCCACAAAGCTCTTCCCGATGTTTCCCTCCAAGATTTCACTTGTGAGTCTTGTATTTATGGCAAATATCATCGGTCTACGTTCTCTCCCCATCTTACTCGAAGTCAAGCCCTGTTTGATCTTGTTCACTCCGATATCTGGGGACCATACAAAATCGACAGAGTTTTTGGCTATCGTTACTTTGTTACATTTGTAGAAGATTACGCTCGAGTAACATAGCTATCGTTACTTTTGTTGATGTCACCTTTCTCAAAGACCAGCCCGATCATTCTCAACAAACTGATTCTCTCCTTCCACCACCCCTTTCGCGGCCTGATGCTCCTGTTACTTCCAAGTTCCAACCTTCCACCTCTCCTTCTCACGCCACTCCCACCAAACTCACCTCTCCTCCTCACGCCACTCCCACTCAAACCACCTCTCATTCGTGTGTATACTCGTCGTCCTCCTTCGTCTACTACCCTACGGGAGATGCCCTCCTGACGATATTTTGCAGCTTGTTGATCCGGCAACTAGTTCTACTGCACACCCAATGGCAAAATGTCTCCTTCCACCGCCTCTTTCCGGAACTTCGCCAATTTGCTCTTTCTTTATCCTCTATTATCATCCTTACTTCTGTGCAGGAGGCTCTCCAACATCCGGGATGGCAGCCAGCTATGGACAATAAAATGTCTGCTCTTTGGGCGAACAACACTTGGGATCTTGTCCCTCTTCCTTCTGGACAGACTTGTGTGGGTTGTAAGTGGGTGTTTGCCATCAAACATGGTCCGGATGGGACAATTCAACGTTTGAAAGCTCGTGCTTTTACTCAACAATAAGGTCTAGATTATGATGAGACCTTTTTTCAGTCGCCAAACTCAATATTGTTTGTGTGTTGATCTCTCGTTGTTCATCGGCACTGACCGTTGAACTAATTGAATGTCAAAAATGATTTTCTTAATGGCGATTTGCAGGAGATCATCTATATGCAACAACCTCCCGGGTTTGAGATCACGGGAGAGTCTCTTGTCTGTTGTCTGAAGAAATCACTTTATAGTCTCAAACAGTCGTCTCCGGCATGGTTTGATAAATTCAGTCAGAATGTAAGTGTTGTTGGGTTCACTCGGTGTTCAGCCAACTTCTCGTTATTCACTCGGCATCATCCAACAGGCACAGTGATTCTCTTGGTTTATGTTGATGATATTCTGATTACAGGGGACGATCTTACAGGAATACATATGATCAAATAACATCTGGCGACTGTGTTTCAAACAAAGGACCTGGGAAGCCTTCGTTACTTTCTTGGTCTCGAGGTGGCTCGGCGACCTGATGGACTTGTGTTATCTCAAAGAAAGTATTGTCTTGACTTGCTTCATGATGTGTGCTACTCTGGATGCAAGTCTGCCGACACTCCCATGGATATTAATCACAAGCTCTGCGCCCATGCTTCTGACTCTGACATGCTCCTTCCAAACCCAGAGTTTATCCTCGTCTTGTGGGAAAACTGAAATATCTCACTGTTACAAGACCTGATATATCATTTGTTGTTGGAATTGTCAGTCGATTCATGCATGAGCCACGTATCTTTCATCTCCAGGTAATTGAGCACATTCTTCGATACTTGAAGACTGCTCTTGGACAGGGACTTGTATACAAGCCTTGTTCATCTCCCTTATCTCTGCGTGTGCTTATTGTGATGTTGATTATGCTGGTTCATTGGATGATCGTCGTTCCACATGTAGATACTGCACTTATTTTGGAGTACATCTCATTACATGGCATAGCAAGAAACAGTCTGTAGTTTCCCGTTCATTTACTGAGGCCGAGTATCGTTCAATGGCAGTTGTGTCTGAGCTCACATGGCTTGAGGGTCTCCTTGATGATTTAGGAGTCAAGCTTTCCTCACAGACCACCATACTTTGCGACAGCCAGGCTTCCATACACATTGCCAAGAATCTTGTTTTATGAACGGACGAAACACATTGAGGTTGATTGTCATTTCATTCGAAAGAAAGTTAAATTAAATAAGATAGAGTTAATGCATGTTCCAGCTACCGAGCAAGTTGCTGACATCCTCACCAAGGTCTTACCACGACCTCTGTACTATCAGTTCTTGTCCAAGCTTGGTGCCTATGATTTGTATGTTCCAGCTTGCGGGGAAGTGTTGAATGATATATGTAAAGGCCCATTAGTAAGGCATATTTAGCCTCTTAGCTAGGAAGTTTAGTCTCACGCCTTGAATGAGACATTCTATCCTCTTTCTCCTTCTATACATTTGTACACAAACATGTATATTAGCAGTTTTTTGATATATGAGAAACGGGGAATTTTCCATCCTTGTGTTCTTCTACAGGAGTAAATCTTAGGGATGCACATACAGTGAGGAACTAACTGTACCTACGAGACTTGCTAACAAATTGAAAATGAACTCGGTATAGTCTAGATCATTGATCTCAACCAAATCAATATAATGTCAATGGCCATATAATGAAAGAACAAGGCAAGTGGGAAAAGACTCAAGATACATCCGTTTTCCACGATAAAAAATTAAGAGTAAGAACAAAAGAGGCCAAAATCATGGTTTCTCTTCAAAAAAAAAGTCAAAAAGATTTTTGTCCCATCATAAAAATATTGGAAATTGCACCCTAAGCTCCTCCCTAAAATTATAACAATAAGTATCAATGATATTCTAATGGACAATACTGCCATACTGAATCTTATAAATAAGAGGGACAATTCTCTATATATGGTACCATTATAGAAGAATCCTCCAAGAGAGACATAAGGGAGGTATCAGAGTAAGAACATGTTATGGGCCTACTCGGAGGTTGTCGAAGGAGTGGCCGGAGGTGGAGATGACGGTGATGGAGATACTACGGAGCCTTGACCCAGTTGCCTAAGCGGGCTTGCTCATTGGAGGAGAGAGCTACCAAGATCTCACACAAGGGAATAGGAATTAGATTTGATTTCATTCATACCACATACAAGACCCCAAGGATCCCTTAAATAGAACATACAGGGGTATTACCGTAAATATCTAGACACCCACTAATAATAACATATAATAAAGAGAACAACATATAACTAGATAATAGGATAACTTTATTGGCACGTTGCAAATAACATCACTCATGTCGTCCAAAAAGAGCTTGACCTCAAGCTCAAGAGAGGTCAACGGTGGTGCAACTTCATCTGACGCCCTTGTCGTCAGAGTCCTCGACATGCAGGCAGAAAAGCATGTTGCACCTGTGGTCGCGAGTGAATGCTCACCGCAGTTAAAACATAATCCTTGTTCGCGTTGTTGCAACATCACGGCTCGAGATAATTGGCGGACCGGTGGGGCTGGAGGACCCTCGATACGGCTCTGTTGAATGATGTTGTTGTTAAGCGGGTAGGCCTCCTGTGCTAGCTGGAGGCGACGATCGCAGAGGCTGGCCAGACTCATCGCAGTCACTAAGTCTGGAGGGGCCTCAAATTCGACATCCAGTCGCAGGCAGTCACGAAGTCCGGCGGTGAAAATGGCGACCTGCATATCTAGGGCAAGGACATGCACCAAAAGAAACTGAAATTGTTCCGGGTACTCGTCCACGAACCCTGTTTGTCGTAAAGACGTGAGTTATCCGAGGGGGTTACTGCGGATAGGAGGACTGAAATGGAAGTCGCATAACTACATTGAAGTCTTCCCATATCAGATTCGGCTAGTCGAGGAGGAGACGAGAAGCCCACAATAGAGCGGAGTCGAGCATGTGGAAGGATGCTAGAAGAATTTGTTCTGCTGTCAGAGATTATAGGTGGCCAAAGAATTGCTCACACTTGGTGAGACATCCCAATAGATCATTTTTCCCATTGTAGGTTGGGAAGTCCAACCTGGTATAGCATGGTAGAATAACCGCTTTCGAGCGGATGAAATCCGGTGGCTGGCTATTCTGATGCTGATTATGTTGGATTCTTGGATGATCGTCATTCCACAAGTTGTTTTTGCACATACTTTGATGGGCACCTTATTACCTGGCATAGTAAAAAATAGTTCTTTGTCTTACGATCATCTGCAGAAGCTGAGTATCGATCAATGGCCTCCGTCGTCTCTGAACTCACATGGCTGGAAAGCCTTCTGGGAGACCTGGGTGTCAAACTCTCCTCTCCTGTCACCTTGTTCTGCGATAGTCATGTTGTTATTCATATTGTCAACAATCCTATGCTACATGAGTGTACCAAGCATTTTGAGGTTAATTGTCATTTTATTTGGAAAAAGGTTCACCTAAAGAAATTGGACTAAATGCATGTTTCTGTTGCAGAACAAATTGATGATATTCTTACCAAAGCCTTACCGCGATCACTATATCTTCAGTTCTTGTGCAAGATTGAATCCTATGACATGTATGTTTCAGCTTGCAGGGGAGTGTTAAATAACTTGTAAAGAAAGGTCAATATAATCAGCCTATGTGAAGCCTTCTTAGGGATTAATCTCACACCTTAAGATGGTATTTAGACTCTCCTCTCTCTTCCCATATATATGTACAAATACTTGTGTTGTATTCAAAAAAATTAATGAGAAATTGATAAATATTATTACTTTTCTCTCTTCATTCTCATTCTTCTTCAAAAACAAAAGGAAAAAATCTTTAAGACGGAAAAGGTAAAGACTGGATATAGCACACTGGAACAAGACACTGGATTGTGAATCAACAATGGCCTAGTAGTCCACAAATAATACAGTGGTCTTTGCCAACAAGTATCCCCTATTTTGAAGGGTCATGAGGTTGACCATTAGAATTAAAGTTGTATGTAGTTGTTTTGGTATCAATAGATTCACTACTGAAGTGTCATTATAGAAGATTGCAGATTGAGCGCCTATTTGTCACTATTAGCTAAGTTGTGTCCGACCAATTCCATCAACCTACCCACACCCGCTTTCTTTGCCAACACCGCATTAGAGTCACTCCTTTCAATTCATACCGATTCGGGCTGGAGTTATAGGAAGATCATTTCTACAGCGTTATGGCCTAATTATCCTTCCAAATTGAATCTTCATTATCTCATACAGTCCTCTTTTATACTCATTTTATCTACGCTTTTGGTATAATGTTTATATTCAGCGGTCATGAGAACTGATAACTCATTGAATTCATTGTTTTAGAATATAACAAATTAAAAATTACTCATGTTAATAACCAAGAGCCTTAACTATACCCACCTTTACCAACCAAGAGCCTTAACTAGTTCCACCTTAAGGCCGCCATCACGAAGGATTATATTGATACAAACGTGAGGTGATCCAATTGGATATCTACAAATTTCATGATATGTAATGACCACTGTATCGATGATAAATTTAGTATGAACTAACCAGAAATAGGAGGACCTTCATAATGGAGAAGGGCACTTGAGTTTCCATGGCAAATATGATAATCACAAGGCTATCCAGGGAGAGCATCAAAGATGGCCAAAAGTATATGTTATAGCTTGCCCGCTCAAATGAAAAAGCTTAAAATATGCCCACTAAGCAAGGCATGCTATTTATTATGGATGCTCCACTGAAAAACATCACTGAGTGTAAACCTTTGGCCCTGGTAATAGAGAAGATAATAAAATAGGTAATAGATTTGCCCAATGACAGGACCAGGGAGCCAAATGTTGAACATCATGCCTAAAATAAGGAAAATGAAAACAAGCAGGTAAAATTCCTATGCAAATGACCCACAAATACAAAGATCTTAGAGAAAAGTAACAATAAAAAGGACGTATTTGAGAAGTCCATCAAAACCTGATTAAGGCAGAGGTAGACTTAAGGTATAGGCCAGAAGGGGAAATTTAAGGTAAGGGTATAGTGGGGAAGCAGAAAAATCAACCTTCGCACATTTAGAGGTCTAGTTTCACATACGTAAAATTCTCTAAAAGTGGGAACCCGCAACTTGAGGATCATATCATGAGTAAATCAAGTAAGTCATGACATTCAATGTTTGATCAGAAGATGGAAGTTGTCAAAAGATCATGATATTGAAGAGAAGATCACCAAGAGTTCATGGGAGAAAATGGATAGACAAGCAAGCAATTAATGAGAGATCAAGAACCGAGAAATCATTGTAGATCATTCAGCTAGGTAGCCTGACTAACTAATCCAGGACATCGGGACGGATCGGCCAAATGAATTAAGGGACTACTTTTTATTAGATTTTGTTATGTAATTTGACTTTTATCTCTTTTAACTGTTTTATTTTAAATGTATTTACTTAATTTAAGGAGTTTGTTAGCAAGTATCAGGGCTAGCCTAACGCTAACGACTTATAAAAGCCTTAAGATCTATTGGAAATTCAATTCTTTATCTCCAAAAAATACATAAAACTCACTCTCCTCAATCATATTGGCTAGCAGTCATTAGCCTTTAGATCATCTACATATGCAGTCAGCCTTCACTTATAGCGGTCGCCAACAACATCATTGGCCGCAGCCAGCCCATCACAGACCTCCACCACGATAGCTAAGCACAGGACAACCCTCCTTGTTATTGTAGGGTCTCGAACCAGAAATGAGACGTGGTTGTCCGCAGAGACAAGGACCAAACTAAAGGGGGTTTGTCCCCTTCCAAGAATCAATCAAGGAACCATCAAGCCAAGGATCTTGCGTTTCATGTTCAAAATACCTAAAATACCACTCTAATTAGTTCTAAGGACACGTTAATAGAACAAGAATCTCTTTCATATCTCATCTAACCCATTATTGTGAGATTTGAAATTGAAGTTAAGGGTTAAATTTTGGATCACTTGATATTTAAGATTAATGATGCAGTCAACAACATAACAAAAAGGAAGAGGCTCAACTCAACTATTCTACCATGTCCAAGAAGATTTTGAACAATAACTATAACAATAAAATTGCTCCAAACATTTTTTCTTTGCTTGTAATGTGGTGAGGAAATGATGAAGATGGGCATGGTATAATTATTTTCAGTTTACGAAAATGTAATCAATATATGTGCAAAGAGGTATTTTGCATGAAATTTTCAAGTACAAAGTGAACCAGAGCTTCAGATATGTGAAGTGCAAACTTATGACTCAAAAAAGTAATCACATTGAAAAAGATTTTCAAATACCTACAACATCTAGTTTATTATAGGAAAAATATGTAAAATGAAAGATCATCACAATGACATAAAGCAGTTCCGGAGCAAAAAAAAGTAAGCCTAGAAGTTCTTAGTCAGGATTGGGTAACATCATGTTCAGAAGGAAAAAGGAAAAACATAATTCAGTCATCATCCTCATCAGCCCTACCTGAATATTTTGAGATCAGATTTACAAATTTATTCTCCATTTGCTCCTGAGTATTGCATAAGGCGGTAAACCTATTTCAGCCTGTTGGAAGAGCTCAAAAACTTGTATGTATTTCTTGTGTATCTAAATACAAGGAGAGAATACAAATATATAGGAAGAAGAAGAGAGAAGAAAATCCTATACAAGATGTGGGACTAAAGGAGGAGAGAAGATAAAACAATAAATGGGCCCAATAATGGGCCCTTTACATAGGCTATTTTAACACTCCCCCGCAAGCTGGAGCGTACAAATCGTATGCGCCAAGCTTGGACAATCATTGATAGAAGAGTGTCTTGGAAAGAGCCTTCGTGAAGACATCCGCAACGTGTTCCGATCCTGGGACATGCTTTAGGTCAAGCTTCTTCATTTGAACCTTTTCGCGGATGAAGTGACAATCGACCTCAATATGCTTCGTTCTTTCGTGAAAGACCGGGTTCTTTGCGATGTGTATGGCGGCTTGACTGTCACAAAGGAGAAGAGTTGGTGATGGTAATTTTACACCCAGATCAGTAAGAAGACTCTCAAGCCATGTCAATTCTGATACAACTGATGTCATTGCCCGGTACTCTGCCTCGGCTGAAGATCGAGCAACGATCGCTTGTTTCTTACTTCGCCAAGTAACAAGATGTCCTCCAAGGTAAGTGCAAAAACCACTCGTAGATCGCCGGTCATCGAGAGAGCCAGCGTAATCAGCATCTGAATATGCCACCAATGTTGGAGCAGAAGAGGAGATCCTGTAGACAAGTCTCTGACCAGGAGCGGTTTTCAGATACCTGAGAATTCGTTCCACTGCTTGAAGATGAGATTTTTGAGGAGAGTGCATGTATCTGCTGACAAGACCAACAACAAAGGAAATATCCGGTTTGGTAACCGTGATATATATCAGTTTCCAACAAGACGTCGATAATATTCAGGATTCTGTAGAAGGAGATCGGAGTCAGATGCCTGGGCACACAGTTTGTGGTTCACATCCATAGGAGTATCACTTGGTTTGCAGCCGGACTGACCCGCATCATGAAGAAGGTCAAGACAATATTTCCGTTGAGAGAGAGTGAGTCCATCCGGCCTCCTGGCAATCTCAAGGCCCAAAAAATAGCGAAGAGGTCCCAAATCCTTTGTCTGGAAGACTGAGTTTAGATGGACTTTGACTGTCTGTATCCCTTGAGAGTCATCTCCAGTAATGATAATATAGTCGACGTATACTAACAGAATAACTGTTCCTGTTGGTTGGTGACGAATAAAGAGCGAGAAGTCGGCCGAGCTCCGAGTGAAGCCAATCTCACGGAGGACCTTGCTGAATTTTTCAAACTATGCATATGGAGATTGTTTGAGACCATATAGAGCCTTTTTAAGATGACAGACCTGAGACTCCCCCGTGGTCTCAAACCCGGGTGGTTGTTGCATGGAGACAGTTTTCTGGAGATCCCCATTCAAGAAAGCATTCTTGATATCCAGCTGAAAGAGAGGCCACCGGCGATGGACAGCAACAGAGATAAGGACGTGAACACTATTAAGCTTCGCTACCGGAGAGAACGTTTCATCATAATCTAGCCCCTCCTGTTGAGTGAAACCTCTAGCCACAAGACGGGCCTTTAGACGGTCAATTGTCTCATCGACAACATGTTTGATGACAAAGACCCACTTGCACCCAACTGGTTTCTGGCCCGGGGGAAGGGGAACAACAGACCATGTCTGGTTAGACCAGAGAGCAGACATTTCTTCCTCTATGGCCGCTCGTCATCCTGGATGTTGAAGCGCCTCCTGCACAGAATTAGGAATAGCAACCGAAGAGAGAGAAGTAGCCAAAGTGTGTAAATGGGGAGAGAGGCAATGAAGAGTGATGTAGTTTGCCAGCGGATGAGCAGTGAAAGGCGATACCTGATCATTTGGACGCGGAGTATCCATGGTAGAGACTGACGGCAGAGGGGAAACGGAAGTGGTAGAGCGACGAGTGTAGACGCGGATAACTGGTGGTTTGGAGGGAACGACAGTCGGTTTAGAGGAAACGACAGTCGGAGGAGTAGTTGCTGGAATGACCGGGCGTGGGATGGATGGAGGAGTAGGTGTGGGTGGTAGATGGTCAGGTAAGGGAGCAGGAAACAATGGTTGATCCTCGCGGAAAGTGACATCAGCAGAAACGGAGATCTTGCGTGTAGCAGGAGAATAACAGACATACCCCTTTTGGGTTAGAAAAGGGGAAACCGCAGGTGACGGACCGCGCCCTCTGATACCATGTTGGAAGAGCTCAAAAACTTGTATATATTTCTTGTGTATCTAAATACAAGGAGAGAATACAAATATATAGGAAGAAGAAGAGAGAAGAAAATCCTATACAAGATGTGGGACTAAAGGAGGAGAGAAGATAAAACAATAAATGGGCCCAATAATGGGACCTTTACATGAGCTATTTTAACACAGCCAAACCTTTTTGCACATCTGTATTCAATTTACCATCAATATGCCTCATGTTTTTTCTAATCCATCAACATTAATTTTATCTACCCAACATTGCCACATTTTCTACCATTCATTACACACGTCTAAATTAGTCAAATCAATTTTGATGATCTTATCTTCAATAGAAGTTACTCTCAAATTACTATAATATAATAATTGTTCAATACTTCTTTTTTGTATTTACCACGAATTCATCTTATCATTTTCATTCGCCACACTCAATTTGTTTATTAATGACTTTTTTAAAACCTAGATAACTGGCCTAATTATAGCCATCTAAACTCAACCTTTAAATCTCACATATATTCATTTACCATTATAAGTATAAATGAAATAGAAAATGCTATCAGAAATAGTTCAACATTTAAATGACAGTAAGCACTACTAATGGCAGACGTCAAATGATTAATCATGTTCACAAGAAGAAGAGAAGACAAACCAATCGTCATCACCAGCATTAACCTTATTCCTATAATTTCAGATCAGCTCTATAAACCTGTTTCTTCATACATCCTTAAGTGTTGCATGAGGTATTAATTTTTTTTAATATTTACTAGACCTGCAGTCTACCCATTGTTTGATACGTGTCCATATCATGAAAGTGTATTTTGTTTTACTATCACATCTTCAATAGAAACTACTTTTATATCCCAGTAATGTAATCATTGATCAATATATCATTTGTAACAACTTTATTTCTATCATGTCTAATTTACATGTGTAGTGTTTTTTACTACAATCCTGCATGTATACAACATAGCTCGCTTAATTGCATTCATATAAATTGGCTTTATGGAGATGTTTACTAAAGGAAATGACAGAATAATGGATGAATCAAACTTATAAAGGAATTTCCACTTTAATGATCAAACTTACTATTGAAGCCGGAAAAATCTCTACCGCAAAATATTCGTGTCAATGCAGCCCAAGATTACTTATTCCGCGATTCGGCCGCCACAGCTCGGATAGCACAACAGCAGAAGAGAGAAATGTCTACAATCACACCCAGGTGCCTCAGCAGGGAGGTCTCACCACGTACCCGGATGTTTGGGAGAAACTTGCCCTCCACAACCAAAAGGCTGAGCGAGGTACGAGAAAGGCACGAACTTGGCTAGTATCCAACTTGTGGGGATCTCAACATATTTCAGTATGTATGTGAGAATACCCAGCCCTGTGAGGTTGCTACTCGCTCGTACAAGCGACGTACAAGGTGATGTAGGGTAGGTTATGGAGTGCACCACCTAGACTCTATATGCAACACAACAATCGGTTCACGCGACGAATTATTAGAGCAATGGAGAATAATAACGCCACAAGCAAATAACTACAACAAGAATTAATTTTAATATTGGGCGAATTCCTTAGTTGGCTTTCCTCCGCTCGGAGGGCCAAAAGCGAAGCGCGCGGCGAATAGATCCACCTGCAGGTTAATAATCAATCGATACCAAAATACCCCAAACAAGCTCCAAGCAAATATGAGATTATACAATATTAATATCAAGAAAATAGTACAACCCAATCACAAAATAACTCAAGACTAGGGGCTGATTTCGGGCAATGGAAGTGGAAGGTTCAGGTGGCGTAGATCGGGTGCCGGGTGTGGAACCGGAGGTGGAGATAGCGGTTGGGGCTGTTTGGTGTTGGGTGAAGGGATCGGGACGGAAAACGGTGGATCCGGATGAATGCACGCGGATCCGGACTTGGGTGGGCGGATCCGGTAATAGATGGCCGGATCCGGTTTAGGGAGAGTGGATCGGGTGACGGGAGGGTAGATCGGGTCACTAGAACCCGATCGTAGGGATTAATGGTAGAGGGGTTAACGGGCGATGGATCCACGGATTTAGGATAGGGGAAGGGGTTTGGCGGGCTGGTAGGCGGAAAGGGGGCTGGGTGGCTGGCCGGAGTGAGGCGGAGGCGGGAGATGAGTCGACCGCCCCGATCTGGGCGGGAACAGGCCGGCGGCTGGCTGGTTCCAGGCGGAGAACATGTGGGGGGCTGGCGGGTTGGATAGGGAGGAGGAGGAAGGGGTTCGGTCGGCCGAACCTGGGCGGAAACAGGAGGGCTGGCGTTGTAGTAGGGGGGAGGAAGTGAGGGAGAGGAGGAGGAAGACTTACCCAAGGCGTCGGCACCAAGGGTCCACGGCGTCGGCACCGCGGGAAGACCACCGGAAGTAGGGAAGATGAACTCTCCAACTTCAGCAATGAAAAAAACCTAAACCAGCCACTAGTCCTATTTATAAGAAAAAAAAGCATTAGGGCATCCCATCAACGGCTATGATTGGCCGGTGGGTTCGCCCTTAAATAAACTAACACATGTCCAAAAAAATACATAAATATATGATTCAGATTCGCGGCGACGTGTCGGACGCAACCGCGGGGTCGGATCGGCGATCCGATCACGTCTTCCGGCGGTATAAATGAACGTGGGGTCCCCGCCCCATCATGTGCACGATCCGATGGACTCCCATCAACTCCCCCCGACTGAAACGCATTCATCTTCGAGGAATGGAGACGATCGTACTGGAGTCGAAGTCCGGGGGCAAGTCGATCAAGCTCTGCCGGTAGTATCCAAGCATCGTCAGCGTCTGTACGACCCCGCAAATGAGCCAAGTAGCGAAGGCGCGGCCCGTCCGTGGTGGGAACAATCTGGTGGGATCTGATCTCAGTGATGCTCTCATCTCTCATGGTGGGATCCGGTGCGAGTGGTGATGCCGGCTGTGGTACCAAGGCGACGACCTCCCAGGGGAAAGGTTCAGTAGTGTGGGCGGGGGGCGGGCTGTGGTGGCAAACTGGCGTGGGTGGGGCGGTGGGGAAGGAAGGCAAGGGGAAGAAGGTGGCGCACCTCCACTGCTCGGGTTCCATAGTCATGAGGCTCGTAATAGGGTGTCAGATCCTCGATATTAAAAACTGGATGAATCCACATACTCGCCGGGATATCTAGCCGTAGGCGTTTGTCCCGATCCGACTAATAACTGAGAAAGGACCCATTCGCCTGGCGCTTAGCTTCTTGGCAGACCCCGAAGGAGCCTCTCCGGGCGGACTCGTACCATCACCCGTTCGCCAATATTAAAAATACGCTCTCGTCTTCGTTGATCTGCGTGGGTTTTATAATTTGCATTGCTCATATTAATACGTCGGCGAACCGACTCATGCAACTCATGCAGATGCTGTGCGAATGATTCGGCAGACTCACTAGGACGAGACTCTACGGGCTCGGAATAAGGTCAAGGGGTTTCCTGGGGTCGTAACCTGACACTATATGAAATGGACTCAACCCAGTAGTCCTATTGACGGAGCTATTATATGCAAACTCGGCGACCGGCAGGTCTAAGTCCCAACTACTCACTCGCTCTCCCACCAGACACCTCAACAAGTTCCCTAAACTCCTATTTACTACCTCTGTCTGTCCATCCGTCTGTGGGTGGTAGGCAGTCGAGAACTTAAGGGTGGTGCCAGTCTTGAGCCACAGGGTCTTCCAGAAGTAGCTCATAAATCTCTGTCGCGGTCCGATACGATGGACTTGGGAAGGCGTGTGTAATCGGAAAACGTCCCTCATGAAAATGGATGCAACGTGGGTCGCGTCGCCGTCTTGCGGCATGCAATAAAATGAGCCATCTTCGAAAAGCGATCAACCACCACGAAGATGGAATCGTGCTTCCGAAGAGTGCGGGAAGTCCAAGAACGAAGTCCATGCTAAGGTCCTCCAAAGGTCGACGTGGGACCGGTAAAGGAGTATATAGGCCCGCATTCTGCTTCGTGCCCTTGGCCGTCTGGCAGGTACGGCAGTGGCGACGACTCTAGTCACATCCTTCCTAAGCGTGGGCCAGTAGAGACGGTCCTCCACAATGGCTATAGACTTATCGCGCCCAAAATGTCCGCGGCTCCGCCCGCATGCAACTCCCAAATCAGAAAATCACGATACGATGTCCGGGAATGCATAGGCGGGATCCATGGTATAGATATCCCTCGAAGATCTGATATCCCTCAACGGGGTTTGGGGGATCTCGGGATAGGGCGGTGTAAATCTCACCAAAGTCAGGGCACGTCGGATACTCTAAGATCATGCGCTCAAGCCCGTCGACACGGGCGTTCATAGTCTGAAGCAAAGAGACACGACGACTCAGGGCGTCCACAGGCTTGTTCTCAACACCAGCTCGGTGTTTGAGAACGTAGTGGAAATCCTGCAGATACTCAACCCACTTGGCATGGCGATGCCCCAGCTTGCGCTGAGAATCCAAGTAGCGTAATGCTGGTGGTCGGAGTAAAGCACGAACTCCCGGGGGAGGAGGTAGTGCCTCAGTAGCGTAAGGACTGGACAACCGCATAAAACTCTCGATCGTAGTTCGAATACTTTTGTTTCGCCTCGTTTAACTTCTCACTAAAGTAGGAGACCGGGTGTCCCTCTTGGCTCAATACACCACCGATACCAACTTCAGATGCGTCGCAAGCGACCTCAAAGGCACGGCTAAAGTCAGGAAGCCTCAGGACTGGGGCCGTCGTCAGCTTCGCTTTTATCTCCTCGAAGGCTCTAGTGCAGCGGGGGTCACTGAAACTCTCCCTTCTTGAGGCAGCTCGTGAAGGGGGCCATGATCGTGCTGAACCCCGGGACAAACCTCTGTAGAAGGTGGCAAGCCCGTGAAAGTTGCGAGCCTCGTGGATAGTCGTAGGCACAGGCCAGTCTCGAATACATTGGACCTTTTCGGGGTCAACAGATACGCCAGTCGAAGATATAATGAATCCAAGGAAGTGGACGGACTCGGAGAGAAAAGCGCACTTCTTCAAATTCACATACAATTTCTCCCGGCGCAGGGTGCCGAAGAGAAGCCTCAAATGATCGAGGTGGGCGGCCTGTGTCTGGCTGTAGACCAATATGTCATCAAAGTATACAACAAGAAACTTGCCCATGTAGGTCGCAACACCTGCGTCATGACTCTCATAAAAGTACTAGGGCGTTTGAAAGCCCGAATGGCATGACTAGCCACTCATAGAGACCATCCTTAGTCTTGAAGGCGGTCTTCCATTCGTCCCCTTCACGCACTCTGATCTGGTGGTACCCACTACGCAGATCGATCTTGGTAAAGATCTGGGCACCGGACATAGTGTCCAATAGATCATCTAATCGAGGAATCGGAAAGCGGTACTTACCGTGATCTTGTTTATGGCGCGGCTATCGACGCACATACGCCAACTGTCGTCCTTCTTAGGGGTAAGAAGGGCGGGAACAGCACACGGGCTCATACTCTCACGAATAAATTGCTTCCGTAGAAGCTCGTCGACCTGCCGTTTGAGCTCAGCGTGCTCATCTGGATGCATACGATAGTGGGGCAGGTTCGGGAGGGAAGCTCCCGGAATCAGATCTATAGCGTGTTGGATATCTCGCTGCGGGGGTAGCTCATCGGGGAGTTCGTCGGGCATAATGTCCGCGAACTCATTCAAAGGGGACGTACCGCTCGTGGTGGTCAACAGAGGGCCCTCAGATACCTGAGTGGCGGTGACAACAATACATAACATCCGCCTCGATACTGTCGCGGAGAAACTCGCCACGTCTCAGAATGTGCAATGGTCTCGAAGCACCCGTACTCACGGAAGGCTCAACCACACCCTTCGATCTCTCCCTGGGCTGGGTGGGTGTCAAGGTAATCTTCCGCCGCTTGTCATAGAAGACACACGTGTTCGAGCGGCCGAAACACGTGACATCACGATCAAACAACCAGGGGCGTCCAAGCAGCACATGCGCGACGTCCATGGGAATGACGTCACACCATACCCGATCCTGGAAGGATGCGATGCTGATCGGTAATAAGCAACGCTGGGTCACCTGAATCGCGGTCTTGTCGACCCAGACGACACGATAGGGGTGGGGGTGAGGCTCAGCCTTCACCTGCATACGATCAAGCCCCTTCTGGGCTATGATGTTCACGCAAACTCCCACTGTCGATGGCTAATTTGCAGGGTCCGCCTGCACTAGGGAAATAGGTGTAGAAGATGGTAGTGCGGCGCCAGTCCTCATCTGCACGAGGGGTGTGTAGAGGCGCGTCTAATCACTCCCACCTCTAAGGACCTCTCGGCGTCGCTCTCCCAACCTTCTTCACAGTGGCTCTAATTTCTTCCGCGCCCTCTGCATCCTCCTCTAGATCGTGCTCCTCATCCTCAACCAACAGAGTCCGCGTAGGGCAGTGGGCCGCTACGTGTCCTCTGCCCAAGCACCTAAAACACTGAATACCCCCAGCCTCTGGCCCTCAGTAGCGATAGCCTTCCCCTTCATGTCAGGAGTGACTCGAGGGGGTGTGGGTGGCTGTAGCAGTCTGGGTCGGAGCGGGCTTCCTAAATGTCGACGAATCCGTCGGGAAGGAAACTGCTTCGTACTAGAGGTGCGAAGGTATTGCTCATATTCCAGAGCGAGCTGGAATATCTGGTCTACCGTCTCTAAGCGATGGGGAATCAACTCCCTCCGGAGGTCCGCGGAGGAGCCTGCCTTGAATCGAGAGGCAGTGGCGATGGGTTCCTCCGAAATATCGCTCCTAACCACTAACTCGTCGAATCGGGCCATATACTCGGCCACCGTGAGCGTTCCCTGGCGCAAGTTTTGTAATTGCTCGAATAGCTGATCCCGGTAGGACGCAGGGAGGTACTTCTCGCTCAGTCTCGCTGCTTCATCTCTCCCCATCTGGTGATAGGGTAGTAGCCGTCACGCTCTAAGGATCTCTCAACACTAATCCAATATACCTGGCCTGCCCGACTAGCTTCATCTTGGCAAACCGGACACAACGTTCATCACTCATGTCGTACCAGTCAAATAGTGGTCCATGTCAAGGAGCCAATCACTAAAACCTTCGGGTCCAAAGCGGCCATCGAACGTCGGGGCATTGAGGCGAATCCGACGGGTGATGTCAAAGGCGCGGTCGCCTCTCCGCGGGTCAGGATAATCATCAGGATCATCGTCACGGTCATAATCGTGTCGAGCGGGCGGGGGTCCGCGCTCACGTCGACCCGGCGGGTAATACTCGTCACGACGCTGGTCGTGGCGACCGAGCGGGGACACGCGGTTCCTAGGGCCAGGCTGTCGTGGCATACGGTAATCCTCCCACGGGGTGGGGGTCGGCCACGAGGTGGCTCTGGGTTCCGCCATGCTGGCGGGGTGGGGGCTCTCACGGGGTCTTCACGGTGGTAGCGGTCCGCAGGTGGCGGATCATCACTGACCCGCTGCCCACGACGGGGAGAGTCGCCCGGCCACCCGCCTCATGGTCGTGTAGGGAGGGAGTACCTCTCCGCGCTCTATCAGATCTAGGCGACGAGTCACCGCGGCGATATCGTGACGCACATTCTCGAACTGGGTACCCATTGCGTCAAAAGCTCTAGAATAAGGCGTTGAAGTCTGTGGTAGCGGTGCTCGAATTCGAGCCCGCTGCCGGTCATTTGTGGCTGGTGGATCTACCATGCTTGTAAATGTCCTACCACTACGGAGCATGCAAATGGCCCAACCTGGCTCTGATACCAACTGATGTAGGGTAGGTTATGGAGTGCACCACCTAGACTCTATATGCAACACAACAATCGGTTCACGCGACGAATTATTAGAGCAATGGAAATAATAACGCCACAGCAAATAACTACAACAAGAATAATTTTAATATTGGGCGAATTCCTTAGTTGGCTTTCCTCCGCTCGGAGGGCCAAAGCGAAGCGCGCGGCGAATAGATCCACCTGCAGGTAATAATCAATCGATACCAAAATACCCCACAAGCTCCAAGCAAATATGAGATTATCCAATATTAATATCAAGAAAATAGTACAATACAACCAATCACAAAATAACTCAAGACTAGGGGCTGATTTCGGGCAATGGAAGTGGAAGGTTCAGGTGGCGTAGATCGGGTGTCGGGTGTGGAACGGGAGGTGGAGATAGCGGTTGGGGTTTTTTTGGTGGTGGGTGAAGGGATCGGGACGGAAAACGGGTGGATCCGGATGAATGCACGCGGATCCGGACTCGGGTGGGCGGATCCGGGTAATAGATGGCCGGATCCGTTTAGGGAGAGTGATCGGGTGACGGGAGGGTAGATAGGGTCACTAGAACCCGATCGTGGGATTAATGGTAGAGGGGGTTAACGGGCGGTGGATCCCGGATTTAGGATAGGGGAAGGGTTTGGCGGGCTGGTAGGAGGCGGAAAGGGGCTGGGTGGCTGGCCGGAGTGAGGCGGAGGCGAGAGAGATGAGTCGACCGCCCCGATCTGGGCGGGAACAGGCCGGCGACTGGCTGGTTCCAGGCGGAGAACAAGTGGGGGCTGGCGGGTTGGATGGGGAGGAGGAGGAGGGTTCGGGCGGCCGAACCTGGGCGGAAGAAATAGGAGGGGCTGGCGGGTTGTAGTATAGGGGGGAAGGAAGTGAGGGAGAGGAGGAGAAGACTTACCCCAAGGCGTCGGCACCAAGGGTCCACGGCGTCGGCACCGCGGGATGACCACCGAAGTAGGGAAGATGAACTCTCCAACTTCAGCAATGAAACAAAACCTAAACCAGCCACTAGTCCTATTTATAAGAAAAAACAAGCATTAGGGCATCCCATCAAACGACTATGATTGGCCGTGTGGGTTCGCCCTTAATAACTAACCTGTCCAAAAAAAATACATAATATATGATTCAGATTCGCGGCGACGTGCCGACGCAACCGCGGGGTCGGATCGGCGATCCGATCACGTCTTCCGGCGGGAATAAATGAACGTATGTGAGAATACCCAGCCCTGTGAGGTTGCTACTCGCTCGTACAAGCGACGTACAAGGGCTACTCGTTCATGCTCGCCCAAGCTCGTCACTGCTCGTTCAAGCTCGTCTCTGCTCGGCTCCCGGCCGCCACGCGTCGTGCGGCCGCACGCACGCGGACGAGAAGAGCGCGGTCGGCATCCCGCTCAGCCACCTCGCACCGTGCGGCCGCCCGGGAGAGGTCGCAACCTCCCGGCTGGCCACGCTGTGTCGTATCGCCTCCCGGGAGTGGCTGCGAAAGGGCGCTGCCGACCGCCTGCGTTGAGCGGCTGCGCACAAGCGGTTGCGAGGGGTACGACCGGCCTCCCGCCGGCCGCCGCCCCCTGTTCCTGGTTGACCCCCCGCCGCTGGGCCTCGTCGCCAACTGCCCTTCTCGGTCGGGCCTTTTTTGCAGTTCAATAATTCCTGCGCGACCTTGGTCGTCTGATGTACGGCTAACCGCCCGCGTAACCACCGACATAACCACCGGTAGAGGGCGGGTGCAAATAGCCAGATTCACATTGGTATGCAAATAATAAATATAATAAAATAATACGCGCATAAAACTTTATAAAATTGGTCTGCGAATAGTAATTGTGGTGGTTACGGTCAGCGGATAGGCAGGTAACCCCATAACTGCCCATGGGGCTTATAAATAGGACCCCAGGCCTCCCCTCATTCTCACCTTTTCTCCTCCCGGATTTCCTCCGACGACCCTCCTCTCATCCACTTCCACCTTTGTCGGGTTCTCCACGGGACTTTCTCCTCGAAGATTTTCATCGGTCTTCGTGCAACTCTAAGCGCACCACTCCGCGTGCGCTGCTCCCGCCACAGCAGACGACCTGCCAACAATACGTCCAACATTCAGCTTCCACCAGTCCAAGTGCAAGCAGAAGACTGCCGAGCCTCCAGTGCACGAGCATTCGTCGTCGCCGCCAGAGAAAAGTCATTAGTCTCGTGAGTGGTGGTTTGTCACCCTCTGAGCATCTATTACTCTCTCTCACCTTTAGTTGTAATGAGGAGCGACATGTTGCCCTCACCTTTTCTCAAAAGTCCCTGTAAACCAACACCGTATAGTGGAAGTTTGGTCGGCACCGATCTGATCCTGGTTTTTCATCATATTCACGGGTTTTCGACGTAAAAAAAATCTTGTGTTCCTCTGATTTTTCTGATATTTGTGCGTCCGGGCTAAGACGGCCCAATCTAGACCGGTTTGAAGGAGCCTCGAGTTAGCCGCAACAAGTTCTAATTTTTTGAAATAGTTATGAAAATGCAACACATCCAAAGTGAGGTTCCTTAGTGCATGTTTTCGAGCATGTCATAATTTCATCGACGAGACATCTATCGAGTCAAATGAAATTTAGACTAATGGAAATTGTTTATAAGAAAATTGGCTTCAATTTAACAAAACAAACATTGACAAGTCTTAATAGGGTAATATTAACAATTATCATTATATCTTCTTAAAACATAAAAAAATACATAGGTTTGATAAGTTTAGGTATCACAAATCAGTTATCCACAAGAATAAGATATAAATGATAATATAATCTCTAAATTTAAGGTTTCGTGGTGCTCCTCGTAGGTATTATGTGACAAGATATCATGAAGAATTAAAGGAAAATTTACTAAGAACTGTAATTTGACCGACATATGCATTTGAGTATTGAGAGGTAAAAAGTTGATATATAAGTTGAGTGCCAAAATTTTGAGAATCTTAAGATAGATGTGCGGTAAATTAGAAAAGTAAAATTAAGAAAAGTGAGAAACTTGAGAGGAAAACTATCAAAGTTAAAGGCAATATAGAATAGACTTGGGTGGTCGCGGGACAGTCCTATCAGGAGTTAAGGGTAACTTCTAAATATAGACTCACTTCCAACGAATTTAACTTGCAATAATTATGATTTATAAAGACAACCTCAAAAATAGAGAGCATGTGTAGTAGTATTAATATGAGAGTGGACGAAACATAAATAAGTAAATGAGTATCAACACTAATCACAAACGGTTTGGAAACAAAGTTTAAAAAAAGATATTACGTAAGCAAGGAAAGAGTCACTAATTCAACAAAGATTAATTAACAACCAACTTAGAAGTCACATAACTATAAAGTAGGAGGTTTGGTGGGATTTCCCGAAGTCGTGACTGAAGGCGCCACTGCCCAGTGGAGCAATGAGCTGCCTGAAATAACGCTCCTGATGACTGGCTGTAGATGGTGGAGGTGTTGGAGGCTGTGCGGAAGTAGGCAAGGGATAAATGAGGCTCGGGACAGCCCAGAATAGAAGGTGACTGCGCTGGATAAGGAGCTGGCAGGCGGCTGAACTCCGTACAGCAGGTGGGAGGTGTTCCGTTATGGGAGGATGGAAGGAAATTGTGATTATCCAAGAGGGGAGAGGAAGAGAAGTGATAAGGGGTTGCTGGGAGAGTTGTTTTGGAGGCCTGGGGGAGCTATGGAGCAAGAATCTACGTCTGGAAGGTAAATCCAGCAGCTGGGAGTAATATCTGCTCCTTGTCATGGACTTGTCACTTTCCAAGCTTCCATGCGGCTTTAGCTCCTCCTTGACACTCCACGTAGCCAAGCTAAGTCGGTCTTTCCCTGCAAGAACTAGGTGGTGATGAAGAAATGAAAGTGGAAACAACTCGATAGAATGCTCACAAGTGAAAGATCTCAAAGAATTATATTGCTTGTCCAAAACTTGGGTGATTACAAATGAGGGGGTCTTCCCCTTTTATAGGCCCCAAAGGTTTTCCCTCCAAAGAATAGAAGGCTCTAAAATTCTATATTTCTAGAGTACTCTACACTATACAATTTACATGAATTCTCTAGAATGCTCGTACGAGACAACTCTAGAACTCTCTATCATCTTCATATGTATCGCTCCGGATATTTCTAGAATCTCCTCAAACATTAACCCCAAAGATAATGATCCATCATCAGGACTTCTCTCCACTGTACCAGAGACTTCTGCATCCTCTTGCGCCAAAGGATATCATGTCTTTGCTTGGGCATGCTCCACTTATGCATGAACAACTCGAGTATGAAGTCATGCTTATACGAATGGCTCCCACACCCAAGTCCTTGACCTACTCGAAGCTTTGTCGCATCAACATGTGACCTATTGTACCACCCACGCATGCAAACATGGTCACAGTTGTGTCTTGAGCAACAAGAACGTGGCATTCTCCCACACCCAACCTTATGACGCCTCATCACAACCATACATCAGGTAGCAACATTGTTCGAACCTTTGCTTTTTTGTCACCGAGAAGATCTTGCCTCCAATAATTCATCACTAGTTGGTGGTCTTCAACTCCATCAAGTAATGTCACCGACTCAATGTCGAGTATTGACTTCTTTGCATCTTCAACGATCAGAAATTCACATGGTGTGGACTCCGCGTCCTCCTTTGGCTTATGCTCAAACCAATCCTCAATGTGAGCTTTGATCCCATGGATATCAGACTCTGTGTTCTCTTCATGCTCCATATTGATCATTTTACATGGTGATCTTGTATGAGCATTGCCTCTGCCTGAGTTATCAAAAGTGCAAGGCGCACCGAGGCGCAAAGGGCTCTTGGAGCCTAGGAGCAGAACGCCCGAGGCACGTGAGGCGCAAAAATGGGGGAAATAGAAATTGAGCGAATTGACTTCCCAGTTCGCTGAAATTGAGCGAATTGGGAGCCCAGTTCGCTGAAATTCAGCGAATTGGGCGCCCAGTTCGCTGAAATTCAGCGAATTGGGCGCCCAGTTCGCTGAAATCCAGCGAATTCGCTCCCAATTTGATGAAATCCAACGAATTCGCTCAATTTCAGCGAATTGGGAACCCAATTCGCTCAATTTCAGCGAATTTGGCGTCCAATTCGCACAATTTCAGCGAATTGGGCGCCCAAGTGCGCTTAGGGGTGCCTTGGGTGCGTCTAAGGTCGTGTTTTTGCTCATATAAAAAAAATTTAAAAAAAACCTAGAAAGGCCCGGGCGCGCCTGGGAGCCTGCAAGGCGCGCGCCTGGGGCACATCGCCCGCCTCAGTCGTGCTGAGGCGCGGCGGGCTGCGCCTGGCGCGCCCGGCTCCTTAGGCGCGCGCCTTGACAACTAAGGCCTCCGCGGCTCTTGGACTTCACTTTCCCTGATTGCTGACCTTGGAACTTCTCAGCTGAATCCTCTATGTCAGTCTCGCCCCCATGGCATTTGGATTTCGCGTCCTTAATTGATTGTCCCTTGATCCCATAATTCGTTCCTCTTTGTGAGCTCTGCCCTCTTGGCACTCAGGGTCTTTGTCCACATCCTTCTCCACGTCGCATAACACCACTTCTTCCTCCATGGAAGTGTCCTCTTGGCATATCGACTCCACTTCTTGCTTAGGCTTGATGTAGAATTCTTTTGTGAGAGTCCTCAAACCATGTCTGATTGGTCAACTTTCCAAATCATGGTCTCCTTTGAAAAAGATGCATGCCCGCTTAGGGGAATCCGCATTGGGCAATCCAACGATCTATGACTCTCCTTGCATCTGAAGTAACGACGTGTTGGCATGGTCATTGTTTCCTCCTTTAAGGTTGCTAAGACATTAGGTTCTCCTTTCGTAACTCCCTTGGATATCTGTATAGTCAATAGTTGCTTTGTCCCAACTGCTTCTTGGAGGCCCCTCTACCGTGGGAGCCATGTAAGTTGCTCCTTTTTCCATGATGCACACAAGGGCGACAATTTGGCATGGTGATTGCATTTCCATATCAAAGAAGTTCATGCCCAACACAACCTTGTGATCATCATTTGTCGTAACCAAGAAGTTCACATGTCCTCTCCACGTTCACAAGCGAAGCTCCAAGCCACGAGCCACTCCTGATAGCGGTCTCGCCTTCCCGTTCATGGTCTTGAGCCATCCATCACTCTTCGTCATATGAAGGTCAATCCTTCGGGTTTCTTCCTCTGTCATAATGTTGTGTTGCACTCATATCTGCCAAGGTTTTGGTAGACTTGTTGATCATGGCCTCGACGTACATAAATCATTTACTAGTCGCCTTCTCTGCGATTTTGCATTCAAGGTATTTAGAAGTGCAAAGAGCAGATTTGGTTTGCCATCCTCGCACTTCGTTAAATCGTTTTCTTGTAATGTTGAAAGCGAACGAAACTTTGGGCACTTATTCATCATGTGTGGTCCCTTACAAATATAGCACCCACCTTTTGGCGTAAAACTCGCGTTTGCATCATCCATCTCCCTTTCACGATGCATGGAAGTACAATCTCCTCCATGGGGTTTCCACGGACCCTACCTTTCTACCACATCCTTGGTGTGGTCATCCTTGTACCCCTTCTTTGTTGGAGCATCTACTGATGGTCTTTGAAACTCGGACATTGCTTCGACAGCAACAACTGCTTCATCAAGTGTCTTCGCATCCTGCTGATGCACTTCCTACTTCACCCAATTCTGAAGACCATCTTTGAAGTTGAAGAGTTGGTCATCTTCGGACATATCTGGTACCATCAGCATCAAGGTTTGGAGCTCCTTCACACTCCTTCAACTTCTTTGTTGCCTCGTTTGCAACATTATCCAGGTAGAAGTGTTTCTTGAGTTCAATCTTGAACTCCTCCCATATATCTAGGTTGCGTGCTCCTTTCTTAATATCTGCAAGTTTCCTTTGTCACCAAAGAGATGCAATATCCAAAATATAGTAGCTTGCAGTCTTTACCTTAAGCGCCTCCTCTGTGAGGTTGCATCGTTCGAAGTAGACCTCCATTTGATAAAGGAAGTGTTCAACTTTCTTTGCGTCCCTCTTTTCGGTGAAGGGTTTTAGCTTAGGCACATCGATCCTTGGGTCCACAACCCCACCATTGCCACCATTAGTGATGACCTTCATGCATAGGACCAATTCTTCCTCCAATTTGGCAATCCGCTCCTCATAGTCATCCTCAAGATGATTGCACCTTTGTGTAAGCTCTGAATTTAAATCAAGGCAAGATTGGATTTGAGCTTTCAATAAATCCAGCTCTCCGCAAGCCGGTGTCACTTGCTTACGACCTCTAGTTCTCCGCGAACATGTAGGCGGCCTGTTCCACCGCAGTCATGTGCTTGTCCCAATCCATCAAGGCAAGATCCAAATGTCCAGGCTCGCGAGATTTGTTTTGACTTCTCTTATTCATTTTAGTTTGTTACCTAGCCTCCCGACCACGCTCATCCATGTTTATGTTGTCCATTTCACCAGCCATCTAGTCTTCTTGTGCACTAACCACGTACTTGAGTGAACCTAGCTCTGATACTAATTGTCATGGACTTGTCTCTTTTTAAGCTTTTGTGCGGCCTTAGCTCCTCCTTACCACTTCATGTAGCCAAGCTAAGTGAACCTTTCCCTGCAAGAACTAGGTGGTGATGAAGAAACGAGAGTGGAAACAACTCAAGATAATGCTCACAAGTGAAAGATCTCAAAGAACTCTACTGCTTGTCCAAAACATGAGTGATTACAAATGAGAGGGTGTCTTCTCCTTTTATAGGCCCCGAAGAGTTTGTCCTCCAAAGTATGGAAGACTCTAGAATTCTACATTTCTAGAATACTCTGCACTATACAATTTACATGAATTCTCTAGAATGCTCCCATGAGACAACTCTAGAACTCTGTCAAATTCATATGTATCGCTCCGGATATTTCTAGAATCTTCCCAAACATTAACCCCAAAGATGATGATCCATCCTCGAGACTTCTCTCCACTGTTCCAGAGACTTCCACACCCTCTGCACCAAAGGATATCATGTCTTTGCTTGGGCATGCTCTGCTTATGCATGAACAACTTGAGTATGTAGCCATGCTTATACCAAGAGCTCCCACACCCAAGTCCTTGACCTCCTAGAAGCTTTGCCGCATCAACATGCGACCTATTGTACCACCCACACATGCATGCATAGTCACAATTGTGTCTTGAGCTGCAAGACCATGACATCCTGCTAATTTGGGAAGTGGGGTGCTCGGTTGGGTTGAGGAGTATCCACGTGAATGAAGGAGAGAATTGAGGGGAAATTTTGTGTGTGTGTGGTGTGTGTGTGTGTGTGTGTGTGTGTGTGTGTGGTGTGTGTGTGTGGTGTGTGTGTGGTGTGTGTGTGGTGTGTGTGTGGTGTGTGTGTGGTGTGTGTGTGGTGTGTGTGTGGTGTGTGTGTGGTGCGTGTGAGGGGAGGGGGTAGTTAAGGGGCTGGAAATGTGGCTCCACATGAGCAGTAGGATTAGGAGGTAGTCAGAGCCATAGAGGAAATGTAGGAGCTTAGTGGCCTAAATTTAAGGTGGTGGAGGTAGCGGAGAAGGTAGTTACGGGGTAGTGGCAGGCCGGAGGTGGTGGCCGGAGGTGATTTTTGGCAATCGCCGGAAACAGGTAAATGAGGGAATTTAATTGGTGGCGGTGGAGGCTTGTCATAGGTGTTCTCTGGCGATCGTCGGAAAACTAAAAATGGAGGACTCTTGGGGGGTGATGGATGCCCGACGGAGGTGGACGGAGGAGGTTTTCTAGTGATTGCCGGAAAACTAAAAAACGAATGGTAAGTTGAGTGGTGTCAGTGGAGAAGTTTTGTGGAAGTGGTGTGGTTTGAGAGAGGGGGTAGGCCGGCCAAAGAAGGTGGAGAAGGGGAGTGGCCTGTTGTTTCGGGAGGGAGGAAATGGGATAATTCCAAGTTTCGCACTTGGATTCTGGCTTCGGCTTCGGGTGATCAAAATGAGGATTTTCTTCTTCACCCAAACTACGGGACCGCCATGGATGACCATAATTCTCCGATCATGACGGCCCTCAAAATACATGAAATAAAAAATACAGAAAATTAACAAAAACTCTCGGATCGTCGATCCACATAAAATGGACGGTTTTGATCATTGTGCAGGTTGATGTGTGTCGCAATTCACATCAATTCCCCCGCCTTGAAAGCATTCATCTCCGTGAATGTAGATGATCGTGGTCTCGTCTGAAGGCGAGGTGAATCTCTCAAGCTCTGATGGTATCATGAACTCGTGGGCCGGGCTCGATAGTATAACTGTTGCGATGCTGGAGACGGTATCACTAGAGCTGGTGCTGACGATGGAACCGAGGATGGTACTGATGAAGCTAAAAACAACGTTAAAGGTGGTGCACCTACTATAGGAGATGGTATCGAAGTTGTCGGAGTCGCGGTAGTGGACATCAATGTTGAAGAAGGTACCGACGATGGTACTGCTGTTGTCATCGACGTCGAGAACTTAATGGTACTACTGTGGAAGAAGCCGAGATTATGTCTGTGTCGGATAATGTAGTACTGTTGTGAAAGAAGTCGAATGATGAATCAGTGTCGAAAACTGAAGTTGTAGTGTAGTAGGCGAAACCTGGTTAGTACTGAGGTAGGAGGTAAAATTTGGGACTGTTGTGAGTAATGAGGTTGTAGTGAAGTAGTAGGCGACAGCTAAGGCTGAGGAGCTGAAGTGGTGGGAGGCGAAGGGTACGTGTAGTCATGTGGCTCGAGAATGAAGTCAAACCTTCTATGTTGAAAACGGGTGATATTCTCATGCTCTGCAGAATATAAGTTCATAAACATTTGTTCCAATACTTTTTATAACCTTGTAAGGAATCATTAGCTAGATATTTAATTTTTGAGCAGTTCCCTTGGGGAAACTCTCAGCACATATACAAATCAACACATTTTCTACTTCTTTAAAGTTTTGCAATCTCTTGTGCCTATCAACAAAAGATTTATAAATATCATTATTACAAGTAATCCCACGTCGGGCAGAGCCATGCATGCTATGCAATGATGGCGAATGACGGTCGCTACACTCAATGGATCTCCTATGCATAGGCTCTACAACTCTCTGAGTTTCATTCCAAAGGGATGCATAGTCAAGGGGTTCAGTGGGTAGGGTGTAAAAAAAATCATCGCGGGTGCGATGATCATCTAAATAATCACCTGTGGTGTCAGCATTTATGATGATGAGATCGATCTCCTGGCCATCAAGAGCATTCTCACTCTCGACTGACTCATTGATAGTGGATACGTCTTTAATGAGTGGTGGCTTGTCAGGAGGTTCATTAAGAAGTGGGTAGTAATATTCGTCGAGAGTGTGATAAACACCCATGAGACAGAATGAGATATTAGCACTTAGCACAGAGTTGACACTCTATGATGTATTGAATGTTTCCACAAAGGGAAAATTAATCAGGTGACTCATCGGGAGGGGTTTAATAAAAATCACCTCAAATGCAATGAATACTGAAATGGGATCCCGTTATAGTGCAAATGTCCTCAATAATAGATGAGGCAACCAATCCAGGTCAATGTTAGGCTCTCGATTCTTACTTCGAACATGGCTCAACACTATAATATGGATAGACTTTGGAGAGTCTGTACTTGAAGGTGAGCCTATGATTGAACTAATAACCAAGTCTGTCAACGAGGTATAAAAGGACATACCACTATAGGATCACTCTCTATCGAAGCCATATAATCTGGGACAGACTCAAGTAATAGACCACTCCTCGAACACTGATCTTCACTGGAGAAATTAATAACATGTGTCCTATCTTTTGTGTCCATGAGCACACAGGTAGGTATGGTGGTGTACTCAGATTTGGGAGGAATCCTCGTGATGGGCCAGTAGGTGTAAGTATACTCGAATAACTCTAGCGAATTTCAAGCACTGCTCGTAGTGGAGGGCGAGCTGAAATGTTTGCCCAACGGAATCTAACTGATGACAATATAGTGCGACATAAATTGCAGACTGAAATATAAAACGAAATCTTGTTGCGGCTGCGACTGGCTCATCATGAATGTCGCTCCTCACTGTTAACTTGTCAAAATAAGCTTTATACTCAACAACATATATGTATCCTTGCTGGAGGACAAATACTTGCTCGAGTAGATGACTCCTATATGACGTTGGCAAATACCTAAGACACAACCTCCACTTCATCTCCACCCAACTAATGATGGGATAAAGATGATCTCGCTCAAGGGTATGCTTGATGTTATCCCAATAATGACCCGAATAACCTAACAACCTAAACATCGAAAATCTGACGCGGCGAGCACCAAATAACTTAAAAGTGATCGAGATAATGACTTATGTCCATGAGCCAATAGTTAAAAGCCTCGGGAGTTGACAAACCATCAAACTGTGGGGCAACTCAACAGAACCTATATTCGAGACTCTCCCTAAAACGACATTCATCGTAATAACTCTCTTCCTACGATAATCCAATCATGTCAAAGGGTCAACACGATTTTATGAGTGACGGGTCGGAGTGAGAATAATCATAATAGTATGAGAATCGTCTCGATGGAACTCTATGGGCATGGTCATGGGTGGGCTCAGGTTTCCCCAATAAAAATTATAGTAGCAATTGCTACTATGATATGACATGGGTGAAACATAAAAATTATAGTCCCGCATATTCTAAACTAAGCCTGAATTTGGGCTCTGAGACCAATCTGACGCAGGGTGGTCCGAACAGGGGGCTAAGGGTAATTTTTAAATACTGACTCAATTTCGATGAATTTAACTTGCAATGTTTAAGATTCATAAAAAAACGCAAGAATTCCACAAAAGAAGAAAACTTCAAAAATAGAGAGCATGTGTAATGGTATTAAATATTAATGTGAGAGTGCATAAATCATAAATAAGCAAGTAAATGAATATCAACACTAGCCACAAACGGAGTGGAAACAAAGTTTACAAAAAGATATGATGCAAGCAAGGAGAGAGTCACTAATTCATCAAAGATTAACAAACAACCAACTTAGAACTCAGACAACCATAAAATATGAGGTTTAGTGGGATTTCCCGGAGTCGGGACTGAAGGGCACTGAATTTTGGGAGTGTTGCAGGCTGTGGGAAAGCAGGCAGGGGGTAAATGAGGCTCGAGACAGCCCAGAATAGGAGGTGACTGCGCTAGATGGGGAGCTGGCAGGAAGCTGAATCTCCGGACAACGGCTGGCAGGTGTTCCATTAGGGGAGAATTGAAGAAGATTGTGATTACGAAAGAGGGGGGAGGCAGGCAAGTGATAAGGGGTAGGCTGAGATAGTTGTTTGGCTTGAGGTAGCTATGGAGAAAAAATCTACCGTTTTAAAGGTAAATACAGCAACTGGGAGTTATATTTACCTCTCCTGAACAGAAATTGGGTGGTAGACAAAGGGCTGGCAGTGATCTCACGGTTGAGGAAAGTGAAGGAAAGTGGACTCTGATATGGGCCTATTTAGAGCGGTGGTCAAAGATGGAGATAATGGTGGGCGAGGATACCGTGGAGCCCAACCGCGGCTACCTAAGCGGAGCTTGCTCTTTGGAGGAGAGAGCTACCAAGACCTCACACAAGAGAATAGGAATTAGACCGATTTCATTCATATCACATACAAGACCTCAAGGATCCCTTAAATAAAAACATACAAGGGCATTACCGTAAATAGCCCGACACACACTAATAATATCATATAATAAAGAGAACATCATACAGCTCGATAATAGCTCGATAATAGGATAACTTTATGAGAACGTTGCACATGACATCACTCCCGACATACAAAAAGAGCTTAATCTCAAGCTCAAGGAAGGTCCACGGTGGATGAACTTCATACAACGCCCTCGTCGTTAGAGTCCTTGACGTGCAAGTAGAAAGTCATGTTGCACCTGTGGTCGTGAGTGAATTGTTCGTCGCAGTTAAAACATAATACCTAGGCGCGTCGTTGCAACATCTCGTCCCGAGATAATCGGCGGACCGGTGGGCTAGAGAGCCCTTGATACGGCCTTGTTGAATGATGTTGTCGATAAGCGTATAGGTCTCCTATGTTAGCTGGAGGCGACGGTCGCAGAGCTTGGCCAGACCCAAATAAATCACTAAGTTCATTTGGTTCGGCGGTGGCGGAGGAAACGCGAATCGGAGGAGGGAGGTGGCTTCTTCAAACGGAACTTCGACATTCATTTGTTTACCCGCCTTCCGGCGGCGTTTGCCATTAAGTATGGAGGAGCTTCAAATTCGACATCCATTCGCAGGGGGTAGCGAAGTCCGGCGGTGAAAATGGCGACCTGCATATCCGGGGCAAGAGTGACATGCGCCAAAAGAAGATGAAATTGTTTCAGGTACTCGTCCATGGACATCTTTTGTCGTATAGATGTGAGTTCGCAGAGGGAGTTGTTGCGAATAGGAGATCCGAAACGCAAGTTGCAGAGCCGCTTGAAGTCTTCCAACATCAGATTCAGCTAGTTGGTGAGGAGTCGAGAAGCCCACAATGGAGCGTGGTTGAGCATGTGAAAGGATGCTCGATGCATTCGTTCTGCTGTCGAAGTTTGTTGGTGGCTAAAGAATTGCTAGCATTTGGTGAGCCGGCCCAATGGATCAGTTTTCCCGTTGTAGGTTGGAAATTTCAGCCTGGTATAGCGTGGTGGAATAGCCTCTATCGGGCGGATGAAAGTCGGTGACTCGTGGCGGATAAGTGGCGGATAAGCCTGGCGGCTGCTGGCATGATCTGTGGGTGGGGTAGTAACAACGAGAAAAGCGACGATCAGCTCATTAAGCTTGATTGTGGTGGCGATCATGTCATCATGATGACGTTTTTCGGCTTCACGAAGGCAGGCCTCTAAGGACGTCATGAATCCTTGGAGAACAGCCATGAAATCTTGTGTGTCGCCCATATTGTGACTTGAAATAACACGAGAGGATCAGGTGACTGGACAACTCGATTCCTCAGAAGAGGTTGGCTGGGAGTTGCCGCGAGAGTCGCATCTTTGCCCAATGGTGACACAAATAATTATGCTCCAAGACTTTGCACTCCCTTTGCCTTGGAGGCAGCGGAATAATGAAGTCCAATATAATGTGCGGTGTAGGGAGTTTTAATAAAATAGAAATGGCGTGTAAATAAGCGTGTGGGGGAGAGGGGGGTTAAAATAGAAATAAAGCTATCAGGGGGTAGGGATTAAAGGCATGAGCTACTGTGCGGCGAGCTCGAGAAAATCTGGTGCGTGCATGACGAAATTCGCAGGCGAGTGTCAGTGCGTGGGGCTCGATGATATGGAAGGTGCGGGTTGACAGCAGATGTTGATGTTCTCAATCACTGGGCTCGACGAAGCAGCAGTCTCGGTCGTTGAATAACCCGGAGATCGACGAACATGGCTCGTCGGCAGGATTGAAGCGGAAGAGGAGGATCATGGCCGCAATCGTGAAAATGAAGGCATACAATTGCAACAGCGGAAATGTGCGGCTTCATCGTCGAACGGAAAGAAACAGATGCTGGAGGAAAAATGGCAATGATGATTGCGGGTAAGAGGAGATGGCCAGTAGCGGCGGTTGTTGAAGGACGAAGGAGTGTGGTGCAGTAGCGTGGGAAGAAGTGGTGGTGGGTTGAAGCTGCATTTGCTGAGAATGGAGTTGCAGTGGTGTGGGAGAGGGGCTGACGACAGGAGAAACCCGTGTGTTTCTCCTAGTAGAACGATGAAGAATCTCACGTTGAGGAAGCAGTTGGAGGGTTGAGGTAGCGGATGTGGATGATGTGTCAGGGGAGGAACGAGTAGCTCTGATACCAAAGTTGTTATGGGCCTATTCAGAGCGGTGGTCGGAGGTGGATATGATGGTGGGCGAGGATACCGTGGAGCCCTAACCACGGCTGCCTAAGCGAAGCTTGCTCGTTGGAGGAGAGAGTTACCAAGACCTCACACGAGAATAGGAATTAGACTGATTTCATTCACACCACATACAAGAACCCAAGAGTCCCTTAAATAGAAACATATAGAGGCATTACCGTAAATAGACCGACACACACTAATAATATCCCATATAATAAAGAGAACATTATACAACTCGATAATAGGATAACTTTATGAGAACGTTTCCCATAACAGGCTCCTGCTGATTTAGGAAGTGGAAGGCTAGACTGGGTTGAGGAGAAAGTGGATCCACATGCATGAGGGAGAGAATTGGAAAGAAAAAGGGGGGTTCAAGACGTTCAGTTAAGGCGCTGGAAATGTGGTTCCTTGTGAGGTATGGGGTTAGGAGGTAGTGGGGGGGAGTGGAGGAAATGTAAAAGGTCAGTGACCTAAATTTAGGGGGGTGGAGGTAGTGGGGAAAGTAGTCATGGTAGTGATGGGGTGATAGCTGGCCAAAGATGGCCGGAGGTGATAGCTGATGGCCAGAGGTGGTTTCCGGCAATTGTCAGAAAACCGAAAATGAGAGGATTTTAATTGATAGTGGAGGCTTGTCGGAGGTGTTCTCCGACGATCGCCGAAAAACTAAAAATGGAGGAGTTTGGGGGGAGGCTCGACAAAAGTGTCGGGAGGAGGTTTTTCGGCGATCGCCAAAAACTAAAAATGAAAGAAAATTTGAGTGATGAAGGTGGAGAAGTTTTGTGGAAGTGGTGGTGGTTTGAGGGAGAGGAAGGAGGCCGACTCTTTGGTGGAGGAGGGAGAGTGTGGAGGCCGGTCTAAGGAGGTGAAGGGGGAGTGGCAGGCTAGTTCAGGAGGGGAGGAAATGGGATAATTCAAAGCATCGCACTTTGATTTCGGCTACGGCACCGAGAGATCGTAAGGAGGATTTTCTTCTTCATTCAAACTTTCAATCCCTTCAAATTAAACCTTTTATCCCTATTTATATACTATGAGATTATCATGGACGATCATGATCCTCCGAACATGACGGTTCTCAAAATACATGAATTAAAAACTTGAAAAATATAGAAAATAGCAAAAAATCTAGGATCGTCAATCTGCAAAAAAATGGACGGTTTTGATCGTCATGTAGGCCGATACGTGTCGTGATCCCCATCAACTGGTTTGTGCAAGCCCAAAAAATTATTAGAACATGCATCAATGTTCTAAACAATAACATGCATAAAAGTTGTTAAGATGACTGAAGTAGTTTAGGCTTAACATCTCAGATCATACTAAACAAAACATGAACGATGAGGATTTATACAGCTGACCCCAAATAGTTCGTAAAAGGTCGTTGATGATGATCATAAAATATACCATTAAGTGCATAATATTATCTTGTCGTTATAATCAAGCCAGAAATAGAAAATCTATATTATTATATCAACATGATTTTTTTCTCTACAAAATATTTAAAGTCTACACTGTAAGGGCTTACAGTAACATATGTGAAAAAGTGTTCTTTGTTTCCAACAAAGAAGAGAGCATATCTAAAGGAAAACTAAGAAGCTATATAATGGCATGCAACATCAATAATGGACCTCATGATCATATGCACTGCAAATAAGTAGTAATAATATAGTCCTTTGTGTAGAAGTGTGGAACACTAGGGTAAGTTACATACTTCATCACTCCAAAGCATGCTTGTGTTCGTAATACAGAAACAGAACACTTCGCAACAATAAATCATGATTTCATTCCACAAGAATTCTGATTGAAGTAAAGCTTTACTGTAACTTCATGTCAAAACAATGCGTATATTGAGAATGTATATGCATAATGAAAATGCATAATAGTTAAAGATAACAGAATATAGGAACTATGTTACATGAACAATTGATTAAACAATGGTATTAACGTAGCAATAACATCACAAAAAAGGGATTGCAGGTCCAAAAAAATTCAGTGTTGCATGATCAACTCGTAGTTAGGAAAAGATTACTTATTTTAATCATATACACAGAACTTATATCATCATTAGTAACATCAAAATAGCCTTATCCCACCTATATGGGCTCAACTTTATGAATTAGCATTTTCCCTTTCTCCATACTGACTGTTCTTTGAGGTGTTAAACCAAAACTATGCAAGCCACTCTGAACAACTTTTATCTATGTTACCTTAAATTTACCCATTTCCCTACCTGACCCTTAGACAATCTATTCATCTAATTTGTGCATTTGCTAATCTTTGTTGTATCAAACCACCTAAGTATACTTTCTATTATCTTATATACAAAAGATGACACTCATTGTTCCTTATTTTTTTCCTAATTTTGCCATGCATTCATCTAAGCATTACCATGCCTTCCACGCTCAACTTAGATGCTTTTTTAAAAGCCCTCGGAAAATTTTCAAGAATTGTATGGCCATCCCAAAATTCTCATTCAATCAATTGTATGGCCATCCCAAAACACAACAACCAATTAAGGTCATTCTTTGTAAACAAAGAAACACTAAAAAGAGTAAGTTTTTTTTTCAGAAAATAGAAAACATCTAGAGTTCGAAAAAAAGAATACATCAGACATTACCCTTTGGAAGATATTTCTCAAAGATGGATGATATATGAAAGGTTTTATGAAGAAACATTATTCATAATCACTTTCACTTTAAAAAAAAGTAAATGCATGGTAGTAACTCCAGAATTTAATACCAATGAAAAAAAACTCTACTTAAGTTAATATTTTTCTACCTTAATTAACAAACGACAATCATTCAAAATATCATATGAAAAGCCACAAACTCATAAAGTAACTATAAACTCATAAACTGTTAATTGCAACCTAATTATGCTGAAATTTCACACACACAAAATATGACATTATGGCAAAAAAGACAAAGAACATAAAAGGACCAATCAAAGGACCTCGCAACTTTGCCGCTTTGCTTCTCACCTCAAATTGTTCCAAATACTTATAAGCTCCACTGGAAATCCTCTTCCTCACAGTCCCAAAATCCATTGGATGTTTGATGATATCATGGTAATCTGGCAGCTACATATTCAACCACATAACTATTCAACCACACAACCATATATATATATATAAATATATATATACATATACATATATATATATTAAAGAGACAAGAGAGAAGGATATAGAAAGAGAAAGAAAGAGGTGGAGAGAGAGGATAACAGACTTCATCAGGAACCACAGGCTCTGAGAAAACTCCATAAGTGTCCTTCCTGCACAGTAAAAGGGGGGAAAATCAAGGGACACAAAACGCAAAAAATGCAGCACCTTGGAACCAAAAGCTTTAAAAAGAAAGAGAGAAAGACACGCACTTCTGCAGCCTATCAAGGATGAAATCCAATAACTTTTTGTCTGGCAGAGGCGTTGTGGGGCCCAAATCAGATGTCTCTGCACAGATTATAATAAACAAGTAAACACAAAATCTCACTAACAAGCCCACCAAGGAGAAGAAATCTTCTTCCATGGAATAAATGCCCAAACAATATTGACCTCGAGGAGCCTCCGTCGCTTTCCAGGTTGATTTTTTACCTTCTGTCTGCTACAAAACAAACACCAACATTAGTCAACCGGAAGAAGGAACAAATACGAATACATTTATACTTATACAGAGTGGAAGAATGGGAGAAAGTTTGAAAAAAAATGGCACATTCTTTTATAAAAAAAACTTCATTTCTGCAAGCAGGTCCACCCCGTGAAAGCTGGAAAAGGTATAGAAATGGCGGGGTTTGATTATTGCATTCCAATTATGGAGGAAACGAAAATTAGAATAAGCTAAGATAAAATAAAGAGGGAATCAACAGGGAAAAAACTCCTGGCAAGAAGTTGACCTTGTCAAATCCAAAAAAATCAAACTTGGAACAGAAACCTATAAAGACGCTCATTACTGAACTGAAAGCGCATTGATTCCCGATCCCCGGACATAATCCGTACTCTAACGAACCTAATCTACAAATCATTAAATCCCAGGAAACTTTGATTTCATGGGGCCGCTGATTCCAGAATACGAGCGGGGCAGCTCGAAGATGAAATTGGTAAAGTTATATTAGCAGTGATGGTTAGCCAATTGGACCTTTCCCACAGCGTCAACGTTCCGATTCATGGGGATGAAGCCGTTCGATTCGGATGCGGAGGATGCCGTATTACATGAATTGGAGTTGGGGTGAGGGAGATGTAGGATCATCTTGAGTTTTTTCTTCTTTCTCCTCACCTTCGGTTCATCGTCGTCCTCATCGTCCTCCATTGAAGCCTCCGCCTCCGCGTGGTGCCCTTCTTCCGCCGACGAAGCAGGGCCGGGTTCCGGGTCGGGGTCGGGATTAGGGTTCCGGCGGATCGAGCGGCGGGTGACGGAGGGGTTAGGGAAGCGGGCATAGGGATTGGGGATGCTGCTAGGTTTAGGGTTTCGGTTCTGCTGTTGTTGCTCCTGTTTCTGAAGTCGGAGGCTGCGCTTCTGTAGATCAAGGAGAGAGGGGCGCCCCTTCTTTCTCTTTGCCTCCACTGGCTTCCCCATCTCTCTCTCTCTCTCTCTCTCTCTCTCTCTCTCTCTCTTCCCCCGTCACACACGCACACACGCACACACTTTCCCCCTCTCCCTCTCTCTCTCTCCTTCTCAATAATGGTTGTTGCGGTTTTCCGATTTCTATTTTTTTTTGTGGGGAGGGGGCTCATAAAGAAAATGCAAAATTAGACAATATCACAAACTATTGAGATTTTGATACCTAAATATTAGTGGCATTTAAGAAGATGGTATCCCCAAGTATGAATAATAACCCCTAAGGGCTTGGTTAGCACCACAAATTGGCACCCGAGCCAATCCGGGGACCGCCCAAGGGTGATCGCAGTCCATTTGGTGGGGGTCGTTGATGCAAGGCTATCTGCGGCAGATCAATTGTTTGAACCTAGGTGTAGCGTAAGATTGTTGATTCTGCGGTCGAACATCACAATTCAGATGATTAGAGCAAAAGAGAGAGGAGTTTGTAAGCACAACATAGGTGTTTCAGCAGGGAGGTTTCATCACGTATCTAAAAGTTATGAAAAACTTTCCATCTACAAGCAAAAGGCTTAACGAGACATGAGAAAGGCGTGGACTTGGCAGGTATGGAACTTGGGGATCTTAACATGTCATTTCATGTTACCATGAGGTCCTATTTATATACAAATCTTAGGAATATATATGTGAGAATATCTCGTCCATGCGAGAAACCTACCATGCGACTTAGAGAGCAGACGTGTACACATGACGACTAAGAGGTGCTACTAGCGAGTAACAATGGCCACTCGCCATACTAGCGAGAAAAAATGGCTACTCGCTCATACTGATAAATACTCGTCAATATTCTATTCCTCGAGGATATCGACTGCTCTCCAGGAGAGGTATGTGAATAGCCTCCAACCTGCCGAGCTGAATGGTCTGTGAATAGACGTCTCCTTAGACATTTCTGATTTCCACGAATTACGAGTTATACATCGACCGCATCCAAAGGGATGTGTTAGTGATCGACGACAGATTTGTCCCTGCATCAAATCCACCGCGCCAAACAAGCCTTTAATGATGCCGTCAAGGCGGGGATGTGAGAAGCCCTATCAACAAGATTCTCGGCATCTTTTCACGAGCAAATCAATTATTAAAACAAGTTGACAACTAGGGTTATAAATCAAACTTTCATTCGTTCTAAAGCTAACAAATGTAAAACATTAAGGAGTATTTATACCCACCCATACCTTAAAATGAAAAAGAAAATGCAATTACATCAAACCAATATGTACAATATCTAGACTTTGATCTGAAATCATGATCCTAATACCAAGTATAAATCTACCGGGTCAGTGCTCTGTGTTTAATCGTCTCTATGATAGTAAATCGGGAACTTAACGTGCACTGGTGCTTCTCCATCAGTCGCCCTCACATTAAAAGGCCTCGATCACAAGACTATGTCTCTGTTTGGTACAACTTATGATGATAAATAAGCTGTTAATTGAAAATTAATACTTGCATAGAGATTTTATAAAAGCAATGATAAATAAGTAGTAAATTGTTCGGTTAGTTTTTCCATAAGTACTTATCTAAAGTTTCATTCATAAAGATCTGATCGTTTGGACGCGTTTTTCTTCCGGACGTGATTTTTTCGGCAGGATGCGATTTTTTCCCCGGGCGCGTTTTTTTCGACCGAGCGCGAATTTTTCACACGGACGCGATTTTTCCTCCAGACCGCGATTTTTTCGCCCGGACGCGAATTTTTCGTCCTGGCACGAATATTTTGCCCGTGCGCAAATATTTCGCCCGGACACGATTTTTTCTCCCGGACGCGGTTTTTTCGCCCCCGACATAGTTTTTTCGCTCGGGCGTGAATTTGTCATCCAGGCGCAAATTTGTCGCCCGGGTGCGAATTTGTCCCCGGGCGCGGTTTTGTCGCGCCCTGGCGAAAAAAAATCACGCTCGGGTTAAAAAATCAACTTAGAATTTTCTAAAGAGATAAACGCTTATGAGAAGTTATGAACTTGACTCGAATAGCTTATGTAAAATCAGTTTATCATCAATTTTAAAATAAATGATTTTTTATAAGCTTCAAAAACAAGCAGCTGGAAAACTGCGTTTGCGTTTTGAATAGAGATTATTCATCAACATAAACTGTCACAAACACAACCTACATCTTCATGCAATTGCTCATCGAAAGCCTACGAACTTTGCTTTTTGAGCCCGTTGGTGATGCTCGCGCGAGCGATTTCCTCTGTGGTTGTTATGGAGTAGAATTCAGAGGCCTCAATGTGAAGTTGATCTTACTTTTCGTAAAATAAGGCTGCGTTTGGCGCGGCTTATCACAACTTATTTGCTCCAGTGAGGTTGGACAAAAAACGTCATTGTCATAAAACGTATGTTTAGTATAACAAATGTTACAAAAAAGAAAATAGTATGAGGTATAAAATTTTGATATGACAATGACATTTTTGTCCAACCTCACCGGAGCAAAAAAAGTCACGATAAGCTGTGTCAAACGCAGCCTAAGTTGATTCTTGTTTCCACGATGACTCACATTCACGTCAAATTGTCGCAACCTTCCCAACTTAAAGCGATGGATGCTCATGTCTTCAACGTTCGCAGACTGTAATTTCTCTAGATTTGCCAATTGAGAACTCAACAGAGTAGTATCCAGTTGTTTTTATACTTCCAACCGATTCGATCCAACTGATATCGTATTGTGTGGAATTCTTATGCTTCGGCAATTTCAACTCGTGCACGATATTCTGCAAGATAGAATTTGAGTAGATGACGATTAACTTTACGTTGTGTCAAAAGGATGACGACGAGATCAATCTTCCTTCAATCTCTCCGCCATAATTAGCAGTTTGCGGAGTGCGAACACGCCTTTGGAGTCATTGGTAGACATCATTTTGACTCCGATCTCAAACAAATCCTACTTGTAGAGTTGCTCTAGATTTAGATTTGATTCAACATGCATAACCCATAAAGCTTCCATTGGAGGTGAGACTCCAAAGAGAGTTTCAGGTGTTAGGATGCTCGAAGCATTATAGGGGTCAGTTTGTTTTGATGGTGGCGGTGGCAAAATGAACTGTGGGAATTGAGCTTTAAGAATTGAGCTGCGAAAATGAAGTTGTTCAAAATGGAGAAACAGCTTGGTAAAACAGCGGTGCCAAAATAGTTCAAAATGAAGAAACAGTTTGATAAAATAACGATGATGTTTTTGTTACATTTTATTTTTAAAATAAATTACAAATACATTAATTAAAATAGATTATAATAAATATTTATTATAAGTTTGATTTAGTAACAATAGTAATCAGAATAATAAAAATAATAATTAGTACTATAATAATTATAATTATAATTATAATATATTTAGGATTTTAATTTATTACATGTTCCCCCTCTATCCGCGGTCAGAAATTTTGTTTTAATTAACATAATAATCTAATTATTAAACTAATGATAATAATAGTAATATTATTATTATTATTAATGTTTTAATAATAATGAATACCCAAGATGGAGGTCACCCGAACAGTAGTTTTAAATCTCTAATCACGGAAGGAAGCGGGGGAGGGAGGCGGGGGAGGGCTTCTCTCCAGCGCCCATGGTAGAGGGAGAGAGAGCTCCGGCGTCCATGGTAGAGGGAGAGAGATTAGCTCCGGCGACCTGACAGTGGGAGAGAGAGCGACGTTCATGGCAGAGAGAGAGATCAGATCCGGCGACCATGACAAAGGGAGAGAGAGCGAGTGCAGTTTTGTTCGGCATCCATGGCAAAATCATCAGGGAGGAAGGCGGCAGGGGAACGAGAGGATGAGGGAGGTGGCGGGCTGGCGGCGACGATAATGCGTTGGGAACACGGCGTTGAAAAGGCACTCCTAGCAGCTGTGGCAAAACTCCGATCAAAACGGCATTTTCTTCGGCCGTTGTCGACGCAATGCCGCCACAAACAGGACCAAAAAAAATTAGCGTTGCCGCCGGACCACAACGGAGCGCTACCGCCGAAACAAACTGATCCTAGGTGGTGGTCAAAGTGGAACTACCTCCCCGTTGCCCCCAGCTTGAGTTTTATAGGCAAACCCTATATTTAATACGGGTATCGGATATCCTGGTATTCGAATCAGACTCGTTAAGCCTCTGAACTCGTTATATTCCCAAATATACATTAACATCAGGTAGGGGTTCGTTCGAGGCGTTGTTGCAGACCATTGTAATGAGATATGAAAAGCATGTAACGTCTTAATCAATAACATTTGAGGTATTATATGTTTTGATTCAACATCTTACATTAAGCAGAACCTCACGGATTTGTCACTTGCGTTCCATCACTTGTTCTGAAAATACGTTTTGATATTCAATTTTTTAAAGCATGTAAATATAAATTACATAATCAAATGTTTTAGACAAAAAACTATTTCATGAGAAGTACAGCACAACAAACCAATAATATAAATTACATAATCAAATGTTTTAGACAAAAAATCATTTCATGAGAAGTACAGCACAACAATTCGATAAAATAACACGTTTATAACATAGAAGCACCTAATTTATGGCATTTAATATATGATAACTGTCACATCCACTATTTCAATTCAATGAAAACTTGTAAAAATTTAAAGATTTTTATTACCAAACAACACTAACAAAATTTATAAACCTGATTAATTTAAATTTCATAGGTCAACCGTGAAACATGTCTGTATATAATAAAAATTTTAGAAGTTTCTGATCTTGATTCAAGTATCTGAAATTATGAACAAAAAATGAAAATTTATAAATAAAAAAATTGACAGCAGTTTTTGTAAGGCAAATGAAAGTATGAACAACAAGAATCAATTTTATTTGTTACAGCAATCAATACACTTATGTTTTTCCTTTTTCATAAACTATAATAGGGCATAAGATGGTAGAAATCAATCATCCAGCATCATTATCTAATTACAGCACAAACAAAAACGAAAACGAAAAACGAAAAAGCCAACGTGTAGAATACATATGCAAAATTCAAAACGAAAAATTAGCTTCTCAATATGCTGAATATGAAAGAAAAAATATGTATTAAAGAATCCAGATGCAGAATCAAAACAAAAATGAAGAGAAGCGGCGGTGCACCTTCAAAATCAACGAAAACATCGCTGCCTGCGACGGGAGAGGCAACGAAAACAAAGAAGCAATGTTTGCACCTTCAAAATCGTCTGACTGTTGTACGTCGAACCGCTCATCAGAAGCCTCGCAACCTACCGGCGACGGGAGAGGCAGTGATAGAGAGACCGGGAAATGCGGCGGGAGTTGCGGCGAGAGAGGCGGCGGAAGGGGCGACGGGAGAGGCAACGACTGAGAGGCCGGGAGATGCAGCGGGAGCGGCGGTGAATTTGGTTTGCGTATATTCAATTTGGTTTGCGTAGAAAAAACCACCGAGAAAAAAAGACCCGACTTTAAAATTTTGGTTTTCGTATATACAAATTGGGTTTGCTTTTAACAATTCTCTTCTTTTAAAAAGTTATTATAATATTTAATTTTTATTTAAGAACTAGTTTATTTTTATTAAACTATAATTATTATTAATAACTAATAAGGCAAGAAGTTGATGCCTTAAACTTAGGCTTCATTTGTTTCGGCGGTGGCGGGTCGATCCGGCGGGTGGAAATGGAGTGTTCAAAACGGAGGGAGGAGGTGGTTGTTTCAAACGGAGCTTTTTAGGGCGTTTCTCAAGGCGGGCGGGTGGAAACGGAGCAAACGCCGCCGGAGGTTCATTTGTTTACCCGCCTTCCGGCGGCGTTTGCCCAAAACGGAGCATCGAAACACCCAAACAAATAGAGCTTTAATCTATGAGGCAAGCTAGGCTTGCCTACCATATCAGGACTCTAATGGCTTTGTTGCTAATTCAAAAAGGAGTCGTTAGAAATGAAGTTTGAAAAAATAGTTGTTTTTGAAAAATTGAAATTCTAGTAAAAATTTGTTTGTGTAAAATGAATATTGCGGAACTTTTCGAGAAGCCTTGCATAAAAACAGTTTGTTAAAAATAAAATTCTGCAACATAGTTTTTTTTAAATGCACCATTATCATGTAGGCTAAAATATGCACTATTGATGATCTACTTAACTAGTTTAGATGATTGATAAGCCAAAAAAAACATTGCGACCATGCTTACAATGTAGTTATCAATCCATGCAACAACTGAAAACATATTCAAAGTGTTTTTAAACAATTCAAATCAGTAGTTAGCAAATTTTTAGATAATTTATCAATAATTGCAAGAAGAAATACTTCAAAAGCTCCCCTAATCTCCTTGTGTATGTGAATATTCATCTAGTGAAAAATATGTGGGATGCCTCTGATTTTTAAACTGAACAATGAAACATGTTCTTGATTTTCTTTGGGTAGAACAAGTTCAGGACAATTTTTTTCAAGAACATTAGAATAATAAAACATTCACAGAACATTATAATAAAAAAACATGTTGGATGCCTCTGATTTAAGCAAAAAAAAAAAAGGAAAATGACAACATGATTACATGAACTAGAAGTTAACGGGAGAATTTTTGTTGAGAGGGGGGTGTTGAGCGTCTGTTGTGACTTGCTAAAAGAAGAATTATGTTGGATGGTGATGTTTGAGCGTGTATTGTGACTTGCTAAAAGGGACGGTTTAGTCTCACACCATCTACCGTGTTTGTTGGTCCTGGGATTATAAGCAGGGTGACCACTCCTCCCCTAATCGCGTGATTTTGGGGAGTCACGCCACAATATTTTGCATAGTATTAGAGCAGGGGAGCACGTTGTGAGGGGGGTGTTGAGTGTGCCACGTGGAATGGACGATGATGTCCGAGTGTGTGCTGCGACTCGCTAAAAGGAACGGATTAGTCCTGTGGAAGTAGATAATCATCATCTATGTCAAAATCCACTTTCTCACATCCATCTTCACCAGTGTCTGCAAGGAATTTCATGAGTCAGACTCTATGAATTCATAAACATATGCAGTGACGTATCAAAGTAAACTACCTCTACCTAAATGAGCTTAGCACTTGTAGCAGTAGTGAAGTAACAATGTCAGCATCTCTATCCAGTCTAGCTAGGACCAGTCAAGTTTTGATTTTAATAAATCAAACGTTGTTATCTTGCGCATTAGTAACCACTATGTACCTCATCATATGATTTGACACACCGTCATTTGCAACATTATCAAATGTGGAATAATGTGCTATGATCACTAATGTTAGATTAACACATACAACGACTTTCTATTCCCAGTTGAATAATTCTCAAATCAGCTTACAACGAGAAAGATGTTAAGTCATCAGGTGTAGAATGACTAGCATCTAACCATCTTGGGCTTTCATCAAGAAATTATTTGGGGTTTTCAGTCTGTTATTAGATGCTTGAATGTTGCGACTATAGGTTCTTACTATGAAAACATAAACATAGGAGGAAGTTTCATATTTCTATGAATTTTAATTTCATCTCCCTCGATGTTTTAATGGTGAGAACTCTATTTAAGCTCTTTGTTAAGTCGTCTGCAACATTATCTTTTGACCTCACATCAACGAGGTTCACAATCTCTTGACTCGTAAGGGAGGTCAACCAGGCTTGTTTTATCCTGAGTTGTCTTCTTTTGTTATTGAACAAAGTGTTCGTAGCAATCGTTTTAGTAGCCTGATTATCGCAGTAAACTGCAACAGAACTCAACTTCAGACTTGACAGTGGAATGTCCATCACCAAATCTCTTATCCACTTTGCTTCTTCTCCTGTTGAAGCTAGAGCGTAGAGTTCGGATTCCATAGAAGACAGTGCAATACATGATTGTCTCTTGGACTTCCAGGCTACAGCTGCTCCTCCTAGTGTGAATATAAATTCACTAGTGGACTTGCTGTCATTTAATTCTGAGCACCATGATGCATCAGAATATCCTTCCAACACTGAAGGATGATCATGATAACATAAAGCATACTTTTGGGTGTGCTTTAGGTATCGCATCAGCCTATCGAGGGCATCCCAATGGTCTTGGCTAAGATTACTAGTGAATCTGCTTAACATGCAGACCGTAAAGGCTAAGTCAGGTCTTGTGCAGACCATAGCATACATGAGACTACCAATCAGTTTAGCATAATCTGACTGTCTAACCGCAGCTCCATCATTGGGCTTAAAGCGATTATTGTAATCGTAAGGTGTCTCCACTGCTCTACGTTCACTGTATCCCCACGTGTCCAACAAGGACTTTATGTAGTGGCTTTGACTTAGGGAAATATCATTTTTCTCAAAGCTCACTTGCATGTCTAGGATAGTCTCAGCTACACCTAGGTCTTTAATGCTAACGTCTGCATTAGTTCTGACTTAACGTCATCCACCACGGATTGATCAGAACCAAGAATCAGCATATCATCCACATACAAACATATTATAGCGATTATGTTCGACCTATGACGTATGTAAAGACATTTGTCCGAGAGACTCAACATGAATCTCATGTTCCTTACACTATAGTCAAACTTCTCATGCCATAATTTTGGTGCTTGTTTAAGTCCGTATAACGATTTGATCAACTTACAGATCTTACTTTTGTGAACGTGTACTATGAAACCTTCTGGTTGGCTCATGTATATCTCTTCGGTCAGATCTCCGTTCAAAAACGCAGTCTTAACATCCATTTGATGAACAATAAAGTTCTCAATATACGCAATAGCAAGAATTATCCTAATGGTTGCTAATTGACACACTGGTGAATATACATCAAAGTAATCCACCCCACTAACTTGTGTGAAACATTTAGCCACCAGGCGCGCTTTATACTTAGCTACGCTACCATCAAGATTGAGCTTCTTTTTCATAACCAACTTACACCCTATAGTTTTAGTCCCTTTTGGCTTATCAACCAACTTCCAGGTGTTGTTCTGAAGCAAAGAGTTCATCTCTTCATCAATGGCCTCTTTTCAGAGTAGGGAATCCCTTGATCTCATCGCGTCCTTATAGGTAGATGGATCAGCCTCAACGTGGTAAGTGACAAAATCACTACCGAAGGTTCTGGGAGTTCTCTCTCTCATCGAAGTCCGTCTAGACTCGAGGACATTATTGTCTACCGGGACTGAATAGGAGGTGCTCGGTACTGATTCAGATTCTTCCTCAGTAATAGTTGCTTGCATACCCGGGATTGTCGGGTTCTTATACTTAAGGAACTTATCCTCAAAGAACACAGCATCCCTAGATTCAATAATTATATTATTAGGCAGGTCTAAGAACCTATCTGCAGCACTATCTTCAGCACAACCTAAGTAGACACACGTGTTGGTCATAGGTCCAAGTTTAGACCGTCCGTCTAGGGTCAGAGACCCTGACATAGGCTATGCAGCCCCAGGTCTTAAGTTTAGTCAATGTCGGGGGTCTCTTAAACCAAAGCTCATAGAGCGTGACGTCTAACTTAGCATGATGGACTTTGTTCAGAATGTTGTTTGCAGTTAAGACTGCTTCCCCCCAATAGGCAGTAGGCATGCCAGAGTGAGCAACATAGAGTTCAACATCTCTGTTAACGTTCTATTCTTTCGCTCGGCTATACCATTCGATTGGGGTGAGTAAGGAGAAGTGGTTTCTGCTATGATCCCTTGAGAGGCAAGGAAACCCCGAAACTCACTGGACATTTATTCTCCTCCTCTATCACTTCTAAACCTTTTGATTCTCATGTCTAGTTGGTTCTCTACCCTGGTTTTGAAAAGACAAAACTTGTCAAATGCTTCATCTTTAGTTTTAAGAAGATATATGTGACAGAACCTAGAGCAGTCATCTATAAATGTGATCATATACTTCCTTCCTCCTCTGGTGACAAAACTTTTAAAGTCACATATGTCGGAATGTATAAGCTCTAGGGGTGTTGTGCTCCTAGTAACCGCACTAAAAGGTTTCCTAGTGATCTTAGTCTGAGCACACACGTCACATTTCTCAGGCTGTGACTTAGTGTCTAATGTGATCTGGTGAGTTCTAGCTATTTGGAACATTTTTCTATAGTTCACGTGTCCTAGTCTCTCATGTAGAGTCTTAGGGCTAACTAATTTTGTTTGAACTTGTTGAACTACTTCGTTTGCTAGACTTAGTCGGTACATCCTATTTTGGACGTATGCACATCCAAAATAGTGGGAGTTAACTGACAGTATTACTCTACCGCTACAAAAAGTAAATAACATACCAGCATCACATAAAAGACTAATAAACACTAAGTTAGCAGCTAATGCAGGAATAAATTTGACGTTCTTTAAAATTAAAGACTTACCTGAGGATAGCAGTAAGGTTGCGTTCCCCACCTTCAGTACGTCAGCTGTGTCGCCATTGGCCACCGTCCCAGACTCTTTCACAGTAGTGAAACCTGTCATAAGAGCAGAATTGTTGCAAACGTGGCACGTCGCCCCCGAATCCAAGTACCACTCCGTGCTGGCCGTAGCGTTTCCGACCATTGCAACAAAGTCGGAAGGCTCGGCTTGGCTAACCATATTGGCTTGGTTGTCATCATGTGGTGCTTTGGTTCTTTCCCTTTTAGGGAGTCTGCAATCAGATGCGCTGTGTCCCCACTTGTTGCAGTTAAAACACTTGCCCTTGAATTTTTTATTGCGTTTGTTAGGGCCTGCAACTTGGGAGCTACCATGAGAGGGTCTGGTCCTCTTAGGGTTTGGCACGCGTTTAGAACTAAGGAGCATGTTAGCCGCAGTCTTCTGCTTGCTAACAGTTTCTAAAGCGTGTCGAATCCTATTTTCATCCTCAATGCGAATAAATCGCTTGAGATCATTAAGACCGGCCTGCATCTTCTTGCGGTACATTTCAGTTTTAAAGTTGTACCATGTAGAGGGCAGTTTAAAAATAATCGTGTCAGCAACAAAACTGTCTAGCAGAGAAATATTCTCACTATGTAAAGAATCTACTATAGCTTTAAAATCTGATACCTGAGGGAGAATCGCCTTCTCCTCGTCGAACATGAAGGAGTGGAATTCGTCCACCAGGTGTGCCTTGGACAGATCCTCCTCTTGCCTGAAGTGCTCCTCCAGTGCCTCCCAGATTTCCTTGGCGGTCTTCATTTTGATGTATGTCTTCGCCAGACTGGAGGATAAGCAGTTCAGCAGGTAGTCGCGGCAGAAGTTCTCATCAGCAATCCACTGGGCTTCATCGTCAGTCCTCATAACGTCAGCACGATCAGACTGAACTGTGTAGAACACGTTCAGGTACTTCATTCCAAACTGCGTATTCAACTTCCAATCGTTGAATTCGGTCGCCGTGAATTTTTCCAGCTTTATTATCGACACCAGAGAGGAGTAGTTGCTTCCCTTCATCATTATGTGTCACGTTTCGAGGCTCCAAACAATATGTGCACTCTCTTACTATGTTTGTTTACCAACCTTGCAAGGCTCTTGACAAAGCACTCTTGGTGGCTGCTTCACTATCCAGAAATTTGGCTGGAGCAAAGGTTCTAGCAAAACCTCTTGTAGGAGACTTAACTATGAAGAACAAAGATGTTCTTTGGCCTTTTGAATTCCACCAGCAACAACTTTGCCCAGCAAACACCTCTACAGGTTGGTCCTTTCAATTGGATGAGGGATAGATCAATGAAGCTTGGAGAAATTTAGACAATAAAATTTGCGGTCAACTGTCGATCTCCTCCTTCCAAAATCCCTAGATTTGTGATCGATCTAGACAGTGGCAGTCCAAAGCTTTTCTCTACCGGCGTTGGAGAGCTACAGCGGCGACAGGAAATTTACCTAGCCCGATTTCTCTCCAGGCGGCCAGACTGTTCTGTAGGCAGCGCTGCTTTTTTTTCGATGAAATCAGTGACAAACTGAGCGAAAGGGGGGCGGCACCCTTCCCGATCGAAGCAGAGAGGCGGAACGGTTGCTTTCTCTTCACGAAAAAACCGGACGGTGGGGGAGAAATTCTCTTGCTCGATCGGCGACGACGGCAACCTCACAGGCGGCGAACGAACACACCGGCGGCGTCCTCACAGGCGGCGAAATGCCGGTAACTCCCGATTGCAGCGGCCGAAATTTTTTTTTGGGGAGAGACGGTTACGGGAGATTTTCCTTTTCGTTTTCGCGTTCTGTGTTTTCCTTCTCTCGATCAACTGCGATCGTGGCGTTTTCTTGCTCCCTTTGTCCCGATCGTCAACAAGGCGGGATCGTTGCTCCGTTCGGCGGCACAAACGGCGAGATGTCTGTTCCTCCTTCTCGATCACCAGCGGCTATGGAAGCCAGGTCTTCTCCTTTCCGAAACCAAGCGGCCTGATCCTTCTGCCTTGCCGATCACCAGCAGCGGACGGCGTAAACTCCAGCGTCGGTTTACGGGAGCGGAGCGGTTACGGGAAAATCGAGCAACGGGGGCGTAAACTTCGAGAATGTGGAAGTTGCTCGAAGCATCCGGATGGGGATCAAAGTGGAATCTCCTACTCGTTGCCCCTAGGCGGGTATAAATAGGCAAACTCAATGAGTTTCTATGGGTATCGGATCTACACGTGTCCGAACTGACCCGTTATGCCTCCGAACCCGTTATTCGTCCAAATATACATTAACAAGTCACACACCGTATAGCATTTTCGTTGGTCATCGATGTACAAGCGGGGTGGTCAATCCTCTCCTAATCGCGTGGTTTTGGGGAGTGTCGCCACAATGTTTTACAAATTTGACTCAATACAAGTTAATCGGAGAATTTGAAGCGGAAAAAAAATCAGACAGTCACAACCGGAGAAGAAGCTTCGCAGGCTTGGTGCGCTTCTTCAGGGGGATCGCTCACAGATGGGTTCAGATGGTTGGTGAAGAGAATGGTGGTCAGCCTAGTGTCCAGAGAAAGTAAGTAGCAAGTTGGGAAGAGAGAAAAGGAGATGAGGAAGAAAGTGAGTTAAAAACTCTAAAGGGGAGGAGAATAAAAGCATCCATGGTAATAAGAACGTCCATGAGGGACATAAAGAGACGAGGGCTTAGTTTGGAGCGGCTTTTTTGCGTCCATGGTATCAAGCATGACAACAGTTATGACCGCCGCTAAAAAAATAAACTACTTTTGAACGTAAAAGTGGATAAAGGTCCTTAGGTGAGGTCGGGTGTTCACGACGGTTCATAACCACTGCTTTCATGCCCGTCACCGCCGGGCCAAACGGAGCCGAGATGAGAAGATGAGGGAGATGAAAGAACTGAGTGTGGCCAGACAGAGATGCAATTCGAGGTACCAAAAGTGCACCTCAAACATGTGTGTATGTTTCGTAAAGGTACGTAGTAAGTTGGGTATGGAGACAGTCACAAAGAGACGGTGAAGAAAGCGAGTTGAAAATTCTGAGGGAGGATGAGAGGCAAAAAGAGAATAGATGAGCAGGCGAGGGGGATGAAAGAACTGAATGCGGCCATCAAAAATGCAATTCGTGGTGCTAAAAATGTACCTCAAACAGGTGTGTGTGTGCGCGCGTGCGTTCGTGCGTGTCCAGAAAAGTTAAGCAACAAGTTGGCGAGGGAGACAGAGAGGAGGAAGACGGTGAATTGAAATATCTGAGAGGGAGGGTGAGGAGACTCGTGTTGAGTGTGCCACGTGGAATGGACGGGGTAATGTCTTAGTGTGTGTTGCGACTCGCTAAAAGGGGCGGTTTAGTCCCACACCGCCTAGCGTGCTCGTTGGTCCTGAGCGTATAAGCGGGGTGACCACTCCCCCCGTAACTGCATGATTTTGGGGAGTGACGTCATAATGCTTTACAATTCGTCCTTCGATAGGGGAGGAGAATAAAAGCAGCCACGGTGCAAAAAAAATGCACCTCAAATGCGTGTGCGCACCAAAAAGATATGTAGCGAGTTGGAAGGGGAGAACGTGAGTAAGCAATGTAGAGATTAGATCGCAAGCAATTAGTCCAACAACACAAGCAATCGCAATACCAAACACAAAAACAGCGGAAATCAAATTATAAACACATAGCCACTTAGAGATCGGGTTGTTAACGCAGTTCGGCAAAAGGGTGCCTACATCTGCGGGGAGGAGAGGAGGAGAAATGCAAACCAAAACAACAACAACAGCAGCAGCACACGAAAAAAAAAACCATGCCCACTATCTCCACCGAATGGAGGTTCGGTAGACACCGGCAACTTTTCCGATCAAAACTTTTTCCCGTACACAAGCAGGCGGAAGAGAAAAAACCTCCGGCCAAGAAAATTCTACTTACAGCAGCCCGCACCAATTCCCAGAAAAACTTCTCCTATCTATTTTTTCACAGGGTGCAACGCTTCAAAAAAGAAAGTCTAACCACCCATTTTAATGGAAAAACCCATATTAATGGAAACAGTCTATTTAACACCTAAACAGGCGCACCAAATAAAATAATTGTTAAAGGCAAACCCGATATGGATATACGCAAACCATAAACACTTAACAAACCTTTTTTTCTCCCGGGTATTTTTTTCCACGCAAACCCTAAAACCTAAATCGCAAACCAGCCGCTCCTTCTCCCGTTTCCCGTTGTTTCTCCCGCAGGCCGGCCTCTCCAGCTCTATCCCGCCGCCTCTCAAGCTCCCTCTCCCAGCGGCGAAGGTGTGGATGGCTTCCGATGAGCGAATGGATGGCCAGCAGTTGGAAGAATCGGTCGTTCCCTCGCCGTATTCTTGTTCAAAAGGTTTTTTTCCCCTTTTTTTTCTCCGAAACTGCCTAGGGATTTTAGTCGTGATGCCATTTATGGTTGATGGCAGCAGTTCGAGGATTGTCCACGAGCTCGTCTGTATACTTTCGCTACTGTGCGTTTCTGTTTATTTTGTTGGTGCTTAAAGTTTCGTCTATGCTCTATGCCTGCTAGTGGTCACAGGATTTGTATTTTGCCACTGATGTTAAGCTTTTTTGGAATTGAGTGTTGAAAAGATAGTGTAGTTGTTAGAGAAGTTGTTTACCCCCTAAGAGTTGTGGAAAAAATTAAGGGATAGGAAATCAGATCTTTGATTGATCCAGGCTCAGAAAAGATCCTGTAGCAGATTGATTCAACTGTTAATTTCACACATTCATAGCTATGATAATGATGATGGAGACACTTGAAACAATTAGAAGCTGAGCTGAGCTCCTAGGTGAATTCATATAAAATGTATACTCGGATTAGCTAAACTATGAAGACACAACAGCAACAACACTCAGGCCTTTATCCCTATTTTCTGTGAATTCTTATTCAATCATTTCTGAAATACTTATGCAGTGAAGGCATTCCCAAAAGATGATCCTTCAAAGGCCTGCAAACTTGCATCTTTCCTGGGTATAAGGCGGGTATGACTCACATTGTTCGTGAGGTGGACAAACCTGGATCAAGTGAGTTTTAAATTGTGTACTATACAGTTCTTCCTTTTTTTGCTATAGAATTTTAATGCATCAAGCACTTTCTTAATGGTAACTTTCATTTAATCTTTCGTATCAACTTTTACCAGCCAAAGCAATCTTGTGCTGGCTTGGCTGCATGAGTTGGTTTTATAGTCAGAACATGCCTTATTTTTTCTAGCTCAATCAACAGAATGATGGGCAATTTAAATGATCAGTATAAATAAAGTTGCCTTGAGTATTTCTGCTACACATTTTTGGCCTTCTGTTTTCATACTCAAAACTATTTTGCAATTTATTGGTCGATAGTTCGCTGAAATTGCTAAGCTAGTGTTCAAAGGCATTGCCACATTTTTGAAATTGCTAAGCTGAAATTTTGTTTTTTTTTCAGGATCAAGCTTGGTGGGGGAGAAGCTTGTAGAGGAAGATGAAAACCTTTCTAAGGAAGGTAATTTTTGTCCTTGCAACATTATAGTGTTATTATATTCGTTGTTAGTAATAAATTCGTGGAATTTGATGTTGGATTTAGGTGAAGTATTTGAAGTGGATGTTGGGTCTAATTTTGAGACTCAACAATTGTTTCCATCAAAAGAATCACTTGTTGAGTGGGTTCGAAGTATTGGGCTTAATTTGGGTTTCGTTGTAACAGTAAAAGGTTCAGACAAGCTCACAGCTCGAATGAAACCTCGCGTGTTCTTAGGGTGTGACAGAGGAGGAAAATACCGTGATAACCAGAATAGGAAGAATTTGGTGAAGAAACATTGTAGGAAATCATCGAGCAAGCGGTGTGGTTGCCCATTCACCGTCAAAGGACAAAAGGAGGCTAATGTTGATGAATGGAAGCTTGTCGTTCTTTGCGGTAAGCATAACCATGAAATGGTTCATTTAGAGGCACACGCTTATGCTGGCCGATTAAGTGTGGCTGAAGAAAAGTTAGTCGAGCAAATGTACAGTTCATTAATTGGATGTCTTTTCCTGATCTGGGGCTTGTGATTGCATCATGCTACAATGTTGTTGTGGTCTCGCTTTCATGCGAGCAAAGTTTTACATTTCTACCCCTTCACTCTATGCCACCTACATTGGCCAAAATTATTTTCATAGGTTTCATTAATGGAAATCATTTCATTCTACTTGCAATGCGGGAAAATTGTCCATTGCCGCCGTTATTCACACCATGGACAAGGTATCATGAGCCTATTGCCGACGCATGGAAATCTTTGTACTTGTCAAGACTTGCACTTCTGCGGCCAAGGTTAGATGGTACTCCAACTATTAGTTTGGAGGAATCTTGATTGTTTGAAGGTAATAACTTTGGCTGTTAATCTTGAGGTTAAAATTATTTTAATTGTCTACTCATTATTTATTCTTACTATCATACAAAGTTTATCAGGTATCCTAATATTTTTTTTATTAATTTCTTACAGTCACCTAGATTTGACAGTGGTGAAATACTTTGTCAAGACCCAACATTTACTTATGTACTTGAGATGCTGTCTATTAATTTCTTACAGTCACCTAGTAGGTAAGTTTTTTGTTGCTTTTATTTGTTCTAGTAGTTTTACCTAGGATGCTTTCTATTTATCTTTTAGGATGTTCTAATTTCATCTTAGGTTTTTTTGATTTCCCTCTGATATATTCATCTGTTTTCAGATACTATCTGCGGAGGATTACACTCTTGTTTTGGGTATGCCTTGAACGGGCAAAACCTCCACTATGGAGCATGTTGTTAAGGCTTTACTTATCAGAGGGGCATCCATTTTACTGACATCATACACCAACTCTACGGTGGAACACGAGAGTTATCAGCTATTAAATATCATATATTTGGTGTTCTAATGTTATAAATGTGTTATTTTGTTGAATGATTGAACTAGACTTCTCATGAATTATTTTTTTGTCTAAAACAATAGCTTATGTAAGTTGGAGTGTTGGTTTGTTGTTAACAATATTGGTTTGTGCTTAACAATTTGGTTTGCACGTTGTATTTTTCAAAAAATATGGTTTGTCATTAACAATGGTTTGCGTATATCCATATCGGTTTGCCTTTAACAATTCCCTAAAATAATCCATACCTGGGCTAAACTCCAAAAAACAGAGCCGCTCGCTGCTGCTGTTGATGCAGGCGCGGCGTCACACCAGGACTGCACCCTGTCTGGCGTCACACCAGCCCCGAGTACCCAACATGGAGTCACACCATGTGGGCTTTAATCAGGGCACGCGGCCCATACATCCCAACCCTTCTCCGGTCCCACCACAGGAGCACAGCGGGTTGTTGAGGCACGGGATCGATCCCGCAACCTCCCTGATAAAGAGCTTTCAGGCAAGCTCTCATCAACCAACTGATCCGCGGATCGATCTCGTGCCTCACAGGAGAGCCTTCGGACCTGCCAGCTAGACGAGAGCCGGCGCAGCGGGTCTACCTGGGGCCGAGCCTAGCTCGGGGTGCCGATGAAGTTTCCACAAACCAGATCTATCCCCCACAGGCGAGCCTTCGGACCTGCCAGCTAGATGAGAGCCTGCGCAGCGGGTCTACCTAGGGCCGAGCCGAGCTCGGGGTGCCGATGAAGTTTCCACAAACCAAACTTATCCCCCACAGGCGAGCCTTCGGACCTGCCAGCTAGATGAGAGCCGGCGCAGCGGGTCAACCTGAGGCCGAGCCGAGCTCGGGGTGCCGATGAAGTTTCCTCAAACCAAACCTATCCCCCACAGGTGAGCCTTCAGACCTGTCAGCTAGATGAGAGTCTGCGCAGCGGGTCTACCTGGGGCCTAGCCGAGCTCGGGGTGCCGACCTCAAACCAAACCTATCCCCCACAGGCGAGCCTTCGGACCTGCCAGCTAGATGAGAGCCTGCGCAGCGGGTCTACCTGGGGTCGAGCCGAGCTCGAGTGCGATGAAGTTTCCTCAAACCAAACCTATCCCCCACAGGCGAGCCTTCGGAACTGCCAGCTAGATGAGAGCATGCGCAGCGGGTCTACCTGGGGCCGAGCGTCGATGAAGTTTCCTCAAACCAAACCTATCCCCCACAGGCGAGCCGAGCCGAGCTCGGGGTGGCCGATGAAGTTTTCTCAAACCAAACTTATCCCCCACAGGCCAGCCTTCGGTCCTGTCAGCTAGATGAGAGCCTGCGCAGCGGGTCTACCTGGGGCCGAGCCGAGCTCGGGATGTCGATGAAATTTCCACAAACCAGACCTATCCCCCACAGGCGAGCCTTCGGACCCACCAGCTAGATGAGAGCCTGCGCAGCGGGTCTACCTGGGGCCGAGCCGAGCTCGGGGTGTTACAAAACACATAAGTACATCCTATCATAAAAATTTCGCAATAGGCAAGAGAAAAACAAGTTAATTGATGTAGTATAACAAGCTTGATTTTGAATACATAATTACATCTTCCCCATCTCACGGGTAGAAGTATTTTAGGTCATCGCCGCTCCAGGTGTGGCTTAAGTCCCTCCCCTCCACGTCCTGGAGGTAGTAACCTCCTGTTCCAAGGACTTCATTCACTATGTAAGGTCCTTCCCAGTTCGGGTTGAGCTTGCCCACGGGAGCCGACCGTCCTGCCGCGTCGTCCTTTCTCAGCACCAGATCTCCTTCGGAAAACTGCTTGACCCTGACATGCTTATCGAAATACTTGGTCATCCGTCGCTTGATCTCTTCTTGTCTGATGGCTGCTACGTCCCGCAGCTCTTCCACCATGTCTAGCGAGAGGCGTAACCCCTCCTCGTTCTCCAACCTCCAAGTCTCATCTCCTTCGCCTGCGGCTGTGACCCGCGGGGACCGAACCTCGAACTCCACTGGTAGGACCGCCTCACACCCGTGAGAAAGCTTGAAGGGGGTCTCACCGGTGGCCGTGTTCGGGGTCGTTCGCAAGGCCCACAGGACCGAGGGGAGCTGCTCCACCCAATTTCCCTTTAAGTTTTTCACTTTCTTTTTGAGCAAGTACACAATAATCTTGTTTGCCGCTTCCACCTGGCCGTTGCTCCGGGGGTGGTGGACAGAGACAAATCTGAGGTCTATCCTCAGTTGGGCGCAGAAGCTGATGAACTCTTCACTGGCAAACTGAGGACCGTTATCTGTCACTATCGCTTGAGGCAGCTCGTGTCTGCATATGATCTCCCCCCAGATGAAGTTCCTTATGACTTGCGAAGAGGATGGTCGGTTACCACCCTAATCGAATGTGCTTGAATGTATGGCCGGAGTTTCCTTGCAGAGACGACCAAAGCGTAAGCCAAGTTTTCGAGGATGGGGTAGCGGAGCTCTGCCTTCTTCAAGATCCGGCTGACGTAGTAGATTGGTAGTTGCTTCTTTCCTTCTTCCCTTACAAGGACGGAGCTCACCGCCTCAGCTCCTACTCCAAGGTACAAGGTCAGGTTCTCCCCTTCTTTTGGGCTCTGAAGCAGAGGAGCCTGAGAGAGCTGTCTCTTCAGCCCTTGGAAGGCTTATTCGCACTCGGCGGTCCACTCAAACCTTTGGTTCCCTCGCAGCACCTTGAAGAATGAAGAACACTTGTCTCCTGACCTGGAGAGGAACCTGCTCAGCCCAGCCAGTTTGTCTGTCAAGCGTTGGACCTCCTTGGCATCGCGAGGTGATTCCAAATCCAGGATAGCCTTTACCTTGTCCGGGTTGGGTTCCACCCCTGCCGGAGTCAAGAGATGCCCAAGGAACTTCCCGCGGCTGGCCCCGAAGACACACTTCAAGGGGTTCAGCCTCATCTTGAATCTCCGCAGGGTGGCGAACGTCTCTTCTAGATCCTTCAGATGCGAATCCACGCACTTGCTCTTGATCATCAGGTCGTCGACATAGACCTCCAAGTTTCTCCCTCTTTGATCTCGAAAGACTCGATCCATCATGCGTTGGTATGTAGCCCCTGCGTTCTTCAACCCAAAGGGCATCATTTTATAACTGAACCATTCCTCCCTCGTGATGAAGGAAACATCCTTGACATCGGGAGGGTGCATCCGGATCGGGTGATAACCTGAAAAAGCATCCAAAAAGCTCATGATAGAAAAACCGACGGCTGAATCAACCGGCGCGTCGATCCGAGGCAGGGGGTAGCAATCCTTAGGGCATGATTTATTTAACAAAGAGAAATCGATACACATTCGTCATTTCCCACCCCCTTTTTTAACCATTACCACATTGGAGATCCAGCCTGGATACTGGATCTCTGAGATGAAGCCGGCCTCCAGGAGCTTCCTGACCTCTTCGCGGATGGGTTCCTCCAGCTTGGTGGCGATGGCCGTCATCTTTTGGCGTATGGGGCGAGTGCGGGGGTCCAGGTTCAGGCGGTGGCAGGCCACGTCCGCGTCGATGCCCGACATGTCTGTCGCGCTCCAAGCGAAGATGTCGATGTTGCTTTGAATGCAGGCCCGCACTCGCCCCGGTCCTCGGGACTCAAGCCCCTGCTGACCCGCACCCTCTGCACCCGCCCTGCGCTGGTGAAGACCTTCATCTCCACTACTTACTCGGTCGGTTCCAGCCGCGACTGCTCCCAGCCGACCCTTGCTTCTTCCTCCAGCTCCAACTCATCCCTTCCTACCTCCTCCTCAATCTCCATCGCCTCCTCCGGCCCCTCCTGCTGCTGCTCGACTTCCACGCCCCTCTGGGCCTCTCTCTCCACTCCTCCTGCTACTTGCTCTTCTACCTCCATCGCCCCCTCCGGGCTCTCCTGCTGCTGCTCAGCCTCCACGCCCCTCTGGGCCTCTCTCTTCACTCCTCCTGCTACTTGCTCTTCTACCTCCATCGCCCCCTCCGGGCTCTCTTGCTGCTGCTCAGCCTCCACGCCCCTCTGGGCCTCTCTCACAGCTTTCTTCTGCTCCTCCGCAGTCTCCTTCCTCGCCTCCTCTAGGCTCATCCCCTCTTCCTCGACGTCCTCCTCCTGCTCCGCCATCTCCCTCTCTAGCTCTTCTGTCTCGGCCATCAAGGACACGGTGTTGACCGCCGTCACATAGCATTGTCTCGTCACCTTCGGATCCCCCCTGATCCTAACCTGCACCCCTCCGTTATTGAACTGAAGACATTGGTGGAAATAGGAGGAGACGCAGCGAAAGGCGCTGATGAGGGGACGCCCAAAGAAGACGTTATAACTGCTCGGAGCGTCCACTATCACGAACCTGCAGTTCCGTGACACGCCTCCCAACTTCACATGCAGCCCTACTCCTCCTTCTACTTCCTTCCTCTCTCCAGAGAATCCGAACAGCGGTCCATCCGAAGCCAAGATCCTTTTCCCCTCAACCCTCATCTCATCAAAGGCCTTCTTGAAGATAACATTTACTGAGCTCCCGTTGTCCACAAGTATCCCCGAGACCGTGAAATTCTCCACCGCCGTCTGGATCACCAGGGCGTCGCAGAACGGATCTCCGTAGTCCGGCATGTCCGCTGACGAGAAGGTGATCTTTTCTTCCGGTGGGGGAGCCTGGGAGGTAGAGGCGACCCCCCTTCGGTACATGGTTTGAAGGCTCCCCTTGCGGGTTGCCTCGATCCCCACTCCTCCGTGGATCACCCCGATTCCTCCCCGAGTTCCCACGTCTACCCGATCTTCGCATCTATCCTTCATCTCTCCCTGCTGTACTTCCACGATCCTAACCGGCGGATCCTGCCTCCCTGCACATCTTGCTTCTCTCATCTCCAAGAACTCAGGGCAGGTGATCGTCGCGTGACCCTCCTCCTGGTGGAAGTCACAAAAGAGCAACGCCGCCCTACCCCTTCTTCCTTCTCCTCCTCCTCTTCTCCCAGCTCCTCGAATTCCTCTCCTCGCTCCTCTTCCTCTGCCCATCTCCATGGCCTCTTGCGGCGGCGGGACACGACCTCTTGGCTCCTGCCTCCACGTCGGTTGATCGAACCTCCTGGGTTCCCGTAAGTTATCTCTCCCCTGGTAACCTCCTCCTTGGCCCTGGGGGCGACCCTCCTGGGGCCTCCAACCCAACCGGTTGTTTGGCTCCCGGGCCCCCCATCCCTGCTGTTGCTCATGTCTTCGGGGCTCTTCTCTCCTTCTTTCTTCTCTTTGCTCCCTTTGCTCCCTCGGCTCCTTTTGCCTTCCTGTTGCAGGCTCCTTCACATCATCTTCCGCCAGCCTGGCCAACTTCCTGGCGAACGCTGGATTTGCCCTCTCGAAATCTATCTCCTTCGCCGCCCTCTCCATGAGCTCCTCAAAGGAGAGGGAGGGCACTCTCTTCAACTCCATACTGAAGAATCCCGGCCTCAGCCTCAGGGTAAAGGCGAGCATCAGTGCATACCTTGTGACCTCCTGGACCAGGAGGATCTCTTTCTGAAACCGGTCAACATAGTGACCCAGTGTCTCATCCGGCTTCTGCCTCACTGCAAACAGACACTCCGCCTCCTTCCGCTTCTTTGACGTGAGAACCTCAACAGGAAACTTCTTCACAGATCTTCAAAACAGTAGATCGACCTTGCTGGCAACTGGTGGAACCAGTCCCGGGTCTTCTCCTTCAGCGTGATGGCAAATAGCTGACACTTGAATGCATCCGTCATCTGCCTTATCGAAACGACATCTCCAAACCACTGCACGTGTTGTACAGGGTTATCCTTCCCCGAGTAGTAGGACATGTCAGGCTCCCGGAACCCCTCCGGTACCGGAGCTTAGATGATGAGCTCGCTGAAAGGGCTCTTGCCTCCTGCCTGGCGAGAGGGCACGTCCCGCGGCCTCGGCTCGCTGGCCCGATCCGCGAGACCGTGCCCAGGGAAGAGTTCTCGCACTGCCGCCTCCCTCTCGCCCAAATCTGTCAGAGCTTCCTTGCCTGGGCGCTGGCCTGGGAAGAGCTCCCGCGCGGCCACGTCCCTCTCGCCAGCCTCCGCCGGGACCTCCTTCCCTGGGCGCTGTCTAGGGGCGTTCTCGCCCAAGAGCGGGACCTCCACTATCAGAACTTGAGGTGTGGCCCACTCGCTTCGGGCCGAGAAGGCCAAGCTGATGGTCTGCAGGACTTCTCGCCTGAAGTCATCCAGCATCTTCCTCCTCGCCTCCTCTCCCCGGGTGGAGGAGCCTCCAGAACCAGATCCTTCACCTTCACCTCCAGCCATGGGACAAAACTCAAGGCTTTCTTGTATCAGCTGCCTTCCACGTTCACCGCACCAGAACTGTTGAAGCCAAAAATGACCTCAACGGGAGTTCAAAACAGGTGTGCAGCCAACACCTACTTCTCTCAAGCCTCGACCCTCGACTGGATTCAAAGGACCTAAGACTGACACAAAGCCTCAACAGGGAGGTCCCACCTCACACCCGGAAGATCTCTGAGAGCTTCCCCTCCAAAGCCAAAAGCTGGGCTAGGAGATCCTCAGAAAGCACTGAAGATTGGAAGAAAATGAAAGCTTGCTTTCTAAGGAGCCCTTATGAGTCTATTTATAGCCTTTTGCTGACATGTGATTACTGAAATACCCTTAATTTATCTGCCAATAGCCAAATCTCGTTGTTTATCCTGAGGGTATAGGGGTAATTTTACCTGAGGGTAATTAGGTCATTTTACCCAGGGCCCTGAGCCCCACTCGGCGAAAACTCTGAGCCGAGAGCCTTCCTGTCCAGAGCCCGACGCAAGCGGTCTCGCCTGCTTATAAGCGAGAGCTTCTCCAAGGCAGGAGTTTGGCGCAAGCGCAAGCGTTCCCGCCCACTCATGGGCGAGAACTTCTTCAGGGCGGGAGCTCCTCTGGCTAGCCTAATCCTAACCGTTGGTGTCTCCTGGTCTGACTCAGCGAATATGGGGTTGTACAAATACCAAAGCTCTGATACCACTTGTAGAGATTAGATCGCCTGCAATTAGTCCAACAACACAAGCAATCGCAATACCAAACATAAAAACAGCGGAAATCAAATTATAAACACAGAGCCACTTAGAGATCGGGTTGTTAACGCAGTTCGGCAAAAGGGTGCCTACATCTGCGGGGAGGAGAGGAGGAGAAATGCAAACCCAAACAACAACAACAGCAGCAGATGAAAAAAAAAACCTGCCAGCTAGACGAGAGCCTTCGGACCAAGAACCCAAAATCAGATGGTTTCAGAGATGGCAGTATATGGGGCCCCTTCCATCTGGTATTCCGGCTGATCGGGAGAACAAGGGAGGAAAGTTTCCGCGGCGGAGGGTGATAGAGCTCGTTCGAGATGGTATTCCGGCCACTTTGTCGGCGCCGCCATGAAAGATTGACTGGGAGAATGGAGGAGGAAGAGAAGAGTTGTGTGAAGTGTCACTGGGGGCGAAGGATGGGCGGAAATGGAGGGAGAGGGCTGGCGGGAAAGCAAAATGTAATGGCGGAAAAGTTTTTGACAAAAAAAATGAGCAAAGGACGGGCAGCAGAGCAAAAAGAAATGGCTTGGAGAAGAAAAAATCTGAGCCATTAAAATTACTTTTGACAGATGTCAACATCCAGCAATTGCACTTTATGGTGCAGTGCAATAGGCGCACTGCCCCCCCCCCCCCCCCCCCCCCCCCCCCCCCCCCCCCCCCGGACCCTTCACCCAACCCAATAGCAAAAGGAGAAGCGAGTTGAAGAAGAGGGGATGGTTTTGTACTCCTTCAAAGCAACATAAAGTTGTGGCTTGGAGAATTAAGGCACCAGAAATGTCAAGAAGTTGGAGAATAGAAAGAAATATGCCGGCACTTCTTCTCCAGCCTCCTTCATCCACGGTCTTGATCCTTGTTGTCGCTCGATCCTCATCTTCATCTCCACTAAAAACTATCTTTGCCCACATATCCCCCTGGTCTCAATCCCATAATTGCTCTCATACCACTTATAGAAGAAACGCTTACCCAACTGGTCCATAAGATCAAACTTATGAAAAGGGTGTCACTTTTTCTTTTAAACAGCACAACACGCCATGAGTTCAAGCAAAGGATGCTGGACCCCAACATCGTCATTGTTTGCAACTCAACACAACCACTTCTCCTTCACCATCTTCATCCATGTTCTCCATCGACATGTAGAACTGTAGAAGAAAGATATTTCTACCCCAACAGACATTACATTCAACAATGAATGGGCACCGGTTGATTACATGTTTCAAAAGACTGTGTTAACTTCTCTTCCAAACATTTGCATAACAATACCAAGAAGAACAATTAAATCATGATGCAACTTCCACAGATTCAGTTACCTGAGAAGTCGAATACATAAAAAATGCTGGATCAAAATACGCCCCTAACTTCTGTTTCAGTTTCGGATAGAAGATTCAAAACCTCTTCATCCAGCCTCAAACCTGCCATCTCCACCTCCCTGCAAATCTTTCTGCATTTCGCCAACCTCCCTGAAATAGCATATACTTTGATCATATCTTTATAAATATCATAAGTGGGGATGAAACCAGCCTCCTTTAACCTCGAAAAATAGCGTGCAGCCCTCTCGAGATCATTCAATGCAACACACAGCCTGATCACAACTCGAAAGGCAGGAAGATCCAAGAGACAATTTAAGCCTTCCATTTCCCAAATTAAAGCCAATCCTTCTGTATAGTTTTTGCTGCAGTACCTGCTATGTAACACTGTAGTGTACATAACAATGCTGGGATTCCCTCCTGATTCTCTGAACCAGTTAAAGATATTCTGCACAGTCTCAAATCTTCCAAGCTTAATACAAACTTTCATAACAGAATTAGTGTCTTGTGGATTCAAATCCAAACTTTCTCTCTCGCCAAGCTCGTCAAGCAATGCCCGTGCAAGTTTATAGCCGTTAGGCGTTCTTCCCGCTTTGTGAATCAGTTTGGCATGAAGGCTCTGATCCAGTGTTCTCTTACTGTCTCTGGCAAGCAGTAGAAGCTGACGGGCACGGCGAAAGTCGCCTCCTTTTATGAATCCCCTCGTCAATGATTCAACCACAGAACGGCTTGCGGAATTCATGAACTTCTCGAGCTCAGACTCTATCTTCAGCTCGCCATTGCGTGCCAGGATCTCTATCGTGGAAGAAAGAGTGCGGTCGTCAGGAAATAGAACTGGCCGCTGCTTCTGAACCCAGCATAAGGTCTCAAGGGCGCGTTTGGGGAGGCCCATATGTCCTAATTCTCGAATTGTCATGGATAAGGACCCTTTCCTAAGGAATGGGAACCATTCGTCGAGCACCACGGAGGCATCTGATTCATGGGGAAGTGCGGCAATCTCTCGAGCAATGCGGATGAGGGCGTCGGGGTTTTTGAACACTTGATCGGTGAAGGAAGAACGAGGTGAGAGGATTTCACGGGCGGATAAACGAATGTGGCGTTTTGGAGTAGGGATTCTCTGCGGGCGGATTTGATTTGGGGAAGGTAAGGGGAGAGGTTTGTCTCTCGTGCGCTTCCCTGGTTTTTGCGGCATTCTTCTTTGAAACAGGGCGGCAATGGCTTCAAGCTCGTCGGGGCTCCACTCCGATTCATCACTCCGGCCATTACCTCCGCTGCCGTCTCCTTGGCTAGTGGACTCATGGGCGTCGGGAGATTCTTTCTTCTGTAAGGGAAAACGAGGGATTTGGGGATCTAATGGGGCCGCGCCGGCGCGGCGAGGGTAGCGAAGGTTCTTGGGAAGCTTTAGGTGGGATGAAGATGATTGGAAAGTGATGAGGATGGCAGATGTTTGGAACCTGCTTGTTGTGGTGGAGAAAAAGAAGGATTCTTTGGGGATTTGGAGATATGATTTGGGTAAAAGTTGCTCCATTTCTAAGAAAAACTGGAGTTTCATGGGAGAAACATATCCAATTATATTAATGAAACTATATTTGTAGGAGAGAATAAATCAGAATAAGATTTATGCAGAATTTTTAAAAAGTTTTGACCATAGTGTGAAATTCAATCAGCAGACAGCAATTAGAATTAATCAAATATTAATAGAAACTACAGTTCATTAAAAAGAGGCGAGTTCAAATCTATAGAGAGTGTGAACTACCACACTATACTTTCGGTGAAATTTTTGTGTCCGGATCTCGGTTATAATCAGGAGTTGTTGGAGATACATTCATTTATATTTGAGATACAGCTTCTTTATCCCAAACACAACTCTTTTACCTGTGATATATTTACCTTTTCACGTGACACAATTTAGTTAATAATAAGGAGTTGTATCTCAAATATAAAGGAGTCGTATATAAGTTGTATCTGAGATATTCTCCAGCTACTCCTGATTATAACCAAGGCAAGGACCCAAAAATTTCCCATACTTTGGGGACATTACAAATATTTATAGAATTCAGTTGCATGATGAAATTCTTTCACATGAATTGAAATTCATTCAGGACACTTCGACCGGTCCTTCTATGGGCGTTCCATGCTGTATAGTTGTTTCATCTCGCAAATCGAAGTCATCGATGTTGAGGGCAGTCGCCACTGCTAGTTGAGCTTGCCTGGAGTAGCAAGTGCGGGCTGCTTCCTGATTTCCACGAACGACCCCCACTCCTGCGGTCGGAAACTTCATTACGAGGTGCGGAATTGACGGGACGACTCCAAAGATGGGCTGGTTTGGTCTTCCGACTATGACATTGTATGTTGAACTTGAATCCACAACAATGAATTGAATATTGTGTGTGACCTTCCTTAGAAACTCACCTGTGGTAACTAGCAAGGTGAACATTCCTTGAACTGTGACTGGGTGGTTGTCGAAGCCATAAATAGGTCTTGTCGCGGGACTGAGGCGTTGATTGGCGAGCTTCATACTCTGGAGGGTGGACATAAATAAGACGTCGATTAAGCTCCTATTGTCCACGAGGATTCTTGACGTTATAGCAGGGATCACCAATCCCCACATTAATCACGAGCGGGTCTTGGTGAGGTGATCGTAGCCCTTTTAGGTTTTCATCTCCAAATGTGATAATAGAATATTGTCTGAATCTTTTATCTTCATGCCTTCTTTTTGGCACATCCACGAAGAATATCTAGATAGAAAGAATTGGGGACCCGCCGATAGTCTCAATGTTGCTCACTATTTGCCTTCCTCCGAATGCTCCTGACGGAGCGGTCTGCTGCTCTCTTGCTGATCTTTGCAATTGCCCCTGTAAAAATCTATCGAGGAGCCCTTTGTCGGATAAGGCGTTTAATCTCGTCCTTTAGCCCGGTACATTCCTCGGTGGTGTGCCCAGTCCCACGGTAGAACTCGCAGTACTTTAACTAGTCGTTCCTAGGATTTGGAATATGAACTTTTGGTCGATGAAGTGTTGGATTATCCTGAATAGCGTAAAACACATTAATCCGCGTGGTATTTAATTGTGTGTACTCTCGAAGCGACCGCTGACACGGATCCCTCGGGAAGTCATGCCGACGTTGGTCGTTATGACGCTCTTCTTCGTGTCTCTTTTTGCACCTTAGGAGTCTGCTCTTGCCCTTTTCTCCTCTTCTGACCGCCTTCAAACTGTTGGCAATGTGCTTTGATAGCTTCGTCAATAGAAATTTATGCCTCAACCTGATGCACGAGATCTAAATAGCTGGGCACAGTTTCCCTCATCAATGCTGAATAAAAACCAATGGGACGAAGGCCTCCAAAAAAACTCCCCTCAAAAGTTCAGGGTCAACTCTCGAAATGTCGGGCTTTAGTAGTGAACCCACGAAAAAAGTCCTTCAAGGACTCCCCTTCATTCTGACAGATTCCTGATAGATGTGAGGGATCCCGAACTATTCTACATTTGACGACAAGCGGATCAGCGAACTGTCATGTCAACTCTGCAAAATTGTCAATGGCTCCTTCTCCCAAGGAGTGGAACCAAGTACGAGCTTGTCCTTTAATTTTAATGTTGCCTAAAACACTTGGCAGAGCCCCTGATCTAGAGCATTGTATATTCTCATGATGGTAGTAAGATGGTTGATATGTTCCATCTGATCGTCTGTCACATAGAATGTCTCGATATTCAGTAGTTTGAAGCCATGTGGGACCGGATGAGCCAACATTTGGGATGCTAGTGGGGAACCTCAGCAAAGTGGATGGCGAGCGAGAGCATCCCATTACCCGACATATCTGCACACTTGAGCGATCACTTTGTGTATATCTTCGCAGGTGATCCTTTGCCTGGTGGCGCTCGGGCTTCTTCTGTGTAACGATGACGGAGAGCGGCTCCGATTTCTCCATGAATAGGATGAGTGGAACTAGCCACGTCAGAGAATTTTTTAGACATATCATCTTTATGGGGAGATCTTGTGGTGGAGCATGTTTTGGCACTGGAGGCGGGCGGGGGGGGGGGGGGGGGGGGGGGGGGGTGACTGGCGCATGAGGCTAAAGAGGAGCTAGAGGCGCTCCTAAGTTCCTGGGGAGAGCTAACACCTCTGTCTACTGCTCTTTCATTTGTCGTACATGCCCTTCCAAACTTGCAATGGGTGCAAGTACAGCTTTTACCTCAAGTGGCGCATTGATGAGTGAATGAGAGGGAGTTGGCTCAATGCTTCCGCTTGGGACAGATCCTTTGATAGTTTGAACGCTTATTTTTGCCATTGAAGCTAGTCTCGAGTACCATTGATGTAAGAGTACTGTCTTTTGAGGATGTTGGAAATTCACATTCTCATAGACGGCGCCAAGCTGTTATGGTCCACTTAACGATTTTTGGCAGATTGGGCTAAACTTGACCGTCTTACCCCGCAGAGCGATTAAGTGTGCACACAGTCACATAACAAAAAAGATGGTGCACACGATGTTTTAACATGAAAAAATCACTCAACCAAGAAAAAAATCACGCAACCGGGTCTGTGTCGGTCAAATTCTACTACCAGCTTCGAGTTACAGCTCGTTTGCAGAATCGAGGGTGACTGACCGCTGCTCGTGATACTTTGGAGGTGAGAGAGAGAATGTTTGCCGCTCGGCGGGCAACAGGCTGCTTCACGCAAGGCTTAACTTTCACGATCTTATAGTAAGGATGGGAGCTCTTAAGTGCACTGCAGAAGTATGATACAGCCGCAGAACACGCGAAATGAGGTTGGAGCGGGCTTGCCGGAGGATGCATGCGCACGAGACTTTCTTCCTGCAACGGGCAGAACGTCTTCTTTGCGGCTCTGCTGGGGACTTAGCCGAATTTTTGGTGGACGGGCGGTGGCTCGTCGGAGAATTTCGGTGGAGAGGTGGTGGCTTGTAGGAGAATTCCGACAGAGCTCTGACCTGATAAAGAAGAAAACATGGAATAAAAAAAATTCAAAAATGAGGAGGCCTGTGAGCCTTTTTATAGCCTGTGGGAGGTGGTTACCGTAGTTACACGGCTATCCGCACACAGTAACCACCAAAATCATTGGGCGCAAACCATGATTTGCATAGTTTGGAGCGTGTATCATTTGTCTATCATGTTTTACTAAATGCAAGATCCCATTAAAACCATGGCTCCCCCACCTCCACAGGTGGTTATGCGGGTGGTTATCCGTGTAGCAGACAGTCCTGATCGTGGGAGATCAATCGGATGTCAGAGAGAGGGCGCGACGACGAGCACATCGGGGACACCGCCTAAGGGGGGCATGGGAGGAGCCCGACTACCATCTCAAGGGTAGCCGACACTGCCACGGCGGCGGGCCACTGACGTGGCACCGACCAATGGTGCGACATGCCGGCCACAGTCTCGGTGCTGGCCGGCGGCGGGCGGGTCGCGGTGCTGCCGGCGAGGCGCGGTCGGCCGAGCGCCCCCGGCCTAAGGGCCAGGAGAGGCCAGCTGCGACCTGCACCTCCCGCAGAGGCCGCGGGTGGGAGGGCTCCCGCCGGCCGGGGTGGCCAGCGGGACCGCCGCGCGCCATGACCGTGGGTGCGCGGTTGAGAGTTGCGGCCTCTTGGCCGGTCAGAAGCCAGGCCGGCCTGAACGATTAGGAGGAGTGGGATTCTAGGGTGCGCGGATCCCACGTGATCACGTGCGCCGATAGCATGCGCGGCGGTTCCCTCATGATCCCCACTAAAGTAGTGGGAACATGGGGGGAGTGGGCTGTTCACACCCAGTTATGTTATAATTGGACTTGTCCCCATCAATAGTATTGCATTACATTTATATCTTTACAAAGAAAAAAAAAGAATTGCAAAGTTTCAAGCAATTTCAAAGACTAAAACAAATTATATGTATATATACAAACTCTGTAATATTATGATAACTAAAGCCTGTAATTGAGAAACAAACGTACCATCAATTGCCAAGATAGATACAAACTCTGCATGATAGTAAAAAATGGAGGCAAAATTATGGTTTTAATCCGTATTGTTATGGATCATCCGATTTTTTTTCGGTCCGGAGAATCGGACCACCTTATCTCGTAATCAAATCGGGCACGCAAATAGTCAAAGAAAAACACTAACAAATGACTTTTTTGACGTGTAAAACCCGAAAAGTTTGAAAACCCACGTGATCAGATCTATGTCGGGATAAAATTCATTATTTCGTTGGAGTTTACAAGAGTTGAGACAATTTTCCGGAGGGTGACTTGCCACTTCACTGTTACAAGTCAGAATATGTAAACAATGGAGAAAAAACTAAATTCTCGGAGCCTAAGAGGAAGCGCTCCAGTGGTAAAAATCTTTAAATCTTCGGATTCTGGGTGGAAGCGCTCCGGTGGTGAAAATATCTAAGTCCTATAAGGCTCGATGGAAGCGTTCCTGTTGAGGCGGAGCCTTGATGAAAGCGCTTATTTGGAGAAAGAAAACTCGCATTCTTGGAGTTTCGATACGTCTTCGTGCTAGAGAGGGAGCAGAGAGAATTCTGAGCGAAGGAACGATCTAAGTCTCACGTTTCCATCGAAAACCTAAAAGCTCTTTCTAGTCCCTGGAGTTATTTGTCTTCAAATGAAGGTCAGAGGGTTTTTTTTAGTTTTCTGAAGTGATACGTCGTGTTGTTTTTGATGCTCAATTGAACCCGGTCCAGCTGGACCGGTTCAGTCATTCCTTTTTGGGTTTATATATACAGCAAAACCCGATCCCTTATATTCTAACCTAATCGAGCCATCGGGAAAACGGGAGAAAGAATGAGAGCGGCGGCATCGACAGAGCGGCGACATTGGGCGAGGAGCGGCGGCTTCATCCAGCGGAGCGGCGGCGTTGACAGAGCGGCGCCATCGGGCGAGGAGCGGCGGCGTTGGTTCTTCTCCGACGAGGGATCGGGCCTTATACCCGATCAAGGGTTCTTCTCCGGCAGGCTAGGCGGCATCGGGAGTAGAAGGAGCGGCGGATCGGGAGATCGGGAGAGACAATCGGCTTCGGGCGCTTCCTTCTCTGGCGACGGTCGGAGATCCGGCGGCAGTTCCTGGGGCTTCTTCTCCGGCCAAGATCGAGCGACGGCGGACTCTTCTTCTCCGGCGATAGCGGCGCAGCGGCAAGCCTAATCTAGGGCTACGTAGGTCCGGCGATCCTTGGGATCCGGCGGTGGCAAGATCGGGCAGGGGCGCTTCTTCTCCGGCGACGATCGGCGGGCATAAGGCCGATCTTGGGCCGGCTCTTCTTCTCCAGCGGGCATAGGGCCCAATCTTGGGTCGGCGGTTCTTCTTCGGCAAGGATCGGGATACCGATCAAACCGTGCATCTCCAGCGGCTCCGGCGATCCAGCGGCGGCGACAACTCCGACGGTGAAAGAGGGCATAAGGCTGCGGTTCCTTCATCTTGAAGAGTGCAGCGGCTTTCTTGGCCGGAGGGCAGCGACGTGTGGCGGAGGAATAACCGGGTTACCCGATTTTGGGCACCAGCGGCGCATCGGGTTCATCTCCAGCGTGTAACAGCGGCTTGGCCGGCTGTATCCAGGGAGGAGAGGGGGCTCACGGCGGTGGCTGGGTGCAGATTCCTTCAGCGGCGATCAGATTCAGATCCAGGCTCCGATTGGCCAGTTTTGCGGCTGACATAGAGGAGTTTTCTTCCCTCTTTCCTTTTTCTTGTTGTTCTTTATTTCCTGTTTTAGGTTAGTGTCGATCCGCTGAGTATCGTTGAGTGGCTGTGTTGTAATCAGATATTTTTCGATTAGTCGATCCGGCGCGCTCTCCCCGTGGATGTAGGAGCTTAACTCCGAACCACGTATATCTCTTGTCGTCTGTGTGTTTTTTCTGTGTTTTGGAAACTCGAACTGTTGGATTGGTGCGCGCCATTATTTGCTCAAAGATTTTTTGCTTCCGTTGCTATTGTCCGCGACGAGTTCCGTACTCGCGGGCAGGTGCCAGTTGCACAACAACGTCGGTAATTGCTTCATGGAGGAATTTATGCTGACGAATGACGTTGCCCCGTTTCGGTCACTTGTATCACCAATTTTAGCAAAAGGAAAAATGGGCCCCTCAGGCAGTTCGGGTGACCCGAGTAGGTTGCTCGGTGGCGGCGACAGGAGGCGGCGGAGACAGCCAACGAGTCCACCAGCGCACGAGCCAACGCGCAGCGCGCGGGCCAACGCACAGCGCGCGGGCCAACGCGCAGCGCGCGCGCTGTGCGCGAGCACTGCACGCACTAGCTTTCTGCGTGCGCGCTGCACACTAGATAGCACGTTGCGCGCCCACGAGCGCATTGCACGCCATCAAGGCTTGTGCGCTTGTGCGATGTGCGTGTTTGGGTGTTGTGCGCGTGCCCGAGTGTCGCGCTTGCTTGGGCAATGCACTAGCGTGTGCGTGTATTGCGGGGGATTTTGAGCCCCTTTGGGCTAGCGCGCGGCACGCTCGATCGGGTCGGCTTTCTTGCCAGTTTTTGGTCGAAGTGCTGCCGGTTTGGCTCGACAATTTCATGGAAAACTCCATCAAATGTCCCCAAATTTTCGCGAGTCGTGTTCCGCAAAGCGACGAGCTCGAAATTTTTTGAACTTTAACCTTTTTGCCTCGGGTTGTTGACTTTGGATCGGACCGTTTCACCAAACAAGTGGCATTGGGCATGTTTTGTTTGGCAGCGTGGAGTGTCCTTTCTCTTTGGAAATTGCGTGTTGCATTGGTGCGGAAGCACGTTGCTTTTCACACTTTCTCCGAATCGAGGAAAAATCGGGTGACCCGCAAAAATAATGTTACATATGCAGAAGACAGTATCCTGAATCCTGATCATGATAGCTGCATGGTGCGTTATCGCTCTGCCATGGATCCCCTACGCTGTAACCCGTATTAAGTTAAAAAAGCACGATCTCACAAAGAGGATAGAAATTAAATATTTGATATAGAATATAATTAATCTGACAGCATTGCTAAAACAATTGAAATGAAATATTTTTAATAGGCAGTTGATTCATTATAGTTGAAAGAATGTAGTGGTTAAGTTGCTTTTGATTGACAAATCATAGAGTTAATTATATTTATACTATATTAAAATGATAAAAATGTCTTCGGTTAAATATTGAGTTTTCTCATTTTACCCCTCTAGATATAGCAATCTGGACCAACCGATCTCGTTAGATCATAACATTTCAACCGTTTGATCATACAAACGAATCATGACCATCCGTATACATTATAGGGCCTCTAAACCTAACATAGTAGGATGTCTTAAACCTAAGAATTTTATAGGATTCCTATCCTACAATGAGAAATTATCATTTTACCCTTCAGTTTATGAAAAAAAGCCACGACTCGATAATATAATCCGCCCGGTCTAAACCACCCACATTGAATATAGCCGACCCGGTGTATCCTAGCCCGCAGTCCATAGCTCGTTCACTATCAAATTTCATACAATACACACCTCTCTTATTATTTAAATCAGAAAAAATTTCTTAAATGCACGATGTGAAACTAAATAATAGATAAAATAAAAAAAATATAAAACTTATTAAAATAAAAACTTAGGTGGGAATGTGGGATATAAACATGTCCTTAACAATTTAGTCACCTGCAAACCGCACCTCTCGGAACTGACAAACGTTCAAAACCCCTGATCAAAACATGTCCCTGTTATGCAACGCACCACTATCAATCACACTTATAACTTAAAACAGAGAACTCAAAAATGCAAACTAATTAGAAGAACATTTAGATGAAAAAAGTCTTTAACAATTCTGAGAACGGTTACAAACCCTTAAAGGCAACAATCTCAAACAGAGTCTGATTTCAATGCGGTGGTTAACACTGAGAGCGGCAACTTACGGAAGTGATGTCGCATCTCTTACAATTGCAGACCTCAGACAGCTAAATAAGTGGTATAGCGCAGGTAGCTAGTTATGACCAGCTAGTCGAGACTAAGTGGATATTACAAATTTTTTTAAATCAACTAACTATAATTAAGTAACATTTACAGAAAAAATTAAAATAATTAGCTATAGGTAAGTAAAAATTATAAAATTTAGTTTGGTGAAAATTATTTTTATAAAAATTTAGGCTTCATTTGGTTCGGCGGTGGCGGGTCGATCTGGCGGGTGGAAATGGAGTGTTCGAACCGGAGGGGGGAGGTGGCTTCTCCAAACGGAGCGTTTTGGGGTGTTTCTCAAGGCGGGTGGGTGGAAACAGAGCAAACGCCGTCGGAGGTTCATTTGTTTATCCGCCTTCCGGAGGCGTTTGCCCCAAATGGAGCGGTGAAACGCCGAATCAAATAGAGCCTTAATATATATTACCCAATAAAGGTTAACTGGGCCAAACCAGCCCAGTCCACTCCCCTCTGGGAATAATTTTAACTTTTCAAACGGGATTTATACGCGGCGTTGGGTTTTGTTTCTTCCATTCCCAACCTCCCCCCTCTCTCCACTCACGCACCTAGGGCATCACCTTCGCCACCGACAGATCGTCTCGCCTCGTCGCCAGTGAAAAACTCTAGTCGCCAATGCTTCTCGCACATGGCCATATCCTCTCTTTGCAATCGTCCATCTCGCGTCATCGTCGCTGAGTTGTTGTTCGTTGTCAACTGTGCAACATCCATCGACCTGGGTTGGTGTTCGCCGCCGTCTCTCCTCTCCGTCCCTCCTTATCCCGCAGCTCTCAGCGCAAAGGACTTCATCCGACTTTGACACGTAACAACTTTCCCTTATCCGCGTGCCATTTCTCCTCTGCCCTCTTCTCTCTGCATTTTTAGAATTTTTGGCTAACAAAGCTTCATCTGGAGGGTTGAAGTGTGATCTAGGTGGAATGAACAATGTTTTAGCGCCCAAACGGTCAACTATGCGACCATGTCTAGTAGAGGTTGTTATGTTCAATAAGTTGAACAAACACCTCATTCACTCGGATCCGGGCATTGTTAATGACGTTGGTGGCATCTGGGAGAAGCTTCTTCCAGATCGACCCTCAATGTCGGACGAGGGCAACAACGGTGATGATGATGACGACGCCGATGATCGCTTTGCGGGATTTGATGCAGAGGGCGAAGAATCAATTCTTGAATTGGGAGATGACGGCCGCGAGGATGATGTGTAAAGTAAATGTTTGTGATTTTTAACCCAAATTTATTTGGAATTATTCATTATTACAACGCTTTGATGCTTATCAACACTGTCTTCATCCCGAGAACGCTACATTATTTTGCTTTGCTTGCATTTTTTCCAATTTCTCTGATGCTTCTTCCATAGAACCCAGCATCCTACTATTTCTAATGAATTTCACCGTTTTTATATTGTGTAATGTACATTTATCTCGGTATGCTATTCCTGAAAATCTGCATATAAATTTCATGTCCACAGTGAGTTCTAAGAAAAATAAATGTGTAGCAAAAAATTCTTAGTAGGTAATTGTATCTTTGTGGACTTGTTAAAAAAAATTTAGTAGCTAACTGTAGTTAAGTGGAATTGCAAAAAGATAGTAGCTAATTATAGTTGAGCGGATTTGCAAAAATATTTTAAAGTAGTTGAATAAAATTAACTGAATTTATAAAACAAATTTAGAATAACTAACTATAACTAAATGATAAAATAAGGTGAAAAAATTAGCTAATTATAACTAGCTGTACAGAGATCCCCTGTGCTGTAACCCGTATTAAGAGGATTGAAATTAAATATTTGATATAGAATATGATTAATATGACAGCATTAAACGATTGAAATGAAATATTTTTAATAGGCGATTGATTCATTATAGTCGAAAAAAGTAGTGGTTATGTTGCTTCTCATATGACAAATCATAGAGCTAATTATATATTTATATTATATTAAAAAGATAAATATGTATTTGGTTAAATATTGAGTTTTCCCATTTTATCCCTCTAGATATAATAATCTGGACCATCCGATTTGATTAGATCATAACATCTCAACTGTTCGATCATACAAGCGAATCATGACCGTCCGTATAAATTATAGGGCCCCTAAACCTAACATAGCAGGATGTCCTGAACCTAAGAATTTTATAGGGCACGTACCCTACAATGAGAAATTATCATTTTACCCTTCGGTTTATGAAAAAAAGCCACGACTCAACAATATAATCCGTCCGGTCTCGACCACCCACATTGAATATAGCCGACCCGGTGTATCCCAACTCGCAATCCATAGCCCTTCCACTATCAAATTTCATACAATACTCTTCTTTGTTATTATTTGAACCAGAAAAACTTCTTAAATCCACGACTTGAGACTAAATAATAAATAGAATAAAAAATATAAAACAACTTAAAAAAAAACTTAGGTGGGATCAAACAGCTAACTCACTATTTCAAAGTCTAACGCTTATCCATTATGCCACCTACATTTTAACATTTTTTGTATAACTTTATTTACATATACTTTAATTTTGACGTTTTTATTATAAATTTTTAAATAAAAAAGAAATTAATAATTTAATAAATTACAAAAAATTATAACACAGGTATAAATAATTAAATATATATTAAGAACCGTCGGGGGCAGGCGAAGCCCGACGCATGAGTTAAGGTACTGTCATGATTAGTCGTAGAAGCGAAGCCCGCCAGCGGGCGGGCGAAGCCCGCCGCCATGGGCCGAGTACTGTCGCGAGAGGCATGAGTGTTGGAGGCCCGTGCCTGTCACTTGTGTGTGTGGCATGAGCACTGTTCACCCGCCTGTTTTAGTCCCACACTGTCAGTCTGTTTTTGCTTTTCAGGTTTAAATATATTTTACCAGAATGAATGTTTGAAATCAGTCTAGTTGGCAGGCTGCACTTAAATTGTGTGAACTGGCGGGCTGGTGGCGGGGGGGCTTGCGGGCTGCGCTGAAATCATTCACACTAATTACGCGGGCTTTAGCGGGTGGTGTTGTTACTTCCTTTTTGAAGTAACCTACATAACTTTAGGACTCCTTCAGTAGGTTTAGGAGCCCTACAAAAAAGTGAAGAGAGGGGATGCATTTGATCAGACGGCTGTTAAATAATGCATCCACATCAGACGGCTTAAATCACTTCAATGGATTTAAAATTCATGCCTCCGATATTTCTATTATATTGATAGTGATATATATAATTAATTAATTCTAACCGTGATAAAAAGATATGGATTCCGCTCCTATTAATTAATTAATACAGTTTAAAATAAATATACTAGCGATTAATTTACGTGAAAAATATTTATGTGTCCCTCAAGAAATATCTCGCCTCGCTTTCACCCATGTGCAATTTAAGTCGATAATTGAACCCCAACCTCGCTCCATATGATCTTTGTTGCCGCTGCAGCCGTGCGCGGTGGTCATAAATCGTCGCTCGTGAATGCCCGACCTCACCTTAAAAAATTCATACATTTTATGCTTAAAACCAGTTTATTTTGATGATAATGCCCTTTTTGAGCAACTGACCCGACCAAAAAAAGCTATGCCAAACGAACCCTAAATTCACACCGCGTTTTCAATACTCTATTTACTTCTTCACGAGTGACAGCGAGGAAGGAGAAGAGAGAAACAGCATCAAACATTATAAAATGGTGTAAATCAGTAGAGCTATGGCTGCGAGTCCCCGCCTTCTCCCCCGGCTTCAGGCCCGTAAAAGAGTAAAAGTGAGTAATCATGGCTTCCATGAATGCTTTTTTCAAGTAGGAGGCAGGGGGACAAATCTAGCCGTCGCCAATTTGTTCTTCATTATTATTATTTTTCCACGGTCCCAGGTTTTCAACCCCGAGGCATCGGTCTTCTTCCCCTCTGCTCTCTTCTTTACTCGCCTCGCCGGCGCCGGTAGGATCTCCCAGATTGCGGTAAGACGGAGGGGTTATGAAATAATTGATGGGGATTTCCTATTTGGAAGATCCTTGCTTCTTATAATTTCTGATTGCTGAAATAATTTGAGATTTCTCCCGTGATTTGGATATTTTATATGTTTTTCCCGATTCCTGCAGTTTGTTTATTGTTCATCTATTTCTTGAATTTGGAACTGGGGGTTGTGTAGACACAAATTTTCCCGAAGAATTAAACAAGTTGTTTGTGTTCTTTGATCGAATCCCTCTTTGAGGCATTCGGTATAAAAGGTTTCTGTAATTCTTGCTATGATTAGAGTTGGAAGGGATGGAGAATCATATGCTCGTGTAGACTTTTTATGTAAATCTTTATAGAAATTTGAAAATGTTGGTGGTCTTGATGGCTTAATAGCTGCTGCAAGATTGCAGAATTTTGAAATCAAAAGTTTTTTTTTGTTTGGCTTGTTAACTTATTACGAGAAGAAAATCTAGAGTGTATTTTGTTTTTTCAGTTTTCATGGTAGTCTTGCTTAACTTATAAGCAATGAGTTTGTTTTCTACATTGTTACATGCATGCATCATGGTCATAGAGGCATTAATCCAGGGAAACTTGTAATATCCAAGAAGCACATCAATTTGCCAAAATCTTTTGCATGTAAATGAGACTAAAAAAACTATTGGAGGGGACTCACGCCTGCTCTTATACTCAACTTATAAAGGAGGTTAGCGGTTCGAGGCTCGGCCTCAACAACCTACCACTCTTGTGGAGAGTAGGCTGGGGTGTATGGACTGCAGGCCTGATGTGGGCCAGCCCGTAAACTCTCGCGGAGAGTGATACAACCCACATTACAACAAATATGATATCTGTTGTCGGGGGAAAACAAAATCCTTTCTTTCTATTTCATTTCAACCTATACAAAATATATTAACACTCGCCCGCAATATTGGTGAAAGATATTCACTAAGCTCATCTTGTCACAACTCCTGATCACATCCACCAAGCTTAGTCTCTTGGTCAAGCAATCTGCTATCTGATTCTTGGTCGAGACGTGCCTCAGCTCCAGCAATCCGTTGTCCAGCTTCTCCTTTATGAAGAATCTGTTGATCTCGATATGCTTAGTTTTATCATGTTGGACTGGATTATTTGTCATACTGATGGCTGTCTGGCTATCGCACCATAGCTTCATCATATCTCCTCGATCCAGCTTCAACTCCACCAACATGTCGATCAGCCACAGGAGCTCTGCAACCCCCAATATCATGGTTTTATATTCCGCCTCTGTTGTCGATCTGACCACCACTGACTGCTTTTTGCTCCTCCAGGAGTTCAGATTGGCTCCCACAATTATTCAATAGCCTGAGGTGGAACTCCTGTCATCTGCGCAGCTTGCCCAATCAGAGTCACAGTAGCCCTCAATTTTCATGTGCCCATTCATTTTGAACATCAATCCCTTTTCATGAGCACTCTTCTGGTATCAAAGGATCTGGTACACTTCGTTCATGTGGCCCTTACTTGGGTCATGCATGTAGCGGCTCACCACGCTCACTGCAAAAGAGATGTCCGAACGTGTGTAACCCAAGTAAATCAACTTCCCAACTAACCGCTGATATATCTCACGGTCAACTGGTTCACCAGCCTCAACACTCAATTTGCACTTCTAATCAATTGGTGTCGTAGCAGGTTTGCACCCTAACATCCCTGTCTCTGTGAGGAGATCTAAAACATACTTTCTTTGGGAAAGGACAAGCTCTTCCGCCTCACAAACGATCCCAATCCCAAGAAAATACCAAAGAGGACCCAGATCCTTAACCTCGAATTCTTTGCTCAGTGCTCCCTTTAGGTGGCTAATCTCCTGTTCATCTTCTCCTGTGATGACCATGTCATCCACATACACCGCAAGCATGGTGATGTGGCCTTTGTGTTGCCTGACGAACACCGTGTGATCAACATCGATTAGATTGTATTTCATCCCAATCATGGCCTTCCTAAATCTATCGAACCATGCACGGGGAGACTGCTTCAGTCCATAAACAGTTTTTTTCAACTTGCAGACTCCGTATTACGCATATGCGCGTAACTTAATTTATCTTGTCTTTATTTTATGTTTATTGATGTGAGCCCCCTTCCCTATATAAGGAGGTGGTATGGGAGTGTCAATGCATCTTATGTTATTAAGGTTTTTTTTCTCCTCTTGGAGAAAGGCTTCTTGGAGGAACCAGCCTCTAGAAGAAGGGCACGAGTATATCTCGTGGTTGTATCTGGTGTTTTCATCTAGTGAAGTATTTTCTTGAACGCATATCATTGGTCCGACACTGTCGTTCCCGCCTGCCTCACATATGCTGCCGAGGTTTTCTGCTGCAACATCGGCCTTCGACGCTTGTTCAGGCTCGGTCTACCTACATCGCTGCCCGCATCCGCTGTATCCAAACCCGTCGAACCCGTTGCTCCTTTCTTCTGCCAGATCCGCACTCGCGATAGGACTACGCCGACTCCGTCGCTGCCGCTTCCGCCAGAGCTCGCGCTTCTGCTAGTTCCTCCGCCGGCTCTTCCGCCAGATCTTGCACTCTTGGCCGTCGATCCGCCTGCCTACGGCTGCTTTCGCAGCGTCGGCCCGATCCCTCCGATCCCTTCACAGCGACACCGTCCAGCAGCCTTCGGCAGCACCGATTCCTTCTCGTCAGCCTGCTCCCTTCTTAGCAACGTTGTTCCGCAGCCCTCGGGTCCGTCAGCCGTAGTCTGATCCCCTCTCAGCAGTACCGCCGATTCATATGCCATAGAGCCGAATGGACTCCTGCGTGGACGACATCGAGCACGCCCTCACCAGCATTAACTCGCGTCTTGACGCCCAGGCCGAGCAACTCACGTCACTTATGACCATGCTTCACAACCTGTAACTCGGCCAGAACTCCGGGCATACTACTGCTTCCGCCTTGGGATCCCCCAGCACAGTGACCCCTGCAGATCCCGCCTTGACGGGCTTACCTCCACAGCTCCCACGTCCCGATATCCCCACATTCAACGGGACTGACCCACTTGGGTAGATTGTCCCCGCTGAATAGTTTTTTTGATATTCACCAGACTCCTCCGGCACAACAAGTCTCCACAGAATCGTCGGCATGGAAGGGTTCGCCCTCCATTGGGTCCGCTGGCTCCGCCAATCCTCCCCCGACCTCACCTGGATGGCTCTCTCACGGAGTCCTTCATTCAACAGTACGACCACCGCTACTCCGACTCCATGATTGAGTGCCTTTGTGGAGTCCGCTAAACCGGCTCCATTGACTTGTACTTTGATATGTTTATTGAGCTGGTCACCCATGTCCCAGGACTTCCCCCCGATCATTACTTGGTATACTTCATGCATGACCTGCAACCCCATATTCGAGCCCGCCTCCACACCCTTCAGCCAGTCACTGTGAACCAAGCCTTGGACATCTCCCCACTAGTGGAGGCCGAATTACTCGCGTTGTCCGAGGACCCTCTTTCCTCACTGCCTTCCTCCAAACCTCCCTACCAGCCATACTTTCCTCCCCCGACGAAATAACCGCCACTGCCACCTTCTCTACCTCGTCCACCCAATATGGGCCCACACAACAACTGTCATGTCCCCACTAACCGCCTATCCACCCAAGAGTACCTTGACTTACGGAGCAAGGGCCTGCATTTTCGTTGCAGACAACCCTACTCGCCTACTATGATTGTCCTATGAAGGAGCTCCGGTGCTTCATCGGGGAGGACGTGCACAAGCTCATCGCAGCTGACTTGGACGCGCTGACGATCATCGATGTACCTCCGGACGACGCTCCAGGCACCTCTTCATCCCCCCTTAATTTATCTTGTCTTTATTTTATGTTTATTGACGCGAGCCCCCCCTATATAAGGAGGTGGTATGATAGTGTTATGACATCTTATGTTATTAGGGGTTTGGGTCTCCTCTTGGAGAAAGGCTTCTTGGAGGAACCAATCTCCAGAAGAAGGGCACGAGTATACCTTGTGGTTGTATCCGGTGTTTTCATCTAGTGAAGTATTTTCTTGTACGCATATCACTCTGCCTTCTATCATAGTTGTGCCGAACCCTGGTGGTATTTCCATATGCACTTCCTCAGCTAGATCACCATGAAGAAATGTTTTGTTCTGATGCAGCCCGCGTCGCTTGAATATTATTATTATCACACATGTTTTTTATTTTTTATAGCGCACGCTTTCACGCATTTTTTTGGTTTGTTTTGTAGCGTCAAGTTGTATCGCGCATGTTATGAGCGCTTGGGTATTATATTTTGTATCGTGCATGATGTTCGTGCTTTTTTGTTTGGCTCATTGGTATGACCGATCAGTGAGACCCTAAATGCAGAGGTTCAGTAATTTAGGAGATAAGTTAATTTAGGGTAAGCAAATTTTAATTAACTATTTTATGACGTCCCCTATGCCGATAACCCTCCTCACTTTGAAATTCCCATTTACATTACCATTTCTCCTAAAAGAAAACAAAATTCCTATGTTATTATTGTGGCTTCCATTAGCCAAAGCCAACCCTAACCCCCCACTTATTATAAAGACAATCCCCCGTCCTTGTGATAACGCGGTTGGGAAATGAATTGGACGAAACATTTTTGTTTTCGTTCGGTTCTCCTAGCGCCGACCCTAATCTCCCCGCGTTTTCTCTCCCTGCTCGACGGAAGCCCCTGATCGGTGCCGGCGAATTCTTCTCGCCTGAAGTTGCTCCCTCCTATGAACTTCGTCTTTGGCGGTAAGCTCCTGGAGCCACTGCACCTCTCCTCCAGTTGTGGTTTCCTCACGTTGACTACGGAAGCCTGCCGCCACCCTTCTCTTGGCATGTTCCTCCCGTCCAGCTCCGACGTCCTTCCTCGACGGAAGACCTCCTACTGAAGCCCCGTCGGTCGCTGTTTTGCATGGATGCACCTCCCTGGACTCCGACGATCCATCTTGCAACATCTTTCGGCTGTCCCAACAAAGCATTGACGACCTTCCTCCTTCCAGTACCGTATTCCTCCATTCCCCGAGCTTCCTAGAGAGTCTCCAGCTTGCTTCCTACAACCCGACTTTCTACTACCCTCCAGCCTCTACCTGGAATACTTGTGCCTCTACCTGGAATACTTGTGCCTGAGCTCTGTTGATAAACCCTTGCCTCCCTCCTAGCTCAATCTCGAGGTTTTAAATTTTTATGCTCAAATTTCAAATGAATAGTTAATTATTAGAGCTTGCCCTAGTTTTCTTAATCTCCTAATTATCGTCATTTTCATATCTGAAATTTCCGCCTCCTAATTGCTATGCCTGTGGAATTATGATTGGTAATGCTATTACGTGCGCACGCCTAAGTTGTTTTAGTCGTTTAAAAAAGCCCGCGAATTTCTCTCGCGCCGAAATTATTTTAAGAGATCACAATTTTATATTTCAAAACTACAACCCTAGGTTTTAGATCACATCAGTTTGATGTGGCTGCTGGGATATCTCACTCCTATCGTGGGATAGCCGAGCACCTGTCGTTTTCAAAATTCTAAGTTTAGGTTTTTTACAAAAAAATTGGATGATTTAGATGCGCGTATTAAAGCTTTGCGGAAAGACGTTGAGTTCGTCACTGCAGACGGCAAGCAGATTCTGAGTGGGTTGTACACCTCTGTTCACAACCTTGAGGTGTCCATGCGCACACATTATGCTGCTCCTGCATACCTTCCCACTTCATATCACATAGTGGAACCCGAGGTTAGGTGTTTCGATAGTCCTCCACATCTCGTCAGTTTCATGGCGAGAACTTTGGCTCCACCCACCCCCACCGTGACACTCACTTCGGTCGAGGAGATTCTTCCTGAGCCCCTGTTCCTGGAAGAAAAACTTCCTCCTATCTTTATCACCTTGACTAATGTCGTGACTCCACCTGTCTCCACTACAACACTCCCTTCAGTCGAGGAGGTTCTTCCCGAGCCCCTGCTCCAGGAATATGATTTTTTTCCTCCTCATCCCTTCATCCCGATTCAGAATTCACAGAGAGCCTTACTGTTATTCTTCTAAGTTCTGAAACAAATTCTCTTGATCAAGCAAGGCATTCCAAGAAAATATTTCAAGTGTTGACCAAGAAAAGGAAGGAGCTGTCTCGTGCTTCTACCCGAAGACTCAAGCTTTTGAGTGTTGAGTCCAAAAACTGTAATTTATTTTTGCATGATTCCTTGTAAATCTGAGTGTAGATCTCTGTCTTTGGAGATTGAGGTATGGCTTGTGTTAAACCTGAGTTTGTAAGGTTTGTGATAAGCCTGAGTGTGTAGGTCTTGTGAAAAGCCGGAGTTTGTAAGGCTTGAGGAAAGTCTGAGTTGTAAGATCTAGTTGCAGATCCGAGGTGTAGGGCTTGGAGCCTGAGGTGTAGGATCTTTGTGAAGGTCTGAGGTAGGGAACCTTGGTTCCTGAGTTTGTAAGATCTAAGGATTTGAGAAGGAAAATTTGGTGGAATTTTGGCCTAAGCTAGCTCACTGCTAGATAGGTGTAGAGGGAAAGTGGATGTACCCATTCTTGAGGAGCCACTATAAATCTTGGTGTGTTGTGTTGTGCTGTGGTTTTTTTGTGATCTGCTATTTCATTGTGCTCTTATTGCGCTCAAAGTAAAATAACTAAAGAAATCATTTAAAACTAGTAAATCACATATTCACCCCCCTCTAGGTGAGTAACAACTCTCATCTTTCAATCATAATCCACCTAAAGACGTTCCAAGGACGAGGCATACTCCTGCACCGTCTTCTCTCCTTGAGTGGTGTCATCGATCTCTCCCTTGACCTGAAAGACCCTCAGAGTGTTCCTCACACCATCATATGTACTCCTTAGCTTGTCCCAAATCTTCTTGACCGTTTCCAGGCCATCCACCGTGGCGGCAATCGATGAGACTACCGAGCTGAGAAGCCACGTTAACACTGTCATGTGAGTTGACTCCTCATCTCCCCCTGCGGTGTCGTCTGGCTTCTTAAAGTCCCCTGTCAAGAAACCCTCAACTTTATTCGCAAGAAGGGTTTTCTTCACGTGATGTGACCAACCTAGGTAGGTGGTCGGTCCTTCGAGCTTCAGATCAATAGGTGGAAGTTCCTACTTCGCCGGCCTGTGCGATGCACCCAACACCCGCAACAGCGTGGCCACCTCTGTAGGGCACAACTTCTTGAAGACGTCCTTCATCGCTCCTTTCAAGGTTCACCAACGCCTGGTACAGTCACCAACACGGGGCAGTCGACAACCGAGGTTACAACCTCCCAACCGGAAGTGGCCTGCACTGGAGGAAGCCAACACTGAATATCCTGGAGGCCTGCACTGGAGGAAGCCGACACTGAATATCCTGGAGGCCTGCACTGGAGGAAGCCGACACTGAATATCCTGGAGGCCTGCACTGGAGGAAGTCCTTGCGAGAGGAAGGGCGCACCGGAAGAAGCACTGAATACCCCCAGAATTAGATCCCAACCGGAGGAAGCACGCACCCGAAGAAGCCCGCATTGGAGGAAGGCGAAGCACCGCCGAGCGACGGAACCAGCGAGCGGCGAAGTTGAAGAAGCACCGCCGAGCAGTAACAGAACCAGCGGACCAGCGTCGCCCGTCGTTCACAGCCCGCCGCGCCGCCTACGTCGCATGTCGCCGCACCCCTTCGCCCTAACCGCGTCGCACGCCGTCCGCGCTCCTTCATCCTAACCATGTTGGCTCTGATACCATGTTGTCGGGGGAAAACAAAATCCTTCCTTTCTATTTCATTTCAACCTATTAAGTACAACATATACAAAATAGATTAACAATATCTTCTACTATTTATCAAAGCAGTTCTACAAGTTGGGCATCATCCCGAACCCATTTACAAGCTCCTGGGCTCTCATTTTTAGCTCATTAGCCTCAAGGATCCTCTTTCTCCGGCCCATGAAGATTTACTAAAACATGATTAGTTCCATTGTCAGGTAATTTTTCTGCTACTCGCAGTTTCTTGAGAGTAAAATGTTCATTGTATGTACTAGAATTTACAAAACATTTTGATGAACTAGCCTCAATATCCAACTCATTACCTAACTCGATCAACATATCAGTAAAATTCAAATCTCAAAGCAGTGGTGCAAGTTGGCATCATCCCTAACCCATTTACGATCCTCTGGACTCCCATTTTTAGTATTTTATTCTCAAGATGATCATCTCTCTCTCACTCAAGCATATACATTAAAACATGATTATTTCCATTGTCCATAATTTATCAACTACTCTCAGTTTCGTAAGAGTAATATATCCATTGTATATGTTAGAAAAGCCCAATTAGGGCCCATGTTTTTTTTCTCTCTCTCCCTGTATTAGTCCCACATCATGTATTAGGATTTCTCTCTTCTTCCTTTTTCCTATATAAGTGTATGTATACTTGTAACTATTCATTGAAGAAGGATATACAAGCTTTGAGGTTTTTCTTTACATGGTATCAGAGCCAAACGTATCCTCCAGCGGACTCCCCTCTTCTGTCCGCATCTCCTCCTGCGGCCTGGTCTCCTAACCGTCTCGCGGCCTGCTTCTTTATCCGCTTCCTTGCCCAGCCCGCCTGGCTTCTGCGGCCTCTTCTCCCTACTCTGCTTCTTCTTCTCTCCGTGGATCCACCCTCCTCCTCAGGTTCTTTTATAGCCTCTTTTCTCAGTCCTAAAGGGGCCCACCTATCCCTGCCGCCTGCGGGCTGCCTTCCTTATCCGCTGCGGGCTCCCTCTGCTGCTTCAATCCGCTCACTCTTGCTTCAGTCCGCTGCGGCCTGCCGACTGCTTCAGTCCGCTGCGGCGAGCTCTTTACTCTCCTTCCGCTTGCACCTGCTTCAGTCCGCTGCGACCTGCCACCTGCTTCAGTCCGCCGCGAACTGCTCCTCGTGCCTTCTTATCCGCCGCGGGCTCCCTCTCGTCTGCTGCGGGTTCTGTCCTTGGCGAGCTCTCTACTTCTCCCGCTCGCTCCTGCTTCAGACCGCTGCGGCCTGCCGACTGCTTCCGTCCGCTAGCTCTTGCTTTAGTCCGCTGCGGCCTGCCGACTGCTTCAGTCCGCTGCGAACAGCTCCTCGCCCTGCCATCTTCTTACGGCTTGCTCCAGTTCGCCGCGGACTCTCTCCCCTCGCGCCCTGCTGAGATCGTCTTCTATCCGCCGCGACCTTCTCTTCGTCGCCGCGGCCTGTTCCTTGCTCGCTCGCTCTTCCCTTTTGCGAGCTCCTGCTCGCCGAACTGCTTGACCTTCTATCCGCCGCGACCTTCCTCTTAGTCGTCGCGACCTGCTTTTTTGCTTGCACTCCCAGTGGACTCCCTGGTCTCAGCCTCTTCTCGCGCGCGACTGCTGCGGCCTCTTCTTGCTGCTGTCCGCTCCCCTCTACTCCTAGTCGCATTTTGGTCGCGACCTTCTGGTCGCTGGTTTTCCAGCCGAGACCGTGCGACTACCTCTTCTATCCGCCCGACTTTCTTTCCCAGGCGGCCGATCTTCTTTCTTCTACTCGCCCGCCCTCTTATGCTGGTCGCATGGCTTCCGATACTTCTGCCGCTACTTCTGCTCCACCGGCCCGTGCGACTGCCATGTCTTCCGAACTCCGTGATAAGTTACGGATTACTACTATCTCTCTAACTGGAAAACAGAATTTCGTTGAGTGGGTTCACTCCGTTCGCCGGATTCTGCAAACGAAGGGTCTTCTTCACCACTTGACCCGCGCTACTCCCACTGCTCCCTCCGATGACTGGCTTCACGATGATGAACGGGTTCAGTCCTGGCTCCTAAACTCTATGGATCCCGAGCCCTACAGGATGACCATGTATCATGACACGGCTAAGTCCATGTGGGAGGAGCTTCACGCCTTTTACTCTGGCCATGACAGTCTACAACACCTCTATGATATCATTTCCGATCTTCAGAATCTTACCCCGGGTGCTCCTGGTGATATGCTCTCCTTCGTGGCTAAAGCCAAGAGTTTGACAGAGGCTTGGATTCAACATCAGCCTCCTACTACCGATCTCACCACTCAACGAACCCAGAAAGAAGCTGTCGCCATCGCCATGATGATGTCCCGGGTTCCTCCCCACCCGCATAGTATTCAGGCCCAGATTCTCTCCTCCGCCACAACTCCTTCACTGTCTGACGTCTGCTCCATGCTCCTCAAGGTCACGCCTCCTTCCGAGGCTCCTCCTGTTTTTCCCCCGGCTCTTCTTCAGCCGCCTCTCCTTTCGACCCCTCCTCCTCGTGGATCTTCCACTCGGGGGGGGGGGGGGGGGGGGGGGGGCGACCCCCGTCTCGTGGACGAGGACGTGGTGGTCGCTCTTCTATGAAATGCATCTACTGTGGCCGGGATAATCATCTTGAAGATACCTGCTACCACAAGCATGGTTTACCTCCTCACCTTACTGCTACTATATCTGCTGCTCCGGCTCCTACTGGGTCTTCTGCCAATGATTCGGCTACCACTACCCGCCAAGACATTGATGAGCTCCGCACCCAACTTCAACAGCTTCAGGGTGCCCTCAGCCGCTCCTCCGGCTCTGTTGCGTTCTTTTCTGTGGAAGGTATAACATGTCTCTCTCATAATCCTTGCTGGATCGTTGATTCCGACGCTACTCACCATATAACCTCCCAGAAGCCCACATAGTACCTACAGACGCCTCATCCTGCTCGCATCACCGTGGCCAACGGTGCCACCCTACCAGTCTCTGGCTCCGCTGCTCTTCAGCTTACGCCGAACCTTTCTCTTTCCTCGGTTCTTCACGTTCCGGGGTTTCCTTCAATTTATTATCTGTTAGTCGTCTCACACACGACCTTGATTGTTGCATTACCTTCTCACTTTCTTCTTTTCTTATGCAGGATCGCCGCACCCGGAGTACCATTGGTAAGGGGCAGCTGTTGAATGGGTTGTACATCTTCGATATCCCACCTACTCTTCTCTCCGCCGTCTTCACTGTTGATTGGCATCGCCACCTTAGGCATGCTCCCCTTCCGATTCTCCAGCGGGCTCTCCCTGATGTACCTCTCCGGGAGTTCTCTTGTGAATCTTGTATCTACGGCAAACAACATCGTTCTTCTTTCCCCCCTGCCTGTACCCGGAGCAGTACTCCCTTATCTTTAGTTCATTCTGATGTATGGGGTCACTATAGAGTCCCAAGTATTTTTGGCTTTCGCTGTTTTGTCACGTTCATTGACGACTACTCGCGTACCACGTGACTCTATTTACTGCATGATCGAACTGAACTTACCTCTGTGTTTCGCGTTTTTTTTACTTAAGATGCGTACGCAGTTCGCCACACCTCTCAAAGTCCTTCACACTGACAATGCTTGCGAGCATACAGGTCACACCTTCTCCACTCTCTGCACCGAATTTGGTGTCATCCATCAAACTTCCTGTGCGTATACCCCTCAGCAAAACGGGGTGACAGAACGCAAAAATTGCCATCTTCTCGATGTTGTGCGCTCCCTTATGTTCCAAATGCACGTTCCAATTGAATATTGAAACTTTGCTGTATCCACCACCTGTCATCTCATCAACCGCCTTCCCTCGTCTGTGCTTAATTTTGCCTCACACATCCAACTCCTCTATCCCTCCACCAACCTCACCTCTCTCACTATGCTGGTCTTCGGGTGTGTTTGCTATGTTCACCTTCTTGGCCCTCCTTCCGACAAACTTGCTTCTCGGGCCGCCAAGTATATGTTTGTTGTCTACTCCCGCACTCAAAAAGGGTACGTCTGCTACTCTCATTCTGACGGCAAGCTGGTCGTTTCTGCGGATGTCACCTTCTGCGAAGACCAGCCCTTCCACTTCCCTAGCACCCCCTCTTCTTCTGCTCCCTCTATTCCCCGGCATGCCGTACTGGTCACGCCATCTTTGTCGTCCTCTTCCTCTTCTCCCCTGGTTCCTCCTCGGGTTTCTCCACCACTTATCCGTGTCTACTCTCATCGTCCATCCAAGGATGCTCCCTGACCCAGCTCCCCGCTACCAGCGCTACCTCGGCTATGGCAGATCCCGCCTCCATCTCTACAGCTCATCCCTTGACCAACTATGTCTTTCTTCACCGGCTGACGCCGCCTCTCTATGCGTTTGCCACCTCTCTTTCCTCTATTTCTATCCCTAACTCTGTGCAGGAGGCGCTACAACACCCCAGGTGGCGGGCCGCTATGGACGATGAAATGCGGGTTCTCTGGGCTAACCGGACCTGGGATCTGGTTCCTCTTTCTGCCGGCTACACCTCTTTTAGCTGCAAATGGGTCTTTGTCATTAAACATGCGACAGTTGACACTGTTGACCGTCTGAAGGGCCGCCTCGTGGCACGAGATTTTACTCAACAACATGGTCTTGATTACGAGGAGACCTTCTCTCCTGTGGCGAAACTGAACACGGTCCGCGTTCTTCTATCCTTGGTTGTTCATCGTTTCTGGCCACTTTATCAGCTGGATATTAAGAATGCCTTCCTCAACGGCGATTTACAGGAGACAGTTTATATGCAGCAACCTTCCGGGTTTGAGACCACGAGCGAGTCTTTGGTATGTCACCTTCGGAAATCCATTTATGGTCTCAAACAGTCCCCGCGTGCGTGGTTTGACAAATTCAGTAAGGTGGTCTGTGCTAGTGTCTTCACTCGGAGCTCGGCTGATTTTTCTCTCTTCACCCGACACCGGTCAACCGGGACTGTGATTCTTCTGGTCTACGTTGACGATATCCTGATTACTAGCAACGACACGGCAGGAATACAACAGATCAAGGAACAGTTAAATTCTGTCTTTCAGACCAAAGATCTGGGCAACCTTCGGTACTTTCTTGGGCTCGAGATCGCACGACGCTCTGATGGTCTTGTGTTATCTCAAAGGAAGTACTTCATAGACCTCCTTCATGATGCAGGTTATTCTGGGTGCACACCTGTAGAGACTCCTATGGACGCCAATTACAAGCTCTCGGCCCATAACTCTGATTCTGACAAGCTGCTTACAAATCCAGAATATTATAGACGCTTGGTTGGGAAGCTGATCTACCTTACGGTGACTCGACTGGACATCTCGTTTGCTGTGGGAGTTGTGAGCCGGTTCATGCATGCTCCTCGGACATCTCATCTTCAAGCTGTCGAGCGCATCCTTTGATATCTCAAGATCGCCCTCGGATAAGTACTTGTGTACAAGCCATCCACATCTCTATCTCTTGTCGCGTATTCTGACGCTGACTATGCAGGATCTATTGATGATAGGCGCTCCACAACTGGGTTCTGTACTTACTTTGGTGGACACCTCATAACTTGGCGTCGCAAGAAACAGACTGTGGTTGCGCGTTCTTCTGCTGAAGCCGAGTACCGGGCTATGGCTGCTGTGTTTTCTGAGCTAACCTGGCTTGAAGGCCTTCTGGGAGACTTAGGTGTTCGTCTCTCATCTCCGACAACCTTATTCTGTGACAGTCAGGCCGCAATTCATATTGTCAAGAATCCGGTTTTTCACGAATGCACAAAGCACATCAAAGTTGACTGTCACTTTATCAGAGAAAAAGTACAGTCAAAGAAGATAGATTTGGAGCATGTTCCTGCTACCGACCAAGTTGCGGATATCTTGACGAAAGCTCTCTCCAGGCCGATATACTATCAATTTTTATCCAAGCTTGGTGCCTACGACTTGTACGCTCCAACTTGCGGGGGAGTGTTAGAAAAGCCCAATTAGGGCCCATGTTTTCTTCTTTCTCTCTCCTTGTATTAGTCCCACATCATGTATTAGGATTTCTCTCTTCTTTATTTTTCCTATATAAGTGTATGTATAGTTGTAACTATTCATTGAAGAAGGATATACAAGATTTGAGGCTTTTCTTTACAGTATATACTGAAGTTTACACAATTTTTATGAACTAGTCTCAATACCCGTGTCATTACCTAACTAAATCAACATAGCACTTAAATTTAAATCTTGGTTCGAGGAAGAAAAACCTCACTGAACTTCGCCGAAAGATTTGTGCAAACAATGACTGAGTCGTCGTTGGAAAAGCATCACACAAGAGTTCTAGTATGGCAATAGAAAAACGAAGGCACATGAAATGGAGAACTGTAGTTACAAAAACATGGACAAGGAAAGAATATGGTGGAGTGCTAAAACCCCGAGTTCAAAGACTAGACCGAAGAATGGATGCACGGCCACAAAAACACTGTTGGAAGGAAACACAAAAAAACACTGTTGGAAGGTAACACAAAAAAAACACTGTTGGAAGGTAACACAACAAAAACACTGTTGTAAGCTAACACAACAAAAAACACTGTTGGAAGGTAACCCAACAATAACACTGTTTGAAGGTAACACACCATGTAGTGATTATGGTGATCGAATGCCCCTGGCCACATAGCTTTATTAACATGATCCAGTTTAGGTAGGAACCTGATGACACATAAGAAACATCATAGTGTTATGCCAAGTGCTAACAGTATTTTGGCCATTATTGTCTTAAAACTAGCTTCATTTATCTTTCCATGGTGTTTTAATTTTCTAAAGTTCTACTGTTACGCTCCCGAACATGACACAGTTCTTTGGGCGCACTTACACACGTAGGCGGAAGAAGATGGTAAGCGACAACGGGGTTGAACCATCCGGTTCAGCCCCCTCCATCTAAAAGGCGGCGGCGGGGGGCTGAACCGATCCGGTTCAGCCCCATTGGGGGGCCGGCCGGCCCCCTCTTGGGCCCGGGTATATTTATACCCGGGGCCCTCTCTCTTGGAGGCATGCATATCAATATTCAGGTACTTTTCTTTCTCCTCCTCTCTAACCCTAAATTCTCCTAAGTCTCTTCTTAGCTTTCTCTTCCCCCCTCTTCTTCTTATCATCTACCTATACCTCATGAAGAGAAACATGGAACTAGAGAACAGAGTAATATTACTTTTCAGATAGAGCTTAAGCCAGGCGTCGAGCCTACCAACATCCGACCATACCGCTGCCCGTATGTCCAGAAGGCGGAGATTGAGCGCAGTGTTCGGGAGATGCTTACCGCGGGGATTATCCGTCCTAGCACCAGCTACTTCTCCTCCCCCATCATTTTAGTGAAAAAGAAGGACGACACGTGGCGTTTTTGCGTGGATTACCGCTGGCTGAACGCATCCACTATCAAAGACAGGTTCCCTATTCCGTTGATCGAAGAATTATTTGATGAGCTACACGATACTCTCCTCTTCACCAAGCTCGACCTCCGGTCGGGCTACCACCAGATTCAGATGCGCGAGGAGGATATTCACAAGACGGCCTTCCGGACACACGACGGCCACTACGAGTTCTTGGTGATGCCCTTCGGGCTCACCAACGCCCCATCTACATTCCAAGCAGTCATGAACGAGATCTTTCGGCCTCTTCTCCGCAAGTCAGTGTTGATCTCCTTTGATGATATCCTCATCTACAACACCAGTTGGGAGGAGCATCTGGCCAACACCAGCTATATGCTAAGCAGTCCAAATGTTCGTTCGGGCAAGACGAGGTGGAGTACTTGGGCCATGTGGGCTCCGTTGGCGGGGTCAAGGCGGACCCCAACAAGATCAACAACATGTTATCCTGGCCTCGTCCTCAGACAGTCCGAGCATTACGGGGGTTCCTGGGCCTCACGGGGTACTACCGACGCTTTGTCAAGGATTATGGTAAGATCGCTCGACCACTGACGCAACTGTTGCAAAAAGACGCCTTCCAGTGGTCGGCTGAGGCGGAAGCGGCATTCCAGGCTCTTAAGGGGGCCATGACGACTACCCCGGTTCTCGCCCTCCCGGATTTCACTAAGGAGTTCGTTTTGGAAACCGACGCGTCCGGCGTTGGGATTGGCGCAGTGCTGATGCAAGAGGGCCGACCACTCGCCTTCTACATCAAAGCATTAGCACCCCGCACGTTGGGGCTCTCTACATATGAGAAGGAGATGCTGACAATTATTCATGCAGTCGCTATGTGGAGGCCTTACTTGTTGGGACGACATTTCAAGATCCGCACCGATCATCAAAACTTGAAGCACTTTCTGGATCAACGGGTCTCTTCTCCGCTACAATAAAAATGAGTAACGAAGCTTTTGGGCTACGATTATGAGATTCTCTACAGACAGGGGAGGGAGAATGTGGTGGCCGACGCTCTATCCCGTCTACCGGAAGGCACCTGTGACCACATTTTCGGGCCTCTGCTCGACTCTCTGGATGATATTCAGGAGGAGGTCTTGCGGGATCCTACACTCTGAGCCATAGTGGAGGCCCTCCGTCAAGGCCAGTCAACTACACCAGGCTACCAGCTGTTAAACGACCGACTCTACTATCAAAACCGGGTGGTCATTCCCTCGCACTCCGCTTGGAAGACAGTTATGATGCATTAGTTTCACTCCCCGATCGGCGGCCACGCCGACATACTCCGGACTCTCCAGCGTGCACGGACGAATGTTTTTTGGCCAGGCTTACGACGTGACATCCAGCGGTTTGTGCAGCAGTGTGACATGTGCCAATGTCAGAAGCACGAGATGACCTCACCCGCCGGCCTCCTCACACCTTTGGAGATTCCGCAACATATTTGGGAGACCGTGTCTATGGATTTCATTGACGGAATGCCCTAGTCCGCGGGCAAGACAGTCATCCTGGTGGTGGTTGACAAGCTTTCCAAATATGGTCACTTCTTGGCTCTCAGCCATCCGTACACTGGCGAGTTCGTCGCCGATCTGTTCTCCCGGGATATTGTCCGCCTTCACGGCGTCCCGAGTGCCATCATCTCCGACCAAGATCTGCTCTTTGTGGGCAACTTTTGGCGCGAGCTATTTCGTTTACAGGGCACTTGCTTCCGCTTCAGCACGACGAATCACCCCCTGACGGACGGCCAGACAGAGGTTCTCAATCGAGGACTAGAAACATACCTCCGTTGTTTTGTGATGGACGAGCTGCGGACCTGAGCCAACTGGCTCCATTGGGCAGAATACTGTTACAACACCTCTCATCACCCCACCAGCAAAATGATCCCATTTGAGGCTGTCTACGGTCGCCCTCCGCCTTCTTTAAGCGGCTACATCACGGCCTCACCAACCGTGGACCGGGCTCTCCGCGATATAGACCGCACTCTCTTCCTTCTCCGGGCAAATCTCCGTACCACACAGGATCGCATGAAGGCCCAGACTGATAAGAATCGCAAAGATCGGGAGTTTGCTGTGGGCGACGACGTCTTCCTCAAGCTACGCCCCTACCGGCAGGTGTCAGTGGCCGGCCGATCGAACCAGAAACTGACCCCTCGCTACTACGGGCCCTTTCAAATTCTCCGCCGGGTGGGGCCTGTGTCTTATACTTTGGCCCTTCCTCCGGGGTCATGTATTCACCCGACCTTCCATGTGTCCGTATTGAAGCAGAAGATCGGCGACAATGTGACTGCGAGCCACTTCTTCCCGAGGCCACGGTCGCGGGCGAACTGCGACCACTTCCCGAGGATATCTTGATGCTCATGTGGAAACGGCGGGGCACCGAGTACCGCCCTGAACTCCTTGTCAAATGGAAGCACCTGTCCGAAGCACACAATTCTTGGGTTGATCTGTTGGAATTCCGGGAGCTCTACCCGGATTACCACCTTAAGGACAAGTTGGTTCTTGATGGGTAGTGAGAATGTTACGCCCCCGAACTTGGCACAGTTCTTTGGGCGCACTTACGGGCGTAGGCAAAAGAAGACGACAAGCGACAACGGGGCTGAACCATCCGGTTCAGCCCCCTCCATCTAAAAGGCAGCCGCGGGTGGCTGAACCGATCTGGTTCAGCCCCATTGGGGGGCCGGACGGCCCCCTCTTGGGCCCGGGTATATTTATACCCGGGGCCCTCTCTCTTGGAGGCATGCATATCAATATCCAGGTTCTTTTCTTTCTCCTCCTCTCTAACCCTAATTTATCCTAAATCTCTTCTTAGCTTTCTCTTCCCCCCTCTTCTTCTTATCGTCTACCTATACCTCATGAAGAGAAACATGGAACTAGAGAACAGAGTAATATTACTTTTCAGTTTTTTTTTTAAATTTCTTCTTCAATAGAAATAGAATGTTGTAAGTTAAACGGTATTCTTTTAGCCGTTGAAGTTCCTCCTGAGTAGCTTGCAGTTGCCTCTTAAAAAAGTTGGTAAAAACTGTATCATTATTAAAAAGATTGTGGTTAGTAATACTTCATGTTCTAAGTTAAACTTCATTTTATTATTAGGACTCGACATATCACTTCTTAATCTTAAGAAATGAAGGAATTTCATTCTTTCAAACTCATTAAACGTGTCTAAACTGATATTCTGTTAATTTGAGTCAAGTGCGACTTATATTAGTTGATCCTTTGGGACTTTCAAGTGTACTAATTTGTTGTATTAGCCTAGTGATGATTTTGGTTTGATTATGATTTAAATTATAGCTTCTTGATATTGCTATCCGCCAGCTACTACATATATAGTCAGTTTTCACTTTAACTTGCCATGTATAGGACCCCATATATTTGTTGTAAAATAGTTGTAAACAAGTCGTATTATGTAATGTCTTTTTGGTTTGTTTTTGGTCTTACCCGCATAAGGGTATTTTGGGACTTTGCATGTTTTTCTCCATTCCTCTATATATATGAGTAAAAGGAGCTCATAATAACAACTTGGTTTTATTCTCAACTTGGTATCAGAGGGATTAACCTAATCCGACCTAATCCGCGTCGTTTCCTTCCGCCGCTCGCCTCTTCCCATCAACGCTCGCCCGCATCCGCCTCGCATCCCACCTCCGCTAATTTGACGTCGCCTCCATGGTGAACCACGGCTCTCTCGCCGACGGTGGTGGCGCTGAAGGAGACCGCCGCCTCTCCCCATGATTCGCGTCGTGTTACCGCTGTTTCTCGTTCTTCTCTCTGCGTTCGACGACTGTGTCTGAGCCAGTCGTTCTCTCCGCTGTTGCGCCCTCCATCCTCGCTGCTGCGCCGACCATCCTCTGCGATCGACGATCGACGACTGCTGCGCCATCATCTGCTGCGTAGTGCTACGTTAATTTATCCCTGTTGCTGCTTCTAGATCCGCTGCTTCCAGATCAGCGGCTTCCAGATCCGCTGCTGTTTGCGATCGACGACTGCTTCGCCATCCTCCCTGCTGCTGCTTCCAGATCCGCTGCCCTCCCAGATCCGCTTCTATGTCAGATTCTGCCGCTTATTTCTCTTATGGCTGGAGTCTGCATAGAGATGTTCCAGTGCCAGATCTGTTATCTGCCCATTGTCTGCATTGCTGAGGTTGATATTATTTGATCCTGTTCTTTTTTTCCTCATGGATGATTCTTCGGCGGCCGTTGATTCTGCATCGCCGAGTGTTGTGGCACCCCGGATGGGTGACCCTCAGCGGTGTTCGGGTCACGCTGGCTCCCTGAAGATCACCATGGTGCCCTTAGATGGGACGAATTACCTTGAGTGGTCTCGGGCAGCACAACATGTCATCCGCAGTCACCAACTATTTGGATATATTGATGGGACCATTGTGGTGCCTCCTTCGGATGATCCTTCTTTGAAGAGATGGGATTTCGAAAATTAGTAGTCTCCTGGCTCTTACATTCCATGATCCCGAAGGTGTACCGAAGTTACATGTTGATGGATTCTGCCTATGAGATCTGGACTAGGGCACGTGAGACGTATTCCCAGATAGGTAACTACACTCAGATAGTCAGATTTATGAGCTGACGCGTCGGATGCTGGAGTTACGTCAGGGAACCATGACAGTGTCGTCACTTCTCTGAGTTCGAGCGTATCTCTCAGGAATTGGATTATTTTGAGCAATTTACTCCAGTCTGTACTGCTGATGCAGTGTTGTTACAAAAAAAGGACGAACAATTTCGTCTTCATGTGTTTTTTATGGGCTTGAACATGGAAATGGATTTGGTTCGAACAAATATTCTACACCGATCTCCTCTTCCATCTCTTCGTGAGGCCTTTAGCATGGTCCTTGGTGATGAAGACCGCCGGAGATCCCTTAGCACGGCTGCTCCTCACTCTGATCGCTCTGCCCTTACTACTGTTGGCCGAGGTGGCTACCACCCTAACAACACGATTCCTACTTGTGATTACTATGGTTGTTGGGGCCACACTAGGGACGTGTGTTTCAAGCTCCATCCTCACCTTGTTCCACCTGGATCCGGCCATGGTCGTGGACGTGGTCGCGGCCCGGGACGAGGACGTGGTCGTGGCCCTTATGATGCTACTTACTCCACTGAGGTTTATGACGACATACATGGTCCTCCCTCAGGGCATTTAATACCTCGGAATTGGATGCTCTCCGCCGCCTCCTGCACTCCCAGCCTGTCACTCCTCGGAGCAGTACCTCTACTTACTTTGCTACAGCTGCTATACCCAGTGCCAATGCTGCTGCTACTCCCTCGTCTGAATGGATCATTGACTCGGGAGCTACCGATCACATGACCGGCTCCTCCTCAGGTTTCACTTCCTACTCTCCCTTGTCTGGTAAAGATAAGGTTGTCTCTGCAAATGGTACCTTGTCTCCCATTGCGGGCAAGAACAATATTTCATGTTCCTCGTCTCTTTCCCTTTCTTCTATTTTGCATGTCCCTTCATTTCCTCGCAGCCTTCTTTCAATTAGCAATCTCACTCGGTCACTTAATTGTTCGATAACATTTTTTCCTGATTCTTGTGTTTTTCAGGAACATGGTACGAAGCGGATCATTAGCAGTGGTAGGAATCGTGATGGCCTGTACTATCTGGATACTACCTCATCGACTCTTGCTCTCTCTTTTACCGCTATTACTGCTGCTGATGCTCGACGCTGGCACTTGCGTCTTGGTCATCCGTCTACAGTCTATCTTCAAAAACTATTTCCTACTTTATCCCCCCTTTTGTTAAAACTTTAAACTGTGATGTTTGTGAACAATCTAAACATGTTAGACATTCCTCATCGCATTTATCTTCTCATAACACTACTTCTTTTGCTCTCATACATTCTGATTTTTGGGGTCCTTCCCCGGTTGTATCGTTAACTGGTTATCGTTGGTTTGTTACTTTTATCGATTGTTTTCTCGTACTGCTTGGGTTTATCTCTTAAAGAAAAAAAGTAAGGTGTTTTCTGTTTTTGAAACCTTTCATAAAATGGTGCAAACTCAGTTCAATGGTAATATCTGTGTTCTCTGTAGTGATAATGAGGGGAATATGATGATCGTGGAGCATTTGGCTCCTACCTCGCTAATCATGACATCATTCATCAAACCACTTGCGTTTATTTTTCCACCCAAAATGGTGTTGCTGAACGGAAAAACCGGCATCTCTTTGATGTTTTCCGGTGCCTTCTCACTACCATGCATCTCCCTAAGGGTCTGTTTGGGACAACTCTGGCGGATTGAAAAGCTGTTGTCCGGATAAAGCTGTTTTAAAATAGATCTCTGGGGAGCAGTTTTGAAAAGCTGCAGAGTGTTTGGGTGTTCTGTGCAGAAGTGCGCTTTGAAAAGCGATTTTCTATTTTTAGCTGTTTGGAGAAACAACTTTTGGAAGCTGTTTTTTTAAAAACTAAAATATACACACATTCATCCCTATACACACACAAACATACACAAACACACACAAACACAAATCCATATACACACACATTCATACACAAATCCATATACACAAATTCAAATACAAACACACATTCATACATAAAACACATACACAATCACATACACACATCCACTCCTCCCACATATCCCAGCTCGAATCATTCATGCCTCGCATCTGATCTTCGTCCTCCGCCGTCCAGTTATTTGAGCACTGTCATGACTCCTGCTCATCTCCATCTTCTTCTGATTCTCTGAAACCAACGTTGCAGACAGCGATTTGTAAGAAAAATATTCGGATGAAGGCAAACCAACTCAAGTCAGAATTTGATTTGGGGGGCAAATTTCGTAGATCCAACAAAATCATGGAATCCCAAATAAGCCCGTACAGATCTATTATTTTGAGATTAGATTTTAAGAAGCGTTGAAAGAAAAAAAAACAGGAGACCTACATCGTAAGCTTCATTAATCCGATGAAATTGAGTTCCGCAATTGCTTCCCTTGCAAACATCTAGATGATACTGCAAAACACACACAAAAAATCTCAATACCCAAATCCCTAAACAGCCTCGCCTAAATCCAACTCCAGACAAAATCAAATCATCCAAACCTGTAGCGCGAGTTGTCGAAAGGCCTTTTTGACCTCCATCTCGGAGGCGCCCGGCTGAACCCTAAGCGTCCGGTACTGATCCATTAGACCTCCGGCGCCGGCGGCTGCCGCGCAGATGACTCGGCGGCTCCTTGTATTCTTCCCGCCCCTGACCTCCCTCCTACATTCCGCGGCCATCGAAGAACCTGTGGAGAAAGATGGGCCGATCGGTCCAGAAATACCCATCGAAATCGTCGTTCGAGAGAAGGAGAAGAAGGGCTGCGAGATCGGGAGCGACGCTGGATCGGGAAGAAATAAAAAAAGTGATTTTAAGAGAGCTGAACGCAGGGACGGAGGGGCTTACGGAAAAGAGATCTTGGAGCAGCTTTTCGAACCGCGATTCCATTAAAGAGCTCTTCCAAACAGCAGCAATAACAGCTCCGGCGGCTGGAATAGAGATTCTCCAGCCGCCAGAGCTACGCCAAACAGACCCTAAATCATATTGGGGTGACACCATCCTAACCGCTACTCATCTTATCAATCGTCTTCCTTCACGGGCTCTTAACTATACTACTCCTCTCACCCGTCTTTCCTTTACTTCTGTGGTTTATACCTCTCATCTTCCACCACGCATTTCTGGGTGCGTATGTTTTGTTCATATCCATCTGCCGCATCGTGACAAGCTTGATCCACGATCTCTCTGGTGTGTTTTTCTGTGCTACTCTATCACTAAAAAAAGGTATCGGTGTTATCACCCCCCTTCCAGACATTTTTTTTGTACCTTGGACGTGACCTTCCGGGAGGAGGAATCTTACTACTTGGATTCGTCTCACTCCACTCGTCAGGGGGAGAGTAGTAATGATGACATCGAGTCAGTGCCACTTCCTCTGATCACCCCTACACTTATCATGCCTTCCACTATTGCTACACCTAGCATGCCTTCCACCGTAGCTACTCCTACTGCACCCCCTTCGTCTCCTATACCTACCTCACCTACACCTATGTGGTCTTCTGCCATATATCACCATCCGCCCCTCATCTCGCTGTTTCCTCATATATGTCATCGCCGCAAAACAGGTAAACAGTCCTCCGTTGTTTTGCAGCTGCCAGTGCTGTCTTCGGACTCTGATTCTGATGTTGATTTGCATGTTCCTATTGCGGGGCTAAGAGATAAGGCTATGTGTACTGCACAACCTATCTCTAATTATGTCGCTTATGATCATCTCTCTCAGTTTCATCAAGGTTTTATATCTTCCCGGTCCGTCATTACTATCCCAAAGACGTGGCAAGAGGCGGTTCGCATTCCGGCATGGACTCGAGCAATGCAGGAGGAAATGTCCTCCTTGGATAAGAATCACACATGAGATGTCTCTTCTCTTCCACCTGACAAGAAAGTCATCGGTTCTAGGTGGGTCTTCTCTATTAAGCAAAATCAGAATGGTAAAGTTGAGCGATATAAAGCCCGTCTGGTGGCTCGTGGTTATGCCCAGACTCAGGGGGCCGACTACCTGGAGACCTTTGCTCATGTAGCAAAGATGGGCTCTGTGCGTGTGATCCTGTCTTGTGCGGCATGTTTGGGCTGAGACCTACATCAGCTGGATGTCAAAAATGCGTTCCTGCACGGTGATCTCAATGAAGAGGTGTACATGACCTTTCCCCCAGGTTTTGTGAAAAAGGGACAAGAAGGTCTGGTCTGCCGTCTAAGGAAGTCTTTGTACGAGCTCAAGTAGTCTCGCAAAGCTTGGTTTGGAAAATTTCACAAAGTCATGATCAAGTTTGGCTACAAACAGGGTCATTCAGATCATACTTTGTTTGTCAGGAAGAATGAGGGAAAAGTAGTTGTCCTTATTGTTTACGTTGATGACATTATGATCACCGGGGATGACTTAGAGATCTCAAAGCTGAAGACTCTTCTGTCAACTGAGTTTGAAGTCAAAGATTTGGGAAGGCTTCGCTACTTCCTCGGTATTGAAGTGACCCGTTCTGATCGAGGTATCTTCGTCTCGCAGAGCAAGTATGTTTTAAATTTGTTAACATAGACTGGGATGCTGGGTTGTGTTCCTGCGTACACCCCTATGGAGGAGAATCATAGGATTGATGAAGACAGCGATGAGGATCGCACGGATGCTTCAAGTTATCAGGGATTGGTTGGAAAATTGTTATACCTCTCACACACTCGTTCCGACATAACACATGTTGGGATCTTGAGTAGGTATATGCATGCCCCAAGGATCAGACATCAGGATGCTGCTTACCGCGTCCTACAGTACTTAAAGAAGGCTCCGTGTCGGGGGCTGATGTTATCAAAGAACAACCATTTAAAGATTGATGTATTTACTGACGCGGATTGGGCCTGAATCCGTGATGATAGGGAATCTACAACGGGGTATTGCACCTTTGTTGGTGGAAATTTGGTCACGTGACGTCGCAAGAAGCAGAATGTGGTGGCTAGATCTAGTGCTGAAGCCGAGTACCGGTCTATGTCTCAAGGTCTCTGTGAAGGTCTATGGTTGCGCACTTTATTGCAAGACCTGGACCTCCAGGAGGATGCCCCCATTTCCCTGTTCTGTGACAACAAAGCTGCTATCAGTATAGCTCACAATCCGGTCCAGCTTGACAGAACTAACCATGTCAAGGTTGATCGCCATTTCATCAAAGACCATCTTGAAAAAGGAAACGTAGTTACACCTTTCGTTAACTCTAGAGACCAGTTGTCCGACGTCTTCACCAAGAGCTTAGGGTGTGATGTCTTTGTTGATGATATCCAAAGACTCGGAATGACGGATATTTACCATTTGACTTGAGGGGGAGAGTTGTAATCAATTCGTATTATGTAATGTCTTTTTGGTTTGTTTTTGGTCTTACCCGCATAAGAGTATTTTGGGACTTTGTATGTTTTTCTCCCTTCCTCTATATTATATGAGTAAAATGAGCCCATAATAACCACTTGGTTTTATTCTCAACTAAAATATCTTGGATTAGAATCTGTTTGAAGCCCGTTCTATTGACACCCTTCAATTTATGCCTGTTACGAACAAGATATGGGGTTCTCGTTGCCTGGAAACGAGTGGTGGGTTTTGGGGGGGGGGGGGGGCATCTTCTAGGGGAGTACAAGTAAAAATGCTCTCGACTAGAAACCGTATTTGTTACAGTGCATTTTTTTTTTGATTTTCTCATGGAAGTTATTATTTTGAGAAGTTCATCTATATTGTGGAGTGCTGTATAAACTTCTCTAGTTTTATGGTTTAGTTGGGGAAATTAACAACCATCTATTTTTTCCTTACTCTCTGTGACCCTAATTTCTTAAGTATGAATCTCTGTTGTTGCCCGTGTGTGCAACCGTCTTTTTTACCTTTGAGATAAAACACATTCTTATGTTTATGTTATTCCATGATTCCGTGTTTGTTCTCTTTTTGCTTGATTATCCATAATAATTTGGAATAATGGTCTTTGATGTTGATGATGATGTTGCAGTGCACACATTTTTTTAAGGTCACAATTCCTTGGAGCTGCTGTAAGAAAGTAGTTCAGTTATTATTGTATCCTAAACGACAAACAGATACCGTGTCTGCTTTGGTTCTTTTGTATAACTGTTGTCTTCATATTAACCAATCCTCCATGGAGAAAAAAGTCTCATGACAATGAAACTCCTGGCGGGATGCTGATGAATGAGATGTCTAATAGAGAAAATACCAAACATGGTGGACTAAGTGTTGTTGCTCGTTTAATGGGCATGGATACTTTGCCTCCAGAGATAATACCAACCACCTATGTGACGGAAAGCTACGATGAAAGATTGAGACAGTCTATTTCAAGAATAACTTGTTGTGAGAGCGCTAAAGGTACTTCCATTCAACTTCCTTCAACTACCTTCAATCAAACAGAAGATAAATTGCCTCTGAATTGGAAGAAACGGCACTCTAAACCAACCAAAAGCCCGATTTCCACAACACCATTTGGAAGAGAGCATCCACAAGAAGAGCAACTACAAAAATTTAAAAAAGAATTTGAAGCATGGCAGGACTCCAAGTTATGGGAATTCTCAAGCCACCTTGTTCAAAATAACAGCATTGAAGGACTTAAAAAAGAACAAATTTTAGCACTGGCAAACCTCAACAAGGAGAAAATAGCAGGATATACAAACACACATACTTCTGTGAATAAGTTTAAATTTACTCCAAACCAGTTTCATGGTTTCCAGCATGATAATAATTTCAGCAAGCACTTGATGCCCCAAGCAAAAAATGAAATGCCTATAAGGAGGGAACTCGCCAGCAAGAGTTTTGAACCCGCATCAACCGCAAAGTTTCATGAGAAAATAAGTACACCTTGTTCACCCTCAAGGATTGTCATTCTCAAATCTTTTTCTAATAACGATGAACTGGAGGGACCAAGGGGTGGTAGCATTGAAGATTTTCTTGAAGAGGTAAAGGAAAGGCTCAGATTTGAATTCGAGGGTAAGGGGAGGAACGATTCCTTCAGGAGGTTGAGTTCAGCTCATAGTTCCCTACAAGAGTGTTTGACATACCCAAAACAGTTGACTCCGTTAGTAGGAAAGCATATCAAAGAAAATGAGGCCACAATGGGAAGATCAGAATCTATGAGTTCATACAGAACTGAATTCCATTTTGAGGGACAGGAGTTCGATAAGTCCACTAGAGAAAGAAGAAAATTCATAACTGATAAGTGGGAAAATCTTTTAAAAAATGATTCTGAGTTGGAGAAAGCTATGCTTGATGATGGAAGGTCTGTGAAGTTCCCCTCAACAAAAGAAAAAGTAATTCCTAAGCATTTTAGTCATGAACAGGTGAAAAGGGAGTTAGTTGATAATGAAACGATGTCACATCCAAAGCTTATTAGATCATTTTCCGCTCCAGCTTCTCGGTCTGCAACAGTGACTCAAAATTTTCAGCAGCATGAAGATCTTAAAAATATTTCAGCAGTTGTCAACAAAGGCAAAAAATATGGCTTCAACATCAAAGGCAAAGTTTCAAATCTGAGACGGACTTTCAGTCTGAAGGGAAATTTTTTCGGAAAGAAGGCCTCTTTGATATGGGATTCAACTGTAGACACCCTTAGCTATATGGAGCCCAATCAGACAATGCCCTTGGTGGTTGGAAACTTTGGTGTTGTGCAGGTAAGCCATAATTAAAGGGTCATGTTATATGTAGGCCACTTTCAGCTATATGCAGTCCATGAATAAATGCAGGCAGATCTAAAAAGCCATAGGAAGTGGTGAACCCGTATATGTTTGGCCTGCACATAACCGTCATGCAATTGCGTGGCCTGCACAACCGAAATGGGCTTGCATATAGTTATTACCTAATTAAATCATTGGGTCATTTATTAGGACCTCCTTTCCAACTTAGCATAATTACTGAGACCTCCCCTCTAATTTTTAAAATTGCCAACACCACCACTCTATATTTATACTGTTAACGTATATGTATAAAAAGGGGGAGATTATGGAAATTTTTGATGTTAGAAGGGAGGTCATGTAATTATGCAAAATTACGGCGTAGTTTTTCGTAATTGTTCCTTAATCATTCTAGCTCTCTAGAAGCTATTATAGTTTCTTGGCAATGAATATGCATTTGCTTCAACCTAGGACAACCCAACGGAGGTACCACCAAGTCCGGCCTCTTTTCCGTGCAGTCCAATGAGTGTGCATCACAGTCCTGTCTCCCCGCTAGAGGTTCCTTTTGTCGAGGATAATTCATCAACACAAGTCTCGGGTGAATTAAGCACTACCCTTCCAGGTGCGAATTTGTATTCTGTTGATGTGGATGTCATATGTATCAGAATATCTGTTAGCTTAAGTGCATTTTATTCATATACTTTCTTAAATGCAGTTAAATTTGTCATTATTATATACAAATGACTGATGTTCTCAAGCTAGATGCAAAAAATAAGTAATGTCTTTCACATGAAATCGGTAATTATGTATTTTCTAGAATTATGTCATTCATACAAATAGCTATATAACATCTTTCATCGTTAGTCTTCCCAATACCTTAATTATGTATTTTATCAAAATTGTTTTTAGACGGTCACTGAAAATAGGGATATGAATTTAGCTCAAGATTGAAGCTCGCTAAAAAATAGCAATTGTTTTTCATGGATCAAAGTCAATGAACCTTGCCCAGCTCGGATCAAATTTGAATTGAGTCAAGCTTGGATCGAATTGAGCTAGCTCAAGATTGGATCGAAATGAATATGCATGTATATGTGTTAGAAAGTGTTTTCGTTTGATTTAATCTTATGTCAACTTCCCGGTATTTATACATATGTTATTCCTCAAAGTAGGAATATGAGTTGTACATATTATACTAGTAGGGGGCACTAGGTACCCCCAAACATGAAATTCCCCCCAACTACTCCCCTCACTACTGCAATATCCGCAACTGTCAAAAAGCAAAATGGAGGGTTGGAGTGTGATTAAGCAGCTGATGAAACCATAGCGTGCTTGTATAGACCTCATTATTACCTAAAACTCGTGTACTTCATTAACATTTGTAGTAATAAGGGTTAAAATTGAGAAAATAAAGTACGACAAAAAAAATGAAGGAATTTTTTAGCATGTTAGATATAGATAAAGGATATACTTTGATAGGAAAATTTTAATACCTAATATCCCCCTCAAACTCACGAATGAGAGAGCAAATGGAATATTTAAATTGAAAATTAGTTTGAATCTAGGTAAATATGTATGCCCCTTATTCATTTGAAGGGACCAAAGAAAAAAAAAGTAATGCATTCAGATGTGTTCCTGTCAAACCATATGATATTTAATCTCAATGTGTTGGTTGCTCATCAAACATTGGGTTGGTGACAATAACAATAAGATTGTTGTCGTAATAAAGTGGGATATAAGATGAACTAAAGGCACTCATATAATGTTGGAAAGTATGAAAACTTTAGGTTTAGTAGTAGTGTCTGCCGTTGTATTATGCTCATCCGTAGCATTGGATCGATAGAGGGTCTGGCATTTGGTGCTTCAAGTGTTGATGTAGGGGCCTAAGAAGACACAAAACCTATTGGTGATTCGACGAATGTCTTGATCATCTACCCACCCAACATAAGAATATGCACAAATAGAAAGAGATGAATTCAATGGGAGGAGCCAGGGAAAAGCCAGTACTAAATGGTAGTGGGAGCACTCATGAATTAGTTCAATATATGTGATGTATGAACATCATCTGGTCAGTAGAGGATGTATAAATAAAGAAGCCACGAATTCTTGATACTGATTAGGCTGAGATAGAGGCTGACTGTTACTGAACAAAACAATGGTTTGCTCTTGAAATAGAAAACAAGATACAAATCTTGACGGATAATCACACCTAACTCATGTAGGCTGGTTCCTCCTTGAAGTCCTCTTCAAAAGAGAGTTCCCAAAACCATAAGAGATGAAAATTGACCATAAAGCTCACGTCTTCTCCGTATACAGGGAGCGAGGTCAGCTTCTAATTTACAAAAATACCCTTCATGAAGAGAAGTACATAAATGAAAATAAAACACTTTATGTTGTTGGTGTCGCGCAAGCGCATCAATACATCTCATCTAAAAAGCGACCTTGTGAAAGATTATGAACAAAACAGGTGCAACCAAACACCTGATGAACAGTTGAAAAGAGAGAATCCTGAGGAAATATAATAGCAATGATGCAAATTTGAGAAGAGAGTGCAGTTAATTAAATAACATATCCTCAATTTGCATCATCCAAGTATAAAGAGGGACCATGCATATGAATAAGAAAGGTACGAGCCGTTTCAAATAAGTACTGTTTCTTTCATTCAAAAATCCCGTTTTGTTGTGGAATATGAGAACACAGAGACTGGTGGATCATGCCCTAAGAAGATGTGAATGTCTGAAAATTGTGAGAAAACGCTCACAAGCATTATCAGAGCGAAGAATGTGCCGAAGGCTAAGTCATGAATGTTGGTGGATCTAATGTACTTGAATTGAACTATGCAGCATGGCAAGTCTGTGCCTGAAATACCTGAAACTGTAGAAATCTCGGATTGTCTTCAGCTAAGAAAGGAGTGGGAGATTCACCAGGTGTTGAAGTGACTAATGAATGGGTTGAATGTCGGGACAACGGCTGTAAAGGTGCAGTGAATCCATGAAGACTTTAATAGGTATCCTTGGTGTGTCCAATCCTGCCACAATGGGCATTTATGATGAACTCGACCACCTCCTCGTTCTTGGCCAGAATTGCTTCCACGACTATGTCCTCTAGTCGGAGCAAACTTGGTTGCTGGAGCAGAACAATTGTCTTGATTAGCTAGCCACTAAACTCTATATATGCATGTACAACCGCTTCTCTCTGTGTGGCTTCAATAACCTTTCTTAGTTCATATAAACACTTCAGCCTTTTGCAACTCAGACATGCATCATTCATGGTGTTTTCCATGAGAACAAATATAGTTCAATTTGTTTATCTTTAATAATATTTATATTGTTTATGCCATTTTTTTCTTACTTACTGCTGCTACCACCAGAAATCAAAAGCCAGACAGATCATGTTGAGGCCAAAATATATGAAGTTGAAACTGCATCACAACCTTATGAGAGCAGTCATGAAGTACAAGTTATTGAAGACCATGGAGAAGCTTATGTAAGAGATATTCTTCTTCTTTTGGGGCTTGACGAGACCTGGCCTTTCGATCAAGCACTGACAAGGCTGGAAGAGCAGATGAACACAATCCCTTCATGTGTTTTCGATGAAGTTGAGGAGAATTATAGAAAAAATTGGACGAGTTCAGATGTTGACTGCTTTGCGGTGAACCTTAGGGGTATCGATGTCGACCGCAAGATGCTGTTTGATTTAGTGAACCAGGCATTATCGAGCTTGAAGGACGATCCTATGCACGGATTAGTGTCGGAAAGAGCCCGGTTTCCCCGCGAAAGAAAATTGCTCGGCGACTTGTTGGATCGTATTCAAATGTATGTGAGACCTGCGATAGATCAACCTCACTCAACAGATGATATTGTCGTCTGGGACGTGAAGCCGATGCCTTTGTGGACCGCATCTCGCGAGAATATCAATTCCGTGGGATGGGAAGTGGAGCGGGAAATCGTTGGAGACTTGATTGGCGAGTTCGTGTTAGATTTGTCGGTCTGCTCGCCCAATGATACACGATGCATTAATTTTCAACATTGTCCCGAGATTTATCTCAGGCGTGAGCATCACGTCCTTCCATTGAGCGCTGGGTTTAATCTAGACTCGACGGAACTTATGGGCAAAACATGCTTTGCGGGGAGTCACTAGTTCCCTTGACACATGTAGCTCGCAGGGTCTGGCTGGTATAAATCTAGGATATCATTGGAGGGAAAAAGCTTGCTCCTCTGAGAAATTTTATTTTATTTTTTCCACTCTTTCATTTGAAAGTAATAGTGTGCATAAATGTAACTATTTGATTCATAGTGATCATGAATTTCAGTATATATTCAGTTCCTGCAATTACAATAGACTTCCCCCTTGGTCTAATATATAGCATCTCACTCTGTAAAAGAATAGAAAATGCATTAAAGATTTCAAAAATTGCAGGTACCTCTCCTCTATGTTTTGGACCTTGCAAGTTTGTCAAGTTTACAGTCTCCCCATTCTGTTTAAAATTTAGATGAAAAGTGTCAAATTCAGTAAAAATTTGTTTCTTATATTCCGACTTGACCCTATACACGGTTAATCCCTTTCGCTCCATTCATCCTTCGGCTCGGGGTTTTTTCTTCGGGTGCTCCAATCAACCTTTGTGGTATGTAGGGACCTATCACAATATAATCAAAAATGTTTTCATTGATAGAATATATGTAAAGTATACTCTTAGACTTTGAGAATGCAATCTTCTCAAGATTGTATGTATGAGGTCTGGATGTGGTGGCATAATCTCTGATATGATAAGTGCTCACTATTTGATACTATCCTGATTAATTTTATATGCTGAGCACTGAATGGCGACCAAAATACTACTTTCGTGGCGTATTGAATTTTTACAAGTATAGTATGCATGTATTGTATGTATATAACTTTTGTATCTTTATGTTATTAAAAATCAAACTAACATTAATGAGAAAAAATATTGTTTAGTAGAAAACTAAGATATGAATAGGGTGTTCACGAAGCGAATCAGATCAAAGAGTTATTCAATTGAATCCAAATTTAACATAGAATGCATAGATTCAGATTCATTCAATTATTCGGTGTTGGATTCTAATTTGTCATGAAATATTAGATTTGAATTTGAGTTTGAATTCAAATTCAAATTTTATAATATGAAACTGTATATAATGTTTAAATATAATTATATAATTACAAAAATAAATTATTCAGATTTGAGTTTGAAAATTATTCGAATTCAAATTTGAAAATACTAATTTTAATTGAATGGAATTTTGAATTATTCACAAAAATATATTATTTGTTAATATCCCTAGATATGATTGAAGCATCAATGTCGCGGACGAGATATTGTGCACTCGAGGTCAAGGGCTGTTAAGATGTTGTTTGGGTGTGTGTCTATCTACACACCCACAGTATTATATACATATACACACATACATGCAATATTATATAAGAGAATATGCATTTTTCATAACCGCCAATAATTTTATCGGAGTTGACCAATTGATGCTAGCACCATCAAATTCGTTTGAGTCATCGAATAAACTTTGTTTTTTTAATTAATTTATAGCTGTATATAAGGGAATATAGTTATAATTGATAATGAAATTTAGGCTATGTTTAGCACAGCTTAGTTAACGGATAATCTCTATTTAAAACACAAACGTAGTTTTACATGCAGTTGTTTGTTTGTGCAACTTATATAGAATCCCTTATTTTTAAAATTGAATTTTTATAAAATCTCTATTTAATTATCATTTTTCAATCAACTGTTTATTCATCAACATAAGCTGTCTCAAACAGAACATTAGTTATCTACTTATCTATAATCTTTGTTTCGAGTACTACATATAATAGTTTATCCGTGGGCAGTGTATAACGATAGTTGTTCAATTTTCACTTGAGGGATATCTTATAATATCGTCGTTGCGCACGGAGGGATCCTGTGCACACGCAACCGCACGCACACATATACATATATTATCAATACATTTAATACATGAAAGCTCTACTGCACAAGTGCATGTGAACGATTATGCCCACAACTCATAGGCCATAGCCCTCCCGAACGCTGTAGGAGATCAAGCAATAGTTGGGAGTACAATTCTTCTGGTTTGTGTGAGCGACCGAAGCACTATCTTGTGTAGGAGAAACTCTTAGAGCATTTGAGCAAGCGTGCAAGAATAGCCATATATGTTTATTTATTTTTGAATAAAATCATATTAGGAAGCAATTTTTATTTTGCAAGCATGTGTAAAGTCTTATTCAAGTAAATTGGACAAAGGCAGACAAACATAAAGGGGATCCGGATCCTCTCCATTTCACATGAAATGGAGGGGATTCATTTCAGCCTTTAATGATCAAGATCAGCCCAAATAATATTCTGTGGTTGAGATTTTTTCGAATAAAAAAAATATAAAAGGCTAGGAATAACTGAACCCGTTGGATCAAAATACAAGCCATCATGGCCATGAAATGGATCCCCTCCATTTCAAGTGAAATGGAGAGGATCCTGATTTACATAAAGGAGAGCACATGCATGCGTATCAAATGCGGGCATCTCACTGTGGGGGCGTGCGAGAGAACAGCCACCCGATTAAGCAATTGCGGTGGATCGCGATCGGCTGTGCATGCACACCGATTACCCAGTGGCAGCCGGTGGCTGCGGCCTCGCCGTCCACCGGCTGCCCTAGATTCGCTAGCGTGCACGCCGACAATTCCACTGCGGCCGGCGGCCGCAGAGCCCGTAGCCGCCGACAGCCGGGCCATCGCCCAAAAAGTTTCATTTGAGATGTCGGTCGCAACTACCGCAGCCCACGAGCTCGCCGACTCCAATCCAGCGCCGCCCAACGCTGTCCGAGCCCACCGTTAAGAGGCGAATCCAAAGATGTGATAATTCACCGATGCCGACGTGAACTGTGTCGTGGTGGGAAGCTCGCCGAGGCTCATGGTTTACGACGTCTGACTTCAGGTTCAGGATGCCGGAGAAGACGCAGATTTTTTATGATAAAATAAAATAAAGATGGTTAAAGGGCGCTGGTATCTGCACCGCAGTTTTGGCTATTCGCACCGGTACGAGACTCCGGCCCGATGATCACGCGCCACAGTACCCGGCCGCCCCCGGCGGGCTTCGCTGGTGAGGGTTTTCATCCCAGATTGTAGGATAAATTCAATTGGAAGGATTAGTGGTAGAACGAAGAATGATGACAAACACATCCAACCAAATAATCATCATGTATCACCAACATAATAATTCCAAAATTTTCTCATCCGACGCCCTAGCCAAGGTAGGTTTAACAGAAGGGGGGAAAACATGAATCAAAACTAATTAACAAAAATAAACATAATCTAAAAATATTTAAATAAAGGAAAATTGGAAAATATAATTGAAGATGTAGGGATAAGCCGAAATATACACAGTACCAGAGGATATTTCGAAGTAGCCAATGGCAAAGGAGGCTGATCTGTGAAATAAGTTAGAGGAATAGTTAAGAGAAATAAGGAATAACGATTTAGTGTAAATGACATGATATAGATGGAGCAAACATACCGTGGTCGGAGGATTTTCGCTGAGATGTCCGAAAGGAAAGAAGGGTTCAGGGTTGAGGTTGGAGAGGAGGTCAGTGACGAATAAGGCTTTGGCCTCTGGCGGCGTTGAAGTGGGCTTTGGCTTCCTACGGCGTGAAAGAAGGCTTTAGCTTCCAGCGACGTTGAAGAGGCGTCAGAGCTGTGCTTCTGGCGGCATTGAAGAAGGTCCCGGTGTCTTCAGGGGAGAGCAACGTTGGCAAGGGCGTAGCCAATATAGGTCTAGGGGGGCATGTGCCCCCTCATTTTTCGTGGATTTCACCCAGGGTCGGCATTTACACCCTTTTTCTGCGCTAAGCCGCTAACCTAGCCAGTAGTCGCCGCTGCCCGCTGCTCTCCTTCGCAGTTCGCCCGACGACCGACGCGGCGACACCCGACATTCCCATTTCCCGCCGCTGCTCTCCTTCCCCCGTGACTCGGCGCCGGCGGTACTGCCTCTTCTTCTTTTTCTCCAGTTCTTCTTCTTCTTCTTCCAACTTCTGGTACTGGTGCCTCTTATTCTTCTTCTGCCGGTACTGACTACTGCCTCTTCTTCTTCTTCTTCGAGCAATGGAGCAGTGGAGGTCGAAATTATTTTTCGTCGAGCTCGCCTTTTGTCGTCGAGTGCCGGAGTTCGACAAATGTCGAGCTCGACATTCTTCGTCGAGCTCGTACTTTAGTTAGTTTGATTACTATGTTTGAAGCAATGATTGATGTGTTTGAAATTGTTAGAATGGAAGGTCCAAAAGGAGATCAACGAACAATGTCAAGGATGTTATTGGGATCAATGCAATCATTTGAATTTGCATTTACTCTTCATTTGATGAGAACAATTTTGGCTATTACTTCCGAGTTATCTCAGGCACTTCAAAGACATGATCAAGATATTGTGAATGCGATTTCTTTGGTTGAATTATCAAAGAAACGACTCCAGCATATGAGGGATGGCTGACAATCATTATTTGAAGTGGTTTCAACTTTTTGTGAGAAAAATGAAATTATTGTTCCGAATATGAATGAGGGATTTAAAGCTCAAGTAAAAGGACAGCATAAAGCTCCAATAATTATAAATTTGCATCATTATCAGGTGAAGATTTTCTACAATGTTATCGATATGCAACTTTTAGAACTCAAAACTCGTTTTGACGAGAGAACTACTGAGTTACTACTTTGTGTAGCTTGTTTGACTCCATCCAACTCATTCATTAGTTTTGATAAGGATAAGTTGATTCGTCTGGCAGAGTTTTATCCTGAAGATTTTTCTCCAATGGAGGTTTTAATACTTCACGACCAGCTTGATACATATATTTTTGACATGAGATCGAATAAAGAGTTTTCAATGCTGCATGAAATTTCTGATCTTGCTAAGAAGATGGTGGAAACTGACAGAAACAGAACTTATCCACTAGTATATTTGCTTGACTTTAGCTTTAATCTTACCTATTGCAACTGCTAGTGTTGAAAGAGTATTTTCAGCCATGACTTGTGTGAAGAATCGCCTCCGAAATAAAATGAGTGATCAATGGTTAAACAATGGTTTGTTGGTATATATAGAAAAAGATGTTTTTGATGGAATTGATAATGAATCTATCATAGATTATTATCAAAATATGAAGACACGTCGGATTAAGTTGTCGAGCCAGAAAAAAAGGCTCGATTGATCTCCTAGGAAATGCTCTTGGTCTAATATTTTTGTTACAATGTATGACACTTAAAAAGTTTGTTTTGTTCCCAGTAAGTTGTATTCCAATATAATCAATAGTTTGTAGTTCTTATTTTTACACTTAAATGTGAGATTACATATTTTGTATCATTATTGTTAATATGAAGTTCATTTTACTTTTAAAATTACTGTTTAAACCAAATAACTTTTAATTATTATTGTTATACATTTTTATATACTATTGTCGTAAAGGTATGCCCCCACTCAAGCAAAATTCTAGCTACGCCCCTGGCTTCATCAAATTGATATTTTATAGAAATCGAACATCAATTCATTTGATTACTCTAAAAAATAGGATCAAGAGAAAAAATGATAGGGAGAAGAGGGGTGATTAAAACCTAATATTTTTTTGTACAAATAATGTGGGTGTATATAATTTAAATTTTATTTAAATTATTATTATTATTATGAATTTTGAATGTTCATTTAATTATTGATTTATATGAAACTATAGGTAATGAACACGTTTATGAAACTAATTAAAGTTCAACACATACATAAATATTACTCATGTTATTAATTTTGATGTGTTTTCTCTTTCCTAATCAAGTTATTTCAGTCATAGTTGTTTTTTATTGCCTATTTATTTAAATTTTAAGGCATTTAATTTTGATTTACAACAATTATAATTAATTTGAGTTTTATGTTTACTTAACTAAAAAGTGAGCTAATACTTAAACAATAAGCAAACTTTACTTTAAAATGTAATCTTTACTTGTAAGTGTTGAGTTTTTTTTTTTGTAATTTGAAAGCCTATACATATTGTTTAATAGAATTATGAATATATGTAAATTGCATGGAATTATGAATTAATGTTACTTGTGAGGGTATGGGATTATGAATTAATGGAAATTGCATAGTTTAATGTAAGGTTTTAGTTTGATATTTTTATTCTATATATAACCTTCACATGCATATTGTCTAGAGTTTATATTAACATCTAAATAAGGACATAAATTGGTTTATGTGGGTTGAATATATGTATTGTTGTGATCTAAGTCTTGTTTGGTGGTGAGGTGGCGGCAGTAATCGTGATGGTTATGAACTATTGTTCGTAAACACCCGCCCTCTCCTAAGAAATTTCATCCACTTTTAAGTTCAAAACTAATTTTCTTTTCTCGGCAGCGGTCATAACTGCTTTCATGCCCAACATATATTTTACGACAATGACCTTTTTGTTCAAACTTATTGTAATAAAGAAACTGCGTCAAACGAAGCCCTAGCTAATGCACCGCGAATAAGTAAAGAATCAAGATTTAGGATGAGACCCACATTTTTAGAGCCAACTAAAATCCATATATTTTCTAGCTAGTGTGACAATAAATAGGATTAATGAAAAAAATTTTTGTTTGTAAAAAATAATAAAATTAGTGTAACATTATACATTCCTATTTAAGCTATTCGCAGACCATTAATATCCGCAGTTTAAAAAAAATTATTTACAGTCCAAAAATATTCAGTCCTACAAATAGCAGTGTGTTGAGAGCTAATCAGAGGCCGACTTTGCTCATCTCGTTGAAGAGTTTTTTTTGGCTTCGTTGATCTTCCATTGCCATTGACATTGCAGAACTCAAACCATTCCATTGAGTTGTCTATTCCCTCCTTTTGAGAAGCAGTTGACGAGAGCGTCGTAAGTGACTTCGGCTATATTTGGTTCGGCGGTAGCGGTTGCATCCGATAGATCGAAACGTCACTTTGGAATCAGAGAGGGAGAGGTGAGGGTCCAAACGGAGCGGATTGGAGCTGTTTCCTCCTTGCTGCGGGTGCAAACAGAGCAAACGCCGCCGCTGGCCGTTCATCTGTTTCGAATCGGCCATCAGCTAAGGCCGGCTCTTTGTTCCCTATCTTTGCAAATGAGCCGATCAGTGTCGTGTACATGGCGATATTTGGACGACCTCTCTGTGAAATTTTGTCGAACACCATTAGCGCGTCAAAAGGTCAATTTTCCTTGCACAATCCCGAAATCACCAGGCTGTCGGCATGCGGGGGGATCTCTATTTTCTTCTCCTCCATCTCATGGTAGAGAGTAGCAATCGTATATGGAGCCTTCGGCGGTAGTGACATTGGATTATGGTTAGATATGTTGCCTTATTTGGATTCCTGCCGTTGGCCAACGTCTCCTTGATCATTATATTGTGGGGGTTTTTTGTTAGGAATTAATTATATGTCCGCACGTGTCGAGACCGACTCGAAACGACCCATTGAGTTTCGTGTCATTGTAGGGCATGACTTTACGCTGAAAATACTATAAATAATCATTTCACACTTAATAAACTATTGTGGACTATCTTGAGCGGAGTCTCAATATTTTTTTGGCACTTTGCACTCCTGAAATATGAGATTTTGACACATTACTCTCTAAAAGTTTAAATTTGGTACTTTGCACCCCTGAAATACATTATTTTTGATACTTTGCACCTCAGAGGCTCAGACCAAAATTTCAGGAGTATTTTTATCCACCACACCATCCTTCGACCACGATTCCCTACCCGGTGTAGCCGGAATTATGAAGCAGTTTGCCAACAGAACAATGCTTCTCGGTGTAAACGACGTAGACACATTCAAGGCAATCAGCCTCAAGCTTCTCACCATGAAACAACTCGCCTCGTATTCGAAATCGCGAGGCGAAACCAACCTCATTCAGATTGTAAATCCCGCATGAGACAACGACGAGGGTGTGAAGGAGGTGCATGCATGCCTGTGATGAATTTCGGTAGAAAACCATTCTAATTCAGATTTTCGATGTTGCCCCAACAAAAATACCTCTAAAATTTCAGCATGGGGGTATAGTGCCAAAGAAAATGTATTTTAAGAGAGCAAAGTGCCAAATTTAAACTTTTTTCCTGAAAAATGCCAAAAACCTTTATTTTGAGGATGCAATGTGCCGCAAAAAATTATATTGCAATATTATGAGAGACTACATCTAAGCGGAAGTTGATCCTAACTAGTCTGTGAGGAGGGATAGCAGAGGGGCACGATTAAAGCTTAGGCTCGGTTTGGGGGACTTAGGCTTCATTTAGCGTGGCATTTGGAGGCCGCGTTTGTGGCAAACGCCACCACAAGATGGGTAATCAAACGTCCGACAGCGGTTTCTGCACTGCCTCCACCCGCCGCGGCATAAGAAATGAAACAAAATGGGGCGTTTCGAACATCGGCTTCCCCCCTCCGGTTCAAGCAACCGTCGGGCTCCTCTCGCCCGTCTCCAAACACCTTACCAAATGAAACCTTAATAAATAAAATGAGAGTTTTTTTTTGATGTTTCTGGGATGCCAATTATTCAAATAGATCTGCTTATAATATTACTCAGATTCCACGTCAGCGCCTACAGAAAATAATATAAATCTAGAAAAGGCGGATTTGGAAGCAAATCCACCTTCCTTATATATATATTCTATTGATCTATTCCGGGCCATTATATTATTCTCTGTGCGCTTTTGCTCTGCTCTTTACTTGGACTGGCCGGAGACTTTTGTGAGACCGTCGTCGGGAAGATGAGCGGAGTCGGACCTGACATAGCATGACTGCAATTGTTGAGGAGAAGTGGCGGAATGGAGTGGAAGATGACCGCCTCCTCTTTCAACGACGGGCTGAGGAGGAGGAGGAGCGAGGAGGAGGAGAGAGGAGGAGCAATCGGTGAAGGAATTCTTTATGTGAAGGTGATGACCGACGAGCAGATGGAAGTTCTCCGCCGTCAGATCGCCGTGTACGCCACAATCTGCGAGCAGCTCGTCGAGATGCACAAGGTCGTATCGGCCCAGCAGGATTCCTTCGCAGGTTCTTCTCGTTCTTCCTCCATGGATTTACTTGATTCTGTATCTTAGGGTTACGAGGAGCCATGTTCGGTATTCCCATTTTGAGATAATTGGGGGTTTCGGGGGTGTCGAATCTGGGATAAGTTTTCCTGATTTGCGCTTTAGCGATTTTCCCCTTCTCTTTTACGGATCAGGGTCTGTTTCTTGCATTCGAACAAATGATTTCTATTATTACAGAATAATTAAAAATTTTGTTTCAAACCCTTTCAGAATATTGATTTGTTTCTGAAGGTAATCAATTAATATCCAATTTCGGCAGCTCTCAGTCAAAAGTGAGATGAATGTTTCACAGAATAGAAGATATAATGAGTGATGCATCAGAAGAACAGTGGAAGGGATATCATCTATCTTAGATAATAAAAACAAATTTAGGTGGTTATATTCAAATCTGGAAGTATTAGGAGGAGGCGAGGACAAGAGTCACAAGATACTTAGATACTAGCCAACTCTACATTTAATGTGTGTTGCCTATTTAATCCCTATATCCAGCAAACTTGAGAGCAACTCATTGATGGATGAAAGTCATGAATACTTAGTGAGGATTTAGGGCAATTCATGCATTTGTGCTGTGGTTTCACATAATATAAGTGCATAGCGCTGCGTTCCTTCTTATCCATGTGAAACCCTTGTATATATGTGGGTTAATCTTTACCGATGGGAAAATGCTTGCGTTTGAAATGAAGAGAAGGCGTCTGCTCAAAGTGTAATTGCATTAAAAGATAACAGGCAAAAGAGTCTGCAAAATTGAAACATTAGTTGATGATACCATTGACAAATACAAGGCTCGTTTAGTTGCTCATTGTTTTCAACAAGATCACAACATTGATTATGATGAGACTTTTGCTCTTGTCGCCAAAATGACTGTTATGCACAACATTCTTGAAATTGCCTCCATCTACTCCTAGGACATTTCTCAAATAGATATCAACAATAATTGGTAGTGCCACTCATCATCCTTTCTTTTTGAGGCACTTAATCAAATTGATTCATTATCAGTTCATTTGTTTCCAACAGCATGTTGGCATCAACCTAGCGCTTTTGTGTGACCATGGGTCCACAGAAACACAATCTCAGGACCATGAGCCATCTGAGATTACAAACATGCAGAATTGGATCCTAGATGACTGCCCAACATCTCAATGATAGTGATAGGTGTAGTGTAATTATGTGTTGTAGAGTTATCTTATGCTCAGTGACGGACGCAAGAATTATATTCAGTGTGGACGGAGTGCAAAATTATTTAATAAAATAAATCGACTAATATAACAAAAATATATTTATATCACATAATTATTTAAAATAGTTGATCAATTCTGGAAAAATGATATCATGTACCTCAATTTATAGCTCTTTATGAATTATTTGAATATCATCATCCATTTTAAATTGTTTTAACATTTCATACAATAACATGATAGCAAACTTTTTATATAAAAAAGTTTCAAACAACTAACTTGTTCATAAGAGAAGTAAACAACATTATAATAACAAATTTGTTTAAATTTTTTTAAATAACAACATAATAAGTAGCTTGTTTTTTTAAAAAAAATTTAAATAATAACATATCAATCTTATCTATAAAAATCAAAATGATGTTGTTAGTATGACTCGAACTCTAGACCTTTCGAATAAGGAAAAAAATACTCTACCAACTATACCCAACAAACTTTCTTAAAATAATTATTTTTATTACAATATATATTAGTTTAAAGCTTATTTGTCACGATAAATTGGTTTTTGACTAATGAAAGATTATATCTTTTAAATTCAGTGTCGGCGGCCGCCCACGCTAGGCCCTATGTACATCCGCCCCTACTTATGTCCATCATGAGTGTTGTGAACACCCTCTCATGTCCTTCTATATATATTACCTTACGTCTTGTGAATAGAACATTGGATAATTTGTTTTCCTATCATGGTATTAGAAGAAAGGAAAACCTAGCTGTCCAAACACTCCCGTCGCGCTTCCATTCCCGATTGATCCCGTAGCAGGGTTTTCCGATCCCGTCACTGAAAGCCTTTCCATCGCAGGGCTTCGATCCCGTCGCCATCTTCTGACCCAGCCGCAAGGTTCACGTCCCGTCACAAGTTTTCAGATCGCTGGAAGCCATCCCGTCGCAAGTTGCAAGGTTCGCCTCCTGTCGCAAGCCTTGCCGTCACTGGAAGCCTTTCCGATCCAGGTTTCCACCTCCAGTTGCAGTTGCTGCAGCCGCAAGGTTCGCCTCCCGTCATCCTATGACGAAGACTTTCCCAGAAATCCTGATCCCGTGCCGTCTTTTCCAGCGACCTCTGCTCTTCTTGCCGATCTGTTGGTTTGCTCCTTCAGCGGTTTTTGCCTGCCTTCTCGATCTTCTCCGGTTGACTCTGCAGCCCTGATTGCCTCTTCCTTTCTCTAGAAGACGGATGTCATCCTCGATGGACAAAACTACAAAGCATGGTCCGCCACCGTCGACGTGATCCTCTGTAGTCTAGATCTATGAGGCCACATTGACGGCTCTGAGCCCGCTCCGTCTCCATCAACAACCCTTTTGTGGATGATTCTTTCACTGTTAGAACGATCAATTCACCCTAGAAAAAAGGCTGGAACTGATTATCTAGGAGAATATACAAAAGAGACAACAAGATTGATTTAATATGTGAGATCTATGTCCCCTTATTTGCAAGGATTATAAAATTAGCAGTAAATATAACTTAGTTCTGTACTTTAATGTTATCAGAGTCTCACTTTTTGTATTTTATATGTTGTACGTCTGGTTTAGTGTTATTCTACTTAATATGTCAGCATTATCACTATCACACAATGTAATTATGCTTAGTGCTGACATTAGATCTGTTATAATTAATAAAATTCTTGATGACATTCAAATTTTTTCACAATTTCACTATTAAAAAAACACATTTCTTTTTTTCTTTATAACATTTGTGCTTTCTCAGACCACCATCAAATCTCAAGATGCATTATCTTTATGCTTAACTTTTTGAGTTCTTTTTTGTCAACTGGTAAACATTTCTTTTAATCTCACCAGTTCCATGGTTCATTCGAACTCAAAAGTAAATTTTTAATTCTCCAATTGGTGTACTTGTAAAGGGCCTGGTATAAACTATATTTTGGTTGATTTCGCAAATTGCCAAGAGAAATATAACAATTACTTCAGCTACTAGTCTTAGGCTCCGTTTGGCACGGCGGTGGTGGTCATGAACGCGGTGGTAATGAACCTTCGTTTGTGAACGCCCAACTCACCTAAGGAAATTCATCCACTTTTATGTTCAAAAGTAGTTTTTTTCTTGTTGGCGGTCATATTCATAACCGTTGTCATGTCAAACATACATTTTATGACAGTGAAGTTTTTGTCCAAACTTGTCCGAGAAAAAATGTCATGCCAAACAAAGCCTTAGTTTTGGCATTGCAGAAGTTGATGAGAAGCTCTGTGATGGGAATCATCACAAGTTTTGGGGCCTATTCAGGATTGATTTATCATGTGTCTTTTTTATGTGTTAATTATTACTTACAAACATCGTTGGATCACTCTTTTGCATGAACATATCATACTAGTGGTAAATACGATTCATTCTCTCTAACACAGCACGTGAGGGTTTGCATAGTCTAGAAGCTCACTTACACATTCTTATATTCTGCATCACTATTGGGAAATATTTTTAATTCACTCTTGTTTGCTAATTAGAGGTGATCAAGGTAAACATCTCATGTCAAGTTTACTTGAAAAACATATGATTGATAGGAAAACTGTTTAATATATCTCGCATGCTTCATAAGGGAATTTTTATCTCACATTAGCATGGTTTAACTAGAAGGAGAGCCTTGGTGCACCAATTAGGGTGTTGTCGTGTGACCTTGAGGTCACGGGTTCAAGCCCTGGAAGTAGCCTCTTGTGAAAATGCAGGGTAAGGATTATCTATGCTTGTAGGAATGATGAAACCTTAGCCAAGTTTAAAGTCGTTAAAAAGAAATTAAACATGTTGTAAGTAAAACAAAAAATTCAGTTTATGGAGAATTTTTTAAGCGACTAGATATCACTGATGAAGAGCATGACATATATAAAATTGCTCGAGCCAGAAAAAGGAAGACAAGAGATTTAAGCCAAGTAAAATGCATAAATAATGAAACAGATACAGTTTTAACGGATGATGTGGATATTAAAGAGCGATGCAAAAGATACTTTTATCAACTCTATAATGAAACAAAAGACAATGAATTGAACTTGAAAAATTGAATTAAATCAGAGTAATATAAGAACATAACGTTTTATCATAAAATTTAAGTACATATGCAAATGATATTTTAAAGATGATGAAAAATGGAAAGGCGGTTGGGTCAGACGATATACCCATCGAAGTATGAAAATGTCTTGAAAATGAAGGAATTTTATGGTTTACATATTTTTTCAATAAAATACTGAAGTCAAAGAACATGTCAGACTAATGGAGAGAAAGATCTTGGTATCTTTGTATAAGAACAAATGAGATATACAAAATTGTGTTAATTACAGAGTAATTAAATTGATGAGTCATGTCATGAAATTATGGGAACGAGTAATAGAAAAAAGAATAAAACAGGAGCGTAACGTCTCGAAGAATCAATTTGGATACATGCCACAGAGGTCGACCATAGAAGCTATACATCTCTTGAGGAGACTCATTGACAACTACCAAGAAAGAAAACAAGATTTGCATATGTTGTTTATCGACCTTGAGAAGACTTGTGATAGAGTTTGAAGAGAGATCTTATGAAGAGTCTTAGAAAAGAAAGGTGTAAATGTATCATACATTGACATAATCAAAGATATGTGTACAAATTCAGTGACAAGGGTGAGGACATCTGGAGGGTTAACACAAGAATTCCCTATCAATGTTGGTTTACATCAAGGTTCAGTTTTAAGCCCTTATCTCTTTACCCTTATCTTAGATGAGCTTACCAGACACATCCAACAAACAATACCTTGGTGTTTATTATTTGCAGATGATATCGTTTTGTTCGATTAGATGCGCAAGGGTGTAAACACAAAACTTGAATCTTGGCGAGACACTTTAGAAAAGAAGGGTTTTATGTTGAGCAGGTCAAAGGCAAAGTATATGGAGTTTAAATTTAGCCGTGCAAGGACCGATGACTTTGTTATTAAGTTGGGTGATCAAGATATTTCCCGTAGTGAATGTTTTAAATATCTTGGATCAATAGTTCAAGCGGGTTGGTTGAAGTGGAGAGGCGCGTCAAGGCTCTTGTGTGATCGTAAAGTACCATTAAAACTTAAGGCAAGTTCTATCGTACTGCGATTAGACCAGTAATGCTCTATGGTTCTGAGTGTTGGGCAGTGAATTGTGTACATGCCAAGGCCGGAGGAATACTCCTGCGGATACACCTCTTGTGCAAAACGAGGTGACACAACACAACGAGGTGCTGGTTACCCCACCCAATATTGTCGACGCCGCCCCTGCTGTCGAGATGCCCGCTTCTTCCTCTACGCCCTCTGAGGTTGGTCGCTCTTCCGAAGCGGCGATTACTCAAACTGGTACGATAACTACTCGCAGATGTTTGATCTCGTGATCTTGCTTCCTGGTTGTTTCTCCTGACGAGTTTCAGTGACTCTGTAGATAGTACACCGCTGGTGGACCCCGCCCGCCCTAGTAGCGGTCTAATATCTCAAGGCCTTCCGCCCAAAACCTCACATCCTCACACTATGCGATTTCACCTTGGTTCCGGTCGGCTGACTTATGATCGGCCTGCTGGTAACCTTACCGATGACCTTCCAACGGCGACGCCTCCTCACTCGAGCACTCTACCTTCCCAGGGGGTTGTTGGGAACGCGATCCCTTCATCGTCATCTCGCCCTGGTGGGAATGGGAGAGGACAACCTTCCGGGCCGCCTCCTCCTGTCGATTATCGTCATCCGGACCTTCGGGGGAAGGGCCTGGATAAAACACTTGTTCCCTCTTCCGCGCCGCCTCGCAAATTTTGGAGTTCTAAGGGTCAGCGCAATGGTCGCCTCGCTGGGCATCGAGACTCCTATTATCGAAGCCCATCTCCTTAGCGGGTGCGGGGCTCTCCTCGGCAGACTCCACCTCGTCGCGAGTATCGACCACCGGCTCCGCGTGTTAGTAACGATAGTCGTCTTTTTTTGCTTGTTTTTCCTCAACGCTTGCATTGAAAATGACGAATTCTTTATGCAAGTCACCCTTCTTCTCCCGGGAGAGCGTTAATAGACGTCATCGGACACCTTCTGCGTGTGTACCAAGAGAAGGTGGTCGCAGCCTACCTCGATCTAGAGATAAAATTTGATCAACTGACGATCTGCGAACCTCGTCGATATCTGGGCTCGCTCGAAACTCGCGTAGTCAAGCTGGAGGAAGCCGATGAACGCATGAACCTCGCTGAATCTCGCTTCTGCGCGATCAACTTCATGGAACATCGCCTCGTGATGGTGGAATATCGGCAGGAACTGTTTCACAATGAACTCCTCGCGTTTCGTACGAGCATCGGGTCAGTCGGGCGATTAGCAAGGATGGACAATGACATCTTGCGATGCGAGGAACTCCTGAATCAAGCGGACGAGTGCATGCGGCGACTGCAAGATCGAAGCTAGGATGGGCGACATGCTCAACCGACTGATCGTCCGGGGAACCTGCATGACCCTTAGCTTTTTTTCTTCTTAATTCTGCGAATTTGTCATCGGCTCTGTAATAATATTTCCGTTTATTCTTGTTTGACTGTATGGACATTTATTTGAGAAACTCGCTCTGCCGAGTAATTTAATTGGCGATTATCTCGCTTTTGGCTTGCGTATAGGCGACGATATTCCTTCTGTGTTTCCGAGTATCGATAGGTAGGCCGCTAGGCTCGTTGTCGATATAGATGCTTTGTTGTACTTTTTTTGAGTGTGTAGGTCGCTCCTAACGTTGGCGAAGTACTTGATGCCGAACTTATCGCGGGAGCAAATTGCCCGCTTCTCCCCTTCACTTTTGTCTATAAATAGGAGGCCGGGGGGGGGGGGGGTGAGATGACGCTGCTTTTTCGGAACCCTTGTCTTTGCTCGCCTGTTGTTGCCTGCTTTTACAAACTCGCTTCTTGCTCGTCGCTCCTAGCTTACAGGATGGTTTCAGCCGAGGATGTTCATGCTCACAAAGTCAATCATGCCGCGAATTTCATTGCCACCACCTTCAAGAAACCTATCACCGATTTTGCCGACCTTGACGACTTCAAAGACCGATTCTTCCCACCCACCAAGGAGGGCTTCCATGCGAGGATACCTCGTAGTAACGAACGAATAAACTCTTTCTTTGACGACCGAGTAGTGTTGCCCATCCGACACTTCGAGGTCGGCCTCCACCTGCCGCTATGACCGGAGTTTTGCGAAATCCTCCGGCACTTCGGGTTGATGCCAGCGCAAATCAATCCCAACGCGTGACGATCATCATGTGGTACCTCTCCTACTTAAGAACGGAGGAGATTTTCTTCGAGCTGACGACCTTCAAGAAAATCTTCAACATTGGGGCGACCAAGGAAGGAATCATCTTCTTCTCCAGTCATATTTGTACAGTGGTGGGGATGATGAACAAGGTACACCGCTGGACAGAGCGGTTTGTGATCCTTGGCGGCTCAATCTGCGACATTCCGTTCACCGCGAAACAGTATCCGGATGAGGTCTTCAACGCCCCGGTCATGGAGGCTTCTGCCCAGAACCTGCGAGTTGCCTTCAACGGCGAGAAGTTTGACGTCACATAGTTGCGTCGGGATGCCGCTGATCTTCCTTACATCTGGCCCGGCACAAGTATGTTCTTGTCTTACTCTGGATATGTATACTTGCGACTTCTCAGAAGAACTGTCTAACACTGATCTTGTGCTGACAGGTGTTTGCACAGTCCCGTGGGAACCGCTTTCCCTTGCAAAGGAACCATCTTCAGCGGCGCCTGTGCCAGAGTCACATACGAGTACTTCTGAATCGTCGCCAAGGAGACCTCGACCGATGTCGCCAATTCCTGAAGAACCCAAAGTCGCTACCTCGCCTGTACTTTCTCCTGATGTCGCACCTCCCAAACGGTTGGAGCATGTCGAGCCATCGAGGAAGCGACCTCGCATGAAAGAATTCGCCTCTAAGAAAAAAGAATGACTGTGGAAGACGAAGACGGGACCCTACCATGCATCCTAATTACGGCCAGGGTAGCGAGGGGGTGCACCAGTTTGGTCGCCCCTTGGTTACCTGGGAGGGGGCTAGCGAGGTCCGCCTCAGCACCAACCTCCCTTCCTGGTCTGAAGACTGGGATGATGATGGCAAGGCCTACAATGTCGCTTTTTCCTTGTACGGGCGAGAAGATGTTGCGGTGCTGCCAGAGTCGAGCACCTCCTTCCTCACCAACCAGAATTCGAGGTTGCTGCTTCGGTCCCTAGAGCTCCCCCACCAGCTGGCGAGGAACTTGAAGGTGGCGAACAACAGGTTTGAGGTCCAAAGAGACCGGATCGATTCCCTCATCCGCCAGCAGGCAGAGTCCTGGGCGAGGATCGAGTAGCTAGAAAACAAGCTGCGAGTGTCTGAGGCCAAGGTCGCCGAAAGCAAGGCCTACGAGGTGATTTTGGTAAAAAAAAAATACTAGCTCAATATATACTACCTGCATAGGTCGGCAGTGTGATTTGACATAGGGGTCTTTCTTTCTGCAGGAGGCCAAGCTGGTCGCGGCCCAGCGCATTTCAGAGCTGGAACAAAAGCTTGCTGAGAGCTAGACGACGTTGGAGGCCTGTCAAATCCGCGTCCCGAGTTCAAAACGCGGGAGGATGCCAAGGATCCACCGTCGGAGGCGAGTACCTCAGGCATCGGGAAAAAGATCCGGATCGTTCAAGATGGTCCTCATCGCCTGAAGCGCGAGATAGCCCAGATGTTTGGTGATGTACTCGCCCAGTTGCAGCTCGAGAATTGATTGATGTCAGGCTCCGAGGACCTTACTGTGAACGACATCATCCCCAGTCTTCTTGCCGAGCCGTCCAACTCTACAATGCCTTCAAGATCGCTGAGCTATGATGGGAACGATTCAGATGCGGAGGAAGAGGACGAGGATGAACGGCTCCGGCGAGGGTGCTTCCTGAAGATGACAGCTCGAGAATCGATTGTGTAGAGGGCGGGGAACTTGCCACCTTTTTTGGGGAATATCTGTAACTGAAAGTAGAAAAAACCATATATTTTTTGTAATGGACCTTTTTGTGTTCCACTTGTTCTTTTTTTATTGTTTTCTAAATGCTCGCACATGTTGACATACTCGTAGACTCTTAGGCATGACCTGTGATGTAATACTCGCTAGGCTCTTATGCACGACTTTGAGATTGATGCTCGCTAGGAACGTGAGCGTTGGAAGGTTGATGCTCGTCCGACACTTCACCTACTCGTACGCCCATACTCGCACGCGTTGCTCGCACCTGTATGCTCGCACCTCGCTACTCGCACTTGTATGCTCGCAAAAAGAAACATAATCATATCTGTTTGGCTTTTGCAGGTTTGGTGTTGTCACCAAAGGATGCTTGCTGAGAAGAAAAAGCGGAAATATTTCTCTACTTGCCGACTACGATCCTTCAGATAAGGGAGTGGTACTTAATGGTGTCTCGTAAGACGCACACCTTTGAGGCAGACACTCCACTTCAACCGGCAGAGAACTGAAGGGATCCAGGAACCTCGCTACCTGGCCGTGTATCCAGGAACCTCGTCGACTGCCCCGTATCTCGGAACCTGATCCCTTGGTAGCATGTCGGTCAGTACTGCGACTGCATTGGTCGCTCGTGCTCATCTCTTGCTCGCTCCTTCCTTGCTCTCTTAGGCGGCTCCTCCTACGACGGTGTTACGCGACGGGGAGAGGTCGCCGTGACAATGGGGCGAGGAAGGAAACATGCTCGGATGGATCTCTCGATCCTCCTCGTGAACTCCTCGAAAACCGCCACGGTCACAAAGTCGCCTCCTCTTGCCGAGTTATTGACTCCTACCGAGTTGGCAGTTATCTCGTCATTCTCGCCTCCATTCACCATCTCGCCTACTCGCGATATTTCCTTCTTGGCTACGATCCATGCTCACCACACAAAAGTGTTGAAGCCGGGAAATTCCCTACTCCAAAATTCGGATCAGCGCAGCTTAAGGTTACTGGTCTAGCGGTCGGGCTCGACGGCTAAGCGGGCTAAAACGCAGAAATAGGGGGACAACAAAAAGGACCACAGGTGTTGGGGTAGGGAGGTCCCACCACATACTTGGATGTTTTGAAGAAGCTTCCGCTGCACAACTAAAGATGACCGAGCAGGGTACAAGACATTAGCCGGAAACTTGACTATTCGGAGAAAGGATCCAAAGGCTCAACTAAAAGTCCAATGAAAGAGTCGGTTAGGATCTTTTTCCAGATTTCGAAGTCCATATTCTTGTACCCCTGAGATCCTATTTATAGACAAATCGTAGGGGGAGGGGGTCTCTAGGCGAGGAAATCCAACCATGCGATCACCGGCTACCTCCTTCAGGAGACCTGGCTTGGCTGCTGGCGATCATTTGTGATGCCCGGCTCGCCTGACATAGTAACTGATCGGAGGTCGCCTGCTAGGCGAGTATCACTGCTGCTCGCCACTGTTACTGCTTGGTGCTCGTCTGGACAAAAAGGCCTTGAAGCTCGCTCGTGCTCCTGGGGGGTCGCGTACCTGGCGAGTATGATCCTCGCTTATGCCCTAGGGTCCCCTTGCGCCTCCTGCTGGCCATTTGAATGTTGATCAGGTCTTTGTGTACTAGTGCTGCTCGTTAACTTGCTGACTGTTGACTCTTGACGAATAGGGGTTGTACAGGTACAACTCGGATTGATTCCACTCAGAACCAAGAACCGATCCGTATAGGTTCAATTCTGATTTTTTTTGAACCGGAACCGACCTATACCAAGGTATAAAACCGGATCCGAACCGAAAAATTTGGTTCCTGTTCTGATCTTGGTCCTACCCATAGTATATCTCGTTAACAAGAGGATAATATATCCAACCACAAACCTAGATGGCATAAGAACTCCAAAATGACCACTATTCCCTTCAAAATCTACAGTTATACTCAGAATCACAGGACCAACAATTGCAGTGACAATGCCAATGAGAATTCCTAAACATAATGAATAGACAACGGAAAAGATAAACTAACAGTAAATGGTTTAAGAAACAGGCAAATCAATCACATTTTCAAAGAAAGCAATCTTCATTTTCAAGAATAGGTAATTACTTCCGGCCAATAACCTGAATTTTATCTTTCCTCAAGAATATGCCAGTCAGACCCTTACTTCCAGCCAATACAAGGTTACTAAAGCAATTCCTGAAAAGGTTAATCAGAATTTTAAGAATATACCAGATAACTGAATTGCTGGGGTAAATGATAAGTTTGTAATTGGAAATCTATATTGTATGATTATGCTACCCGCCGCTTTTACTTAGCCTAATAAGTAATAAAGTAAATATTAATTTTTATTTTTTTTGGGTTCTGGTCGAGTCTTGCCCACCAGTTGAGGCGTTGCCGCGTGACCTCGAGATCATAGGTTTGAGTCCTGGAAGCAGCCTCTTGCAAAATTGCAAGGTAAGGTTTGTCTATATTTCGCCCTTTTGGTGGGACCCTTCCACGGACCCTCGTTGTGCGGGGATGCTTTGTGCATCGGGCTGCCTTTTTTTATTCGGTTCGGGTCGATTCTCGGGTACACAAACCATAGGAACCGAGAACTGAACCGAATCCCCGATTCTATTATTTTTGGATCTAGAACCAAACCGACCAATACAGGAACCGACCCGAATCACCCGGTTCAGTTTCGGTCCGGTTCTCGGTTCTTCGGTTACTTCTGCACGTCCCTATTTGTAGTTTGTACTTGCATAGCTATGACTGTTGAAGTTTGACTGAGAAGGAAAATTAGGAAATTTATTGCAATGTTAATAATGCGAGGGGATTAGAACCCTCAAGGTCTCAGATGTTTTTTTCCCTCTTACCATGCTTGCATTTCTTCAAAACCCCCTCTCAAAAAAATTCTTTTCATACAAAATGGGTGTATTGACAAACATAGAAAAGTTAGTAATTACCTATTTCTCAAAAAAATTCTTGTGCTTCTCTTCTCCCTATTTGGTTCTAATGGATGAATGTAGGTATGAATCTCTCATCCTATATCGTACCCTCACTAATTTCAAAATGTTGATTAGGGATGAGATTTGGGAACATGTACTGTGATCCCATGATGGCATCAAGCAGTCATAAAATAGGCGCAAGGCAAAGATGGACACCGACTCCCATCCAGCTCCAAATTCTTGAAAACATTTTCAAGCAGGGTAATGGGACACCGAGCAAACAAAAGATAAAAGGACGTGACCCTCGAGCTGACCAAGCACGGGCAAATCTCCGAAACAAATGTTTACAACTGGTTTCAGAACAGAAGGGCGAGATTGAAGCGTAAGCACACTTCTTCGGCGCCGTCCAACACAGAATCTGAAACCGAGATCGAAATTGAATCCCCAAACAATAAGAAAGCCAAGGCAGAAGCAACCTTATCTCAAGAGGGGCTGCCGTCTTCAAGAGTGATTGATCCTTCTTTCCAGTATAAAGAAAAGAACTCTCAAGTGGAGTCACTGAACCCAGATGCCAACAGATTGCTGGATTATAATAGTATGATTCTTCCTCTTTCTACTTTCTTTCTTTAAAAATGTTTTTTTTGGGGAGTCTATTACCATGGAACTGTGAGAAGGGGAACCTTGGCTCACCGGTTGAGGTCACGGGTTTGAGTCCCAGAAGCAGCCTCTTGCAAAATGCAGGGTAAGGTTTGCCTACATTTCACCCTTGCGGTGGGACCCTTCCCCGGACCCTCGCTGCTGCGCGGGGGATGCTTCGTGCACCGGGCTGCCCTTGCTGAACTGTGAGGTTATATGAATGTGAACAGGAACCAACAAGTTGGTGGGGAAGGTGTATTATACAGGAATTGATCAATTGATGGGAAAGATGGATAGTAACTGGGAGCTTTAGGCTTTTTCAGGCAGGATAGATTGGCAAAGCTACTGAATCAGTGTGCTCACAGATTCTTGACACACTTCCACTGAATATAAATATATCAAAGGACCATAAAAAAAATCAATTGCTTGCAAATCTGCATTTTGGGATTTGTTTTTCAGATTTTCATGATTTTGTGCTGTGATTAATTTTTTGAGATGACAAAAGGCGGGGTTTTAAGCAGCTGCATATTTTTTTTTGTTTTTGTTTTCAAAATTGTAACATTTGAGTAAGTTGCTCTGGTTCTGTTGCCTTTTTGCTGGCTGATTGTTTTGAACTACGCTTGGTTGATTGTATGTGGGCCCAAATTTGTTTCTTTTATGTAAAAGAGTCTTGCATTGTAAATTGTTAGAAATTTTTTTTCCCTAAGTTTATTATTTTTTCTGGCAAAAAGTGGGAGTTGCCGAGATGAGAATGCTTAGGTGGATGTGTGGACACATGAGATTAGATAAAATTAGAAATGAAAGTATCAGGGATAAGACAGGAGTGACACCAATTGCAGAGAAGATGCGAGAAGCTCGTCTAAGATGGTTTGGACGCGTACAAAGGAGACCATTAGAGGCACTTGTTAGGCGTTGTGAGTCTAGTCACTAGGCATGTTAAACGAGGGAGAAGCAAACCAATAAAAACTTGAAATGAAACTGTAAGAAAAGCTATGATGTACTTAGACATTAGTGAGATTATGACAAAAGATAGAGCACAATGGCGTCAAAGGATTCATATAGCCGACCCCACTAGTGAGATAAAGGCTCGAGTGTTGTATTTTTTTCTAGCAAAAAAATATTTGATATTCTTAGTTCTAATTATTCGAAATTTATGCCCTGTAAAACGGTAAATTTTTTCTCAAATTTTTTTTTAAAAATGATAATTAAAGTTTTCATATGGATTTGTAACATGGCAAATCATTGAACATGATGAGAATATGTGTTACCTTTTATATTCACATAGAAGTTCACGCAATTACTATTGAAATATAATTCTCGAAATATTGGTAACATAAAACAACCTTCACATTTATTGCAATTAAGGCTTTGGTCCAGTTTATGCGTTCATAACAATCGGTGAAAATAAGTCCTCCCAAATAGGACCTAAGACTTCCAAGACATAAGACATAGGACTAGTTGATTACAATGAATTCTAAGTTTATCGATTCTTTCTATTCAACCATTGCCTACCAGTCCAAAGAAACAAGAAGAATGCCTCATTTCTTCATTAAATTTTAAAAATTCAATAAAACGATCATCAGTATACTAATTATGTATATTTAATAAGTATATCATTAAATCAAAGCTGATCCCCTTCATGAAAAAAAAATCAATCTTGATCGTTGATTTAAAATAAATTTGTGATGTAACAGGGCATACGGACAAAGATAATTGTGCCCTAGATGCTGTCACAGCTACACCGGGCGCTCCCCCATGTGTATAAAACCCTAAATATATATAAGGTTAATTACTGTGACATTTGGGAGTTTACATAAATACATGTTGCACCCCTCTATTTTTCAAAATTACATTTACCTTCTATGTTTCCCCAATTTTTTTAAAAATGTCTTTTCCCTTATAAATATGGATAAAAATGAAAAAAAACAAGTCAAATTATTTTAAGATATTCTATTTTAGCCTTTTTTTTTAATGACTACACTAAAAAGCATGATATTGTTTTTTATAAATATAAATGAAAAGTGATCAAATATGCTAAATTATTTTAAAAATATTTCAATTTTATTCTTTAAAATAACTCCATGTTGAAAAAGATGCACTACATTTTAACCCATGTAATAAATCTAAAATCATTATGCAAGAATAAAATTAAAATATCATAAAATACTTTAACTAATTTTATTATTTTTCATCCATATTTCTAACGTAATATACATTTTGATAAACTAGGAAAACTTGAAGGAAAGATAAATATAATTTTAAAAGATAAAGGGGTGCAATCTAAACTTAGGCAAACTACCAAGATAGTCCCCGGTAACTAACCTACCACATTTTATGCCCCCTTAAAGCTCAGCAACACAACATTTTCAAAACATTCAATTTTTTATTGGTTAAATAGAAAGTGGACAACATTGATTGCATCAATCTTATAAATCGCAGTCAAATTCTGAGAAGGCTGCTCAAATATATTACAGTCACGTACAGACAACCCTAAACTGAAGGGCTTATGGATGCTAATATAACTGAAGGCTCTATGATATACCAATTCAACATAATTTTTTTTGTTCCAGGAAAAAAACTAGCAGGAAGTTTAATGGCATTTAGACTAAAGAATCATTTAACAACTACACGCTGCGTTTGGTGTGACTTATCACGGATTATTTACTCCGATGATATTGGATAAAAACGTCATTATCATAGAATGTATGTTTGGTATGACAAATGTTACTACCATTATAAAAAAAACTAGTTTGAGACGTAAGATTTTGATATGACAATGACGTTTTGGTCCAACCTCACCAGAGTAAATAAGCCGCGCCAAACACAGCCTACAAAACCACATAATCAGCTCAATTAAGCTGCCAGAAAATTTAGGGTTTGCTTGCCTCGACGACAACATTGAACACAGTTTCATATGCTCGACAAATTTTGGTGTGCATGGCACCACTCAACTAAACATTCGAGCAGTCAATGGCGTCCTTGCTCCAAAAGCTGCTGCAACCCTGTTTGGGAGAGTGGTGCGGGTGGCTCCGGTGAAAAATAGATGTCCTGTGAAATAGAAATCCCACAATTTTGAAGAAAATAGAGCTCCAAATGGAATTTTTGATCTTTTCCACGGCACCTGAGCTCAAAAATGAAGATTGGCCAAACACTTTAATTTCTCTGACGAGCAAAAAAAAAAATTTGAAATATCAAACGAAGCCTAATTCAACATCACTGCAGTTGGGTACTAAGCTAGCCCTTGCTTTTAAAAAAGTTTATTATATACACCAACAAAGTAAATGAATTAGCCTAATTCATTTCACGGCATCACATTTTTCTACAAAATATTTACCTTGGCATCTCTTCCAATTTGATGGGAATGCATGTGGGGAGAATAGAATACAAGGGGCAGCTCTGCATCACCATCGCCGCCTAGAGACTTTCATGGTTTTTTGAGGAATTTTATCGCCGTCTGGGGAGTTTAAGCTGCACAGAAGAACCTTCTATGTATATACATATACACGATTAAGTACCAAAACTTCCCTTGAAAGTTAGCATAACTACAGATTGCACCCCTCTTATTATTGAAATTACAAAAACATTCTCTGAATGTTACAAAACATAACATTTACCTCCCCTGAAATTCACATTTCATAACATCCATGCACATTCCCCTGGAGATGTTATGAAATGTTAATTTCAGGATAAGTAAATGTAATGTTTTATAACATTCTGGAGAGATTTTTGTAATTTCAATAATAAGAGGGGTGCAATCTGTAATTTTTCAAACTTAGAGGGGAGGTCCTGGTATATGCCAAATGCACAAAGATTTTGATCAAGATGATGGACCGGCTGTGTACCTTTGATCTTGCCCTGGTTGGAGAATTAGAAGTCTTTGGGCAAGGGAAATGGGGAGACTTCTCAATTTGTTCCGGCAATATTTGCGTATTTGATGGGATTTTTTCATGGAAATAAGGCTTATTTTGAGGTTTGTAGGCAAATTTCTCAATGTCTATAGGCCTGGGTTGATGAAAGCCGGCATTTTCTTTAACAGAGTTCGCCTTTTTCTTTGGACTGTATCCAGGCTTACCAATTGCACCTTTGCAGGCAAACTTGTCACTTTCAACTGTCCGCGGATGAGAATTATCAGTATTTATCATAGCTGCAGCAGGCTTTTGTTCTTGATCATAAGCAGCTTCATCTAGCGGAATGTTGCGAGTATATTTTCCATTTCCGACTTGATCAGAACCTTCACGAAGAAGGTTTACACTTTTAGGAAGAACGCCCTGAAACAGTGTAAGGAGTGAGATTAATGCAAAGTTTTAGTTACACGTCGGGAAATTTTTGTAGCTTTATGCTTTTAAGATAGATCTTGGGTAGATGCATAAGTTCTAACGCCATAGTAGTCTAGGCCCAATGGCCAAACAATGAAATTCACAAGTGAGAGGACGATGACCAGAAAGCTTCTTCGTGAAGGTTCTGATCAAGTCGGAAATGGAAAATATACTCGCAACATAATATTAGGCAATTAAATTAATTTTAACTTGGAAGCATGACTTCTAACAGTATGAGGAGCAAAGCCAAAGCTAGTCATCAGCGGTGTAATAAAAAAAGGTGGGGTGTAGGCGGTAAACATGGAAAATTTTAGTAATTTCAAAAAATAGAGGGAAGATTTGTAATGATGTAAGACCCTGGGAGAAGTCTGGGTAATTAACCCTACAAGTATTTTTGTTGTAATGTGGGCTGCGCTGCTCTCCGCAAAAGTTTACGGGCTGGCCCACATCAGGACTGCAGTCCGTACACCCCAACCTACTCTCCACTCTTCTCAAGAGTGGTAGGTTGTTGAGCCCGGACCTCGAACCGCCGACCTCCTTTATAAGAGGGTACTCACACCTCTCGGCGCGGTTGGGTATAAGAGAATGTGTGAGTCCCCTCATATAAAGGAGGTCGGCGGTTCGAGGCCCGACTTCAACAACCTAACATTCTTGCAGGGAGTAGGTTGGGGTGTACGGACTGCACTCCTGATGTGGCCAGCCCCGTAAACTCTTGGAGAGTGGCGCGACCCACATTACAACTATTTCTGATTCAGTAAGTAAATATACCTCATTGAATGATTTTGACTCGTCATTAACACATAGGCAATCGCATAAAAGAGAACCTGCCAAGGAAAAAAACACAGTCAGTCCTCAACAATTTCAAGCGGCAAATACTGCAGCTGTACAACTACGGACGCTGATAATTATTTTTTACCTTATTTAGTAAGTTAGCATTTGAGGCATCAGTTGCTAACACTTGGACACCAAAACAGGTCTCACAGGCCGTGCAGAATGGACAAAAGACAGTTCTGAATACGCAACCATCTTCTTCACACCATATTCCATCATGTGACAAGTTTTTCTTTGTTCTCTCTTTAAATATTCGCTCATTGATTAATGAAATATCAGAGGTTAGGATGGGTATGTTTTTTCGAGGAATCTTCGAAAGCCAATCCAGTCTAAGGGAACTAGGAGTTCCATAGCTCCTAATATAGGACAAATAAACTTTTGATGACAGTATCATGAAGCTTTTGACAAGAAAACTGTTCTCCGGCAAGCCAAGTGGATTTTTGCAGGATAAGCAACAGACATGCAGCTCCAGTTGTTCACAAGGATCAGATGAGGGAGGAGGAATATACTGATTTTCAGGTGTAAACAATTCTAGACCAACTTTCTAATTATCCTCATAGGAAGTTTCAGTTCTTCGATCAATATTTTTTGGAATAGTAGTTCTGCTTCGGAAATCAAAACCAGCAGTTGAGTTAGAAAAACAAATGTTTGAACAATCCATTTCAGTACAGCTAGTATTTTGCAACTCCTTCAATCTTCTTTTCTTCTGATTATAAGAATTCACACTCATAGCAAAATATGGATCACCGTTAACATCAGAAGGGACTGAAAAAGTTAATTTTTCAGGTGTAACTGCTACTACTAAGCCGGCATCATGAGAAGCAAATTCACCAGAAGTTGTAACACATGACAAGGTGGATGGTAACTCTGAAACCTGATGAAAGTTCTGAAAAACCAAGGTGTCAGAAGGAGCACTTTTGACATTATCATCTAAAACCACGGGTAAATCTGGACTGCTGCTAGGTGAGAAGGGATATGCACTGAAAAAAAAATAGTTTTACGCATTAAACAACAAGAAAATGAATATTTAAAACAGGTAGATAAGGGAAAATTCTATAATAATTAAGGATGAGAACAGTTCAAAGTCAAGATCTTCTCAAAATTGGATTTTTTAGACTAAGGAGAGCTCAAATGAAGCCAAATAAGCTGACCCAAATGAGAATCAAATTCAGCTGGCTCATAATTACTACAAAATATTTAAGCTATGTGTTCTTTTAATAGCTACAATATACATATTGTTGAGACTATAGTCTGACATTGGGATAATCTGATGGCATCAAGTACTTAATATAGATCGCAAGCCCTTTCACCTATAACCAATTGGTTTTGGGTTGAACATATGTTCTGGCATGGTATCAGAGCAAACTATGCCCAAAAAGCCCCTCTTATGTCACTAAATTAAGGGGGGAAATCATTGGTTAAAAGCCAAAGAATCTACATGTGAGAGTGTGTTGAGAACTTTGCCTCATATATAGATAAACTCATTTAGCATTGTGCACTGCACCTATAATCAGTTGGTTTAGGGTTGGATGTATAGGTTCTAATATATATGTGTCATGAATGTGTTATATGTGTATATACATATGCAATAGTATTAAATACTAAATAGTTTCAAGAAAAGATCTGATTTCAAGCCAGCTTGCATATTTATAGCCATTTTTGAGCATGGGCTGGATTGTCTCGAAATCAGATTGCCCAGTAGCAGTGGTAAGCGAAATGTAAATTAACTTACCTGAAATGCCTCAGAGATTTTCTTTCTGAATCATCATTAATGTCTCTCCTTAAAGCTTTCTTATCTTCTCCTTCATTTGTCTTAATTAGAGGCGTTTTTGGCTGGAACACAGAAGAATTCTCCTTAACTAAACCAGTTGAGATCTTCATATACTGGATAGTCTTGGACTCCTTCAATGAAGTCACCTGATGTGGAGACTTAAAAGACTGGAGTATGTCCTTGTTATTATTATAATCAACGAGATCATTAGAAACCTCTTCCAAAATATGTTGACTCTGTCAAATAAAGCATCATGGAATATTCTTAGATAAATTTATATTTTTAACGAATCAAATATGTGACATGAATAAAAGACCTTTGTATTTCTGAAAAATGTTTGAAGTCCTTCCAATGACTCGTCAAAGCTCTTGTAAGATTTAATTGAGCTCCTCAACCACTTTGATATATAAGCAAGGTTGCGTTGCTCCTTATAACGCTCATCTGAAAGTATGGCAAAATGTGTGAAACATTATAGCACACTTGGCACAGTAAGAGTATATTTTTATACAGTTAATTTTCTACGTGACTACCTTCAAAAAGAATATAAAAGCTGATGATGCTGATCAGCATAAAGAAAATTGAAAAATCTAACTTCATTATCTTGTATGAAGATTTGACCATGAATAAATGAATAATTCTTACAGTATAGAAACTACAATATGGTGTTACTTTTGCATGTGGAATTCACTTTTAAAACTCAAGAAATTTGACATCTTACTATTTTTCATGAATAAATTTAAAATGAATGGTCTCGACTTAAATTGGAGATTGTTTTGCTGCAGGCATATACATAATTTTGATGTTGCTAAAACATTTCAGCTCCCACCAGTCTAGTCAAATCGGGATGCATGTTGTTATGAGTAATTTAATTAAGAAAGTGATATGACTGATTGCTGGATTAAATCAAGCTAGCACTACAATTGAGATGTGTATTGCCGCGGGATATTTAATCTAGATGGTACTATGAATGATAATAAGAACCCCTTAAGTAAACACAAAATGTTGAAACTGGTCATATACAATTCTAATTTTCGGAACAATACTCAAATCAACATACTCATTATATCTCAGTAGAAATGAAAAAGGAAAAAACTTGAGTGATTTATTCTTCCACATAAGGGGCTTTAAATAGGATTACAACATGACTCAAAGAAGCTGATGTGGGACTAAACACAAATACACCTAAATACTCTAATAACCCAACATTGACCCTGTAGAGAAGGAAAAAGCCAACTTTGTATATATGTTCACTTGTCTAAAATACAAAGAATGAGTACAAATATATAGATGAGAGAAAGAGAGAAGGTCTTATACATGATGTGGGACTAAAGAGGGGAGAGAAAAACAATAAATGATACATAATGGGCCTAGATTAAATGGGCTTTTCTAACACTCCCCCGCAAGCTGGAGCGTATAGGTCATATGCACCCAGCTTGGACAAACACTGGTAGAACAAGGTACTTGATAAAGCCTTTGTGAGAATGTCAGCAACTTGATCAGTGCCCGGAACATGCTTTAATTCAAGTTTCTTCAATTGAACTTTCTCTCGAATAAAGTGACAGTCGACTTCGATATGTTTTGTGCACTCGTGAAACACCGGATTCTTTGTTATTTGTATGACGGCTTGACTATCACAGAATAGAACAGCAGATGAAGGAAGTTTTACTCTCAGGTCAGTAAGGAGACTTTCAAACCATGTGAGTTTTGAGACAACTGAGGCCATCGATCGGTATTCAGCTTCCGCGGAGGAACGAGCGACCACGGCTTGTTTCTTACTTTTCCATGTAATGAGATGACCACCAAAATAAGTACAGAACCCACTTGTTGACCTCCGATCATCCAAGGAACCGGCATAATTGACATCAAAATAAGCAACCAATGCGGGAGCCGAGTCGGAGGTTTTGTAAACCAGCCCTTGACCCGGAGCTCCCTTAAGGTATCGGAGAATCCGTTCAACCGCTTGGAGATGAGAAACCCGGGGGGCATGCATGAACCGACTGACAACCCCAACTGCAAAAGATATATCAGGCCTCCTGACCGTTAGATAGATCAACTTTCCCACAAGACGTCGATAGTATTCCGGGTTCTGAAGAAGCAAATCATCATCAGAGCCATGAGCACATAGTTTGTGATTTGCCTCCATCGGGGTACAAGCTGGCTTGCAACCAGACTAACCAGCGTCTTTGAGAAAACCGAGACAGTACTTCTGTTGGGAGAGGACAAGCTTGTCCGGCCGTCGCGCGATCTCGAGACCAAGGAATTAGCGAAGATGCCCCAGGTCTTTGGTCTGAAACACAGTGCTCAGATGTTGTTTGACCTCTTGAATCCCCTTTGAGTCATCCCCAGTGAGTAGTATGTCATCAACATAAACCAACAGAAGGACAGTTCCAGTGGCCCGGTGTCGGGTGAATAGGGAGAAATCTGCAGAACTCCGAGTGAACCCCATGTCCCGAACCACCTTGCTGAACTTGTCAAACCACGCCCGAGGGGACTGTTTGAGACCATAGATGGATTTCTTGAGAAGACACACACGAGACTCTCACGTGGTCTCAAACCCGGGCGGTTGGCGCATATAGACGGTTTCCTGAAGATCGTCATTCAAAAAGGCGTTCTTGATATTGAGCTGATGAAGGGGCCAGTGTCGGTGCACCGCCACGGAGAGAAGAACACGGACGGTGTTGAGCTTAGCCACCAGAGAGAAGGTTTCCTCATAATCGAGGCCCTCCTATTGAGTGAAGCCGCGGGCCACAAGGCGGGCCTTCAGTCGGGCAATAGTGTCATCCGGACCATGATTGATGACAAAAACCCATTTACACCCAACAGGGTGCTGACCGGGAGGTAAGGGAACCAGGACTCAGGTCTGGTTGGCCCAAAGAGCCGTCATTTCTTCGTCCATGGCAGCCCGCCAGCCTGGATGTTGAAGTGCCTCCTGCAGAGAGTTAGGGACAGAAACAGAGGATAATGATGTGGCAAAGTGAAGAAGAGGTGGAGAAAGGCGATGTAGAGAGACGTAATTCGCCATCGGATGAGCGGTGGATGCATGAGCCGGAGCAGCAGGTAGCGGAGCACCAGAGGTCGAAGCCGACTGCAGGGGGGCAACGGGAATAGGAGAGCGACGAGAATAGACCCAGATAACTGGTGGCGGAGGACGAACCGGAGGCATGGCGGGAGGAGGAGATGATGAGGAGCGGGGAGCAAGGATGACAGGACGCACGACGGGGCCTGGACCAGAAGGGATATCCAGATCAGAGAAGGAAAGATCTTCGCGGAAAGTGACATCCGCAGAGACAGTAACCTTGCGGGTAGCAAGCAAATAACACACATAACCCTTTTGAGTGCGCGAGTAGCCCACAAAGATATGTTTGGTGGCACGGGGATCCAACTTGTCTGTGGAGGGACCAAGTTGGTGAACGTAGCAGGTACAACCAAAAATCCGGGGAGGAACATGAAAAGGCAGAGTGGAGGGAAAGAGGAGGCCGAAGGGAGTAGCACACTGGAGGATGAAAGAGGGTAGACGGTTAATGAGAAAACAAGTCGTGGAGAGCGCGAAGTTCCAGTACGGTTTGGGAACCCGCATTTGAAGCATAAGGGAACGGGCGACATCAAGAAGGTGACAATTCTTGCGCTCGGCGACACCATTCTGTTGTGGAGTATACGGACACGAGGTTTGGTGAAGAATGTCGAACTCAGAGCAGAGGGTCGCGAAGGTATGACTAGTGTACTCGCGCGCATTATCAGTACGAATAGTACGAATAGGTGCAGAGAATTGAGTGCGAGTATCAAGAATGAAGGCCCGGAAGACGCGGGGAAGCTCAGAGCGATCCCGTAGGAGATACAACCACGTCATGCGAGAGTAATTATCAATAAAAGTAAGAAAATACCGGTAGCCATAAATACTAGTGATTTTGTACGGACCCCATATATCAGAGTGTACCAAAATAAAAGGAGCGGAGCTCCGAGTACAATGAGAAGGAAAAGATGAACGTGGTTGTTTGCCCAAAATACATGTGTCACACTGAAATGCAGGAAGAGAGACATCCGGGAGAGCCTTCCGGAGGACTGGAAGAGGAGCATGACCAAGACGGCGATGCCAATCTGAAGAGGAGATAGATGCGAGGATAGTAGGAGAGTCGTCAAGAAGGTAGAGCTCATTCTGCAGCCGTCCCCTACCAATGATAGTCCGCGTCTGCTGATCCTGTATCAGAAAAGAAGAGGAAGTAAATGTCACGGAGTAATTAGAATCAGTAGTAAGGCGACCAACAGAAAGAAAATTGAAAGGAGAGCCCGGAACGTGAAAAGCCGAGCGCAGGAGGATAGAAGAGGTGAGGGGAATATCAGCACATCCAGAGATAGGAACAGATGCCCCATTGGCCACAGTAATGTACTTCGGGTGAGGTGAAGACAAGTACTGAGGCGGCCGAACAGAGGTGATGTGATGAGTGGCACCAGAATCGAGGATCCATCACGGGCCAGAGGAGAGCCAGGCGATACCTTCATTGGAGATGGAGGCAGCGGAGGCAACCGAGGCAGGTGGGCGTCTAAGCAGTCCATGAAGATGCCAGAGCTGAAGACGAACCTCGTCGAGGTCAGTACGAGTGGAAGAGGAGTCGGTGGCAGCAACAGAGGCCTGCGGACGAGGAGGGCGACCATGTTTGCGATAGCACGTGGCTTCAAGATGCTCCTCTTTGCCGCACAGAACGAGCACTTAGGCCGAGGCCGTCCACCCCGACCTCGTCCTCGAGAATCAGAGCGGTCTCCACGAGCGGAAGATGGAAGAGGCAATAAGGGAGCAGGGGCCTGCTGAACAAGTGCCGGAGAAGGGGCCCAGGCATATCCGGAGGCGGCGATACTTTGAGAAGCATCGAGCACACATCGGAGAAAGACGGGGTAACAGTAGAGGAGAGGATGTGAGCACGTACACTGTGAAGATGATGCGGGACCCGAGCCATTATCATGGCTATACCCACAGCTTCCTTTTGGGCACGTTGGGCAGCAAGATCCAGAGTAGGAGGCTGATGGTGGACCTAAGCCTCGACCAGAGACTGAGCCTGAGCAACAAAGGACGTCAGATCGGTCGCGCCACTGCTATCAAGGGCCTGGAGAGCAGTGATAATGTCATACAGATGGTGGAGACTATCCTTGCCAGAGTAAAGGATATGGAGCTCGTCCCACATGCCTTTGGCCGTCTCATGGTACATGGCCAGGCGATAAGATTCGCCATCAAGAGAATTAAGAAGTCAAGTCTGCACTCCGACCATCATTGCGTAACCAATCATCAGTACGAGTACCGGTAACGGCCTGAGTCAAGTGATGAAGGAACCCCTTGGATTGCAGGACACGACGAACAGAGTGCGCCCATTCCACAAAATTCTTCTTTCCGGTCAGAGAGATTGTAGTAATACGAAGCTCATCGCGGACTTCCGGGAGAGAGGTCGGGCGGTCAGCAAGAGGAACCACCGTGCCAACTGAATCAGCAGAGGAGGCCATGGAGAAGAGAGGCGGCTAGGAGAACAGACCGGTCAACAAAGGAGACCGCGCGACCAGAGCAGAGACCGCTCAGTCACGATGGGAAGACACCAACTGCGGGAGGAGTCCGCGACCAAAGGCGGAGGCCGGGAGAGAGAGCAGGCCGCAGCGGACAGATAGATGCCGCAAGGAAAGGAAAGAGGAGAATACCGCGACCAAAATGCGGGAAGGCAAGAGTCCGCAAAGGTCTGGCTGAGCACAGCAGCGGTCCGAGAAACAGGAGGCCAGCGGCGGGCAGAGAGAAGAGACCGCGAGTAGGGAAGACTCAAGCGGAAAGAGAGAAGAGACCGCAACGACTAGGACCAAACCACAGGGAGAGGCAGGCCGCAGGCGAGGCAGGCCGCAGAAGAGGCAGGCCGCTGCGAGCTGGAGCAGGCCGCAAGAGAGGCAGGCCTCAGCGAGGAGGATTAGGCCGCAGCGAGCAAGAGCAAGCCGCAGCGAGTTGGAGCAGGCCTTGAGAGAGGCAGGCCGCAGCGAGCACGATCTGGCCGTTAGAGCAGCAGGCCGCAGCGAGCTGTAACAGGCCGAGAGAGAGACAGGCCGCAGAGTGAGAGAACAGGCCGCAAGAGAGAGAGCGGTCTGGAGGAGAGAGAGAGAGGGGGGGGAAGGCTATAAAATGCCTGAGGGGAGGGGTGGAACCACGGACAAGAAGACGGAGCGGAAGAAGAGGAGCAGAGCGGACAGGAAGTCAGGCCGCAGGAGGCCGAGCGGGCAGCGGACAGAAGACAGACCGCGCGGGTTAAGAAAGGGAAAGCCGCTCAAGTAGAATCGGTGGCTCTGATACCATGTAGAGAAGGAAAAAGTCAACCTTGTATATATGTTCACTTGTCTAAAATACAAAGAATGAGTACAAATAAATAGATGAGAGAAAGAGAGAAGAATGTCATATACATGATGTGGGACTAAAAAGGGGAGAGAAAAACAATAAATGATACATAATGGGCCTAGATTAAATGGGCTTTTCTAACAGACCCGATAATTCCAACACTCCCCATCAAGCTGAAGGGGGGACCATTCAGCTTGGACACAACAAATAACTATAATGGAGGTAGATGATGCGGGACAAAACATCAGACGAGCCACCGGGGGAAATTCCAAACGGGGAATCAAGCCGGGACATAGCCACACACGACGCTGACCCACACACGACGCAGGACCCACACACGATGTGGACTCACTGAAAAACAGTCAATCCACATCACCTACACACACAACATGCGAAAGAGAACGAAAGATGTTGAGCAAGTCATCAAACGAGTGATCGGGGATAATCCGTCGGGGATAATCCGTCGGGGATAATCTGTCGGGGATAATCCGCACAAAAACAGTTCCTCACGACACAGTCCCGCACGACACGGTCCCACACGACCACCCCGATGAGAATAGAACACCAACATCAATCGCCTCCCCAACACACGACCAATCAAAAAAAAACATGGGGAGACGCAAAATACGGCAATGCAACATAAGCCTAGAGGTCGTGTGGGAGGCGACTAAGGAAGCGGCCTCTGTGGAACATCGGAGGAACGGATCATCAGACCATCGGCTCTAACGCGGAGGTCCCACCTCACCCCGTAACACCTGAGCCTTCCCTCCAATGTCGAGATGCTTGGACCACTCTACCCAGTGCATATAAGGCATATTTACCACGACCCGAAATGCCCTCAGGCCAAAAGACTTTGGGTCAGGAAGCCAACCGGGGGGTAACTCCCCCCGAGGGCAAAACGGTAAAAGCAAGGTCCACAGAGGTCTAAGGGGCGGGGGGGCGAACCCTCCCCGGACTAGCCTCCTGGGGCGAGAAGGCTGGCCGCCCAGTCTCGCCTCGCGGGCTAGCCGCCTGGGGCGAGAAAGCTGGCCGCCGGTCTCGCCCTGCGAGCTCGCCTCCTGGGGCGAGAAGGCTGGCCGTCGATCTCGCCCCGCGAGCTCGCAGCCTGGGGCAAGAAGGCTGGCCGACGGTCTCGCCCCGCGAGCTCGCCGCCTGGGGCGAGAAGGCTGGCCTCCAAGCTCGCCGCCTGGGGCGAGAAGGCTGGCCGCCGGTCTCTCCCCGCGAGCTCGCCTCCTGGGGCGAGAGGGCTGGCCGCCCGGTCTCGCCCCACAAGCTCGCCGCCTGGGGCGAGAGGGCTGGCCGCCTGGTCTCGCCCCTGCCCAAGGCCAGAGTGTCGGGGGCGGGATCCTGATCTCCAGCCAGTCCTGCCATCCCACCTCGCGCCTAGCACGCCAGGGGGGTGCCGACCATCTTGCCGCACCCGCCCCTCTAAAGGGTCCGGGGGAAGATGTTGATTTTTCCTCCCCCTACTATTATGTTTCCAAGCCAGAGCCAAAATTGGCCACCGAGAGTGCAAAATCTCCAAAAAGCTTAAAAACGCGTCTGCCTTGTTTTGGGCCCACTCTTCGCGAATACGGGGTTGTACAGGGAAGGATCATCCGGGTCGCATCATCCCAACACTCCCCCTCACGTGGATACCACGTGCATATAAGCATAACACGACGATAGGAAGCAACAACTAACAACAGAAAATTAAAAGACCACATAAAACAACCGATAAACAACACAACTCCAGCATCGGCGAGATATCAGCACCCTCAGAAGCGGATGTAGTGGCTGGAGCATCGTCGATGAGCGGCGGGAAGAAGCTATGCAGAGATAGCAACGTAAGAAGCTACACAGAACAGCAGCACAACAGAGCAGCCGGAGAAGAAGAGAAGCGGCAGAGCAGCAACGGCACGCAGAGCAGCCGGAGAAGAAGAGCAGCGACAGAGGGCATCCAGGCCGGAGAGGAAGCAATGCACACAGAGCACCGGTGGCATAGGCCTGTCGGCGTCGAGGAAGAAGATGCATCATCCCAACATAGAAAACTGCCAGACCGGACTGGATCTGAAGAAGGAAGTAGACGGACTGGATCTGAAGAAAAAGCGGAGAGCCAGCAGTGGGCTGCTGAAGAAGATGCAGCACAGAGGCTGCTGGGCCGGAGAAGATGTAGCCGGAGAAGCAGCGACATAGGTCTGTCGGGCCGGAGAAGAGGCAACCGTCGGAGGAGAAGTAGTCGTCGGTGAAGGAGAGCAGCGACAGAGGACTGCCAGGCCGGAGAGGAAGCAACGACGCCCGCAGAGCCGGAGCAGAAGAGAGGCACGAAGAAGAAGTAGAAGTCGCAGACGGAAGCCGGAGGTGATGACGTAGGCGGGAGACAGCGCCGATGATGCAGCTGGAGCAGTCGCAGAAGAGAGGCCCGCTCCCGTCATGGAATCAAGGGCCAATCCCGTAGACGGGAGCAGGGGAGAAGCACCAGTCGAGCCCTAGCAGGGGAGCGGAAGCAGAAGCACGAGACGGGTGGGGTGCGGCGGGAGAAACGGGAGACGGGGGAAAAATTGTAGGTTACCCGGATCATACCTCTGATACCAAGTAGAAATGAAGAAGGAAAAAACTTGAGTGATTTATTCTTCCACATAAGAGACTTTAAATAGAATTACAACATAACTCAAAGACACTGATAGCCGGTGTGGGACTAAACACAAATACACCTAAATACTCTAATAACCCGACATTGACCCGATAATTCCAACAATCTCTACTATACAATCAATACAATGGAGGTGAGCAAATAAATTGTAAATTAGGCGTCAATGACTGTTGGTGAGTACGGCCTCTCCCAAGACCACAAAAAATTATAAGAATTGTGTTGTCCCCGATTGTCGTGCAAGGGGTGTTGCATTTATCTAATTGGAGATCTGTGTTGGACGGATTTGAGAATTGTTGATGAAAAAACTGTGCCTATGCCAGCAGGTTGCAAAGTCTATCAAATGAGCACTAAGGATTAAGATGGAAAATGGAACAAGCCTTGACATTTTGATATGAGGCCATATAGAATATGATCCAGAAGATCAAAATTAGCAGTTTTCAAAGATAACTATGTTTTAAATATATGGTATGAGCAGTTTTAAAAACTAAATTTAGGAATAAATAAATTGTACAAGCCAAATGGCATATTATACCTGTTAGTAGCTGTAGAGAAATGGTCTCAAATCTTATGAGCACTTTTTCATATATCAAAAACAAGTATGAGAACATATATATAGGAGAGGAGAGAGGAGAGAGGAGAAGAGTCTGATACAAGAGATGTGAGACTAAAGCAAGAGAGAATAAAATGGGCCAAATTAATGGGCTTTTACAATATATCCTATTTCTCTAACACTCCCCCGCAAGCTGGAGCATACAAATCGTAGGCACCAAGCTTGGATAAGAACTGATGGTACAAATGCCGGGGCAATGCCTTGGTGAGAATGTCAGCAACTTGCTTAGAAGCGGGAACATGCTCTAGCTCTAACTTCTTTAACTGAACCTTTTCACGGATGAAGTGACAATCAACTTCAATGTGTTTGGTCCTTTCATGAAAAACTGGGTTCTTCGCAATATGGATTGCGGCCTGACTATCACAAAGTAGAACTGTTGGCGAGGATAAAGTGACTCCTAGATCACCAAGAAGAGCCTCCAGCCAGGTGAGTTCAGAAACAACGGCGGTCATTGCACGATACTCAGCTTCAGCAGAAGAGCGAGCAACAACAGATTGTTTCTTGCTGCGCCAAGTAATAAGATTCCCTCCAAAGTAGGTACAAAAACCCGTAGTAGAGCGTCGATCATCCAGGGAGCCCGCATAGTCCGCATCAGAATATGCAACAAGAGATAGAGAAGAAGATGGTTTATATACCAACCCTTGTCCTGGTGCAGTCTTCAAGTATATGAGAATTCGTTCCACGGCTTGTAAATGAGAGCCTCGAGGAGCATGCATATACCAACTGACTACTCCGACAGCAAATGAGATGTCAGGTCTTGTAACTGTCAGATATATCAGTTTTCCTACAAGACGTCGATAATACTCAGGGTTTGAAAGCAGACCATCAGAGTCAGACCCATGGGCACATAGCTTGTGATTAGCTCCATCGGTGTGTCCACAGGTTTACACCCGGAGTAGCCAGCATCACGGAGAAGGTCAAGGCAGTACTTCCGTTGGGATAGGACAAGTCCATCAGAACATCTTGCGATTTCAAGGCCAAGGAAGTATCGAAGGTTTCCCAGATCTTTTGTTTGGAAAACAGAGCTAAGATGTTGTTTGACCTCTAGTATCCCTTTTGAGTCATCGCCTGTGATTAGGATGTCATCAACATATACCAAAAGGAGAATCGTGTTTGTTGTTCTATGTCGAGTGAACAGAGAGAAGTCTGCCGAACTCCAATTAAAACCAACTGTCTGAACAACTTTACTGAACTTATCGAATCATGCCCGAGGGGATTGTTTGAGATCATAGATAGATTTCTTAAGATGACAAACTCTGGACTCCCCCGTGGTCTCAAACCCGGGAGGTTGTTGCATATAGACGGTTTCTTGTAGATCGCCATTGAGAAACGCATTCTTGATATCGAGTTGGTGCAGGGGCCACCGACGATGCACATCGACAGAGAGAAGGACACAAACCGTGTTGAGCTTAGCGACCGGAGAGAAGGTCTTCTCATAGTCGAGACCGTGTTGTTGAGTAAAGCCACGAGCTACCAGTCGTGCCTTAAGACGGTCAACTGTCCCATCAGAAGCATGTTTGATGACAAATACTCATTTGCAACTAACTGTAGTCTGGTCAGGTGGTAGAGTGACCAGAACACATGTATGATTAGCCCAAAGGGCGCTCATTTCTTCATCCATGACAGCACGCCAACCCGGATGTTGCAAAGCCTTCTGCACAGAAGTAGGAACAAAAATAGAGGACAATGAAGTAGTAAAGGTGTGAAGGGTCGGGGACAGGCGATGTAGCGAGACATAATTCGTCATAGGATGAGCTGTGGAGATAGACACCGGATCAGCAGGCCGCGAAAGCACATCGGTAGAGGGAGGCCGTGGCAGGGCATTAGAACTCGAAGGGCGACGAGAGTACACCTGAATGATAGGCGGCGTAGGGCGGATTGGCGGGGGGGGGGGGGGGGGTAGGTTTTGGAAGGAGATGGTGGATTAGCGGAAGGTTAGGTGTTGGAAGTAGAGGGGGGAGGAGGAGACGTAACAGGGACCACGGGTCGAATTATAGGAGGAGAAAGAAACAGATCTGTAGAGATGGTATGAAAGGGCTGATCTTCTCAAAAGGTGACATCAGCAGAGATGATTAGTTTACCATCGACAGGAGAATAGCAAACATATCCTTTTTGGGTGCGGGAGTAGCCAAAAAACATCACCTTGGTTGCGCGTGGAGCGAACTTGTCAGTGGGCGGAGCCAGGTTATGAACATAGCATGTGCATCCAGAGACTCTGGGCGTGAGAGAGAACAGAGCCTTGGAAGGAAAGAGGAGAGTGACAGGAGCCGCGAAATTCAAGGTGGATGAGGGCATGCGGTTGATGAGATGACAGGCAGTAGAGACGTCAAATTTCCAATAGAGAGGTGGAACCTGCATCTGAAATATGATAGATCGGGCGACCTCGAGAAGGTGCCGATTCTTCCGCTCGGCGACGCCGTTCTGTTGAGGAGTATATGCACACGAGGTCTGATGAACAATACCAAACTCTATGCAGAGATTAGAGAAGGTGCGGCCTGTATACTCACGCGCATTATCGGTACGGAGAATTTTTACGCAGGTAGAAAACTGAGTACGAATCTCCACCAGAAAGGCACAGAAAGTCGAGGGAAGTTCAGTACGATCCCGAAGTAAATACAACCAGGTAACACGTGAGTAGTCATCGATAAATGTGACAAAATACCGATAGCCAAAAATACTCGGGAGCTTATATGGCCCCCCAAATATCAGAATGGACTAAGGAGAGGGGGGCATTGCACCGAGTACTAGGAGAGGTAAAGGAGACACGATGTTGTTTGCCATAAATGCAAGATTCACACCGAAAATCAGAAAGGGAAACATCAGGAAGAGCTTTCTGGAGAATTGGAAGGGGAGCATGCCCAAGACGACGATGTCAGTCAACAGAAGAGATGGTGGAGAGAGCGGTGGGAGAAGAGGAAACAAAAATGTAGAGTGCATTGGACAGCCGCTTAGTACCGAGAATGTTTTGCGTCTTGCAATCCTGCACAACACAAGAGGTTGAAGAGAAAGTTATTTCGCAGTTAAGGTCGTGAATGAGACGACTAATAGAGAGAAGATTAAAAGGAGAGCCAGGAACATGAAGAACAGATTGAAGAGTAATAGAGGGAGTAAGAAGGATGTCAGCGGATCCAGAGACGGGAGTGGTATCCCAATTTGCGACGGTGATGAACTTAGGATGCACAGAGGCCAGGTAGTGTGGAGGCTGTAGTGGGGTAATGTGGTGTGTCGCACCGGAGTCCAAAATCCATGAGGAACTGTGTGCAAGACATGAGCTTCCGCTATCAGAGATAGACACCACAGAGCCCAGTGGTGGGGCGATCAGCGCGGAAGAGGTACACATCCTTAGAGAGGGGTCGCCAAAGACCAGGCCGCAGAGGCCACAGCAGGAGCACCAAGCAGATGGCCGCAACAAGGACCAGGCCGCAACCGGGACCAGGCCACAGCGAGAACCAGGCCGCAGCGAGAAGCAGGGGCTGCAGCAAGAACCAGACCGCAGCGAACCGGTGTAGTCGGCAGCGAGTAGAGAGGGCAGTCCGCAAGTACAGGAAGGGAGCTCGTCGATTGAAGAGAGGCAGCAGACTGGAGCAGTCAGCGAGCAGGGAGACTGCAGCGGATATGAGCAGTCCGCGACAAGATAGACTAAGAGACCACGAGCGAGAAGAGAGCGCGGTCTGGGCAGGGGTAGAAGCTCGCAGTGAGAGAAGGGAAAGCCCGCAGGGACTGGAGGACAGCCCGTGCAGCGTGCTGGAGCAGATCGCAACGGACTGGAGCAGAGAGCAGGCCGCAGCGGACTGAAGTAGAAGGCAGGCCGCAGCAGAGCAGAGGAGAGCTCGCAGCGGACTGGAGGACAGCCCACACAGCGTGCTGAGCAGGTCGCAGCGGACTGGAGCAGAGAACAGACCGCAGCGAACTGAAGCAGAAAGCAGGCTGCAGCAGAGCAGAGGAGAGCTCGCTGCGGACTGAAACAACAGTGAGTAGAGGCGCGCGAGATAGGAGAGCGAGCTCGCAAGGGAGAAGATACCCTGTGGCGGACTGAAGCAGGAGCTCGCAGCGGACAGGAGAGTGAGCTCGCAGCGGACAGGAGCGGAGAGGGATTGGTTGGCCCCACGGGTCAGGGACAGGAGGTTATAAGAGGCGTGAGGAGGAGGGTGGAACCACGGAGAGAAGTGGAAGCGGAGTCAGAAAAAGCAGGCCGCAGAAGCCTAGCGGCCTAGGGAGAAGGTCGCAGACAGAGAAGCAGGTCGCGGGCTGGAGCGGATAGAGTGGCGGACAGAGAAGCAGGTCGCGGACAGAAAAAGCAGGTCGCGGACTGGAGCGGATAGGAGAGAAAGCCGCAGGTTGATCAGGAGAGGCGGACAGAAGAAAGGAGTCCGCAGGAGGAAACGAGTCCCTCTGATACCATGCAGAGAAATGCTCTCAAACCTTATGAGCACTTTTTCATATATCAAAAACAAGTATGAGAACATATATATAGGAGAGGAGAGAGGAGAAGAGTCATATACAAGAGATGTGGGACTAAAGCAAGAGAGAATAAAATGGGCCAAATTAATGGGTCTTTACAATATATCCTATTTCTCTAACAGTAGCCATACAACTACTTTATCAGATGAACGGTTTCAAATTCACAAAATTGGCTATGGATAGTGGCAAGCATTTGTCACATTAAAGGCTGTTAGAAAAGCCCATGTAATTGGCCCAGTATTGGGCCCATGTATTTTCTACTTTCTTCTCCTCCTATTAGTCCCACATCATTGTATAGGATTTCTTCTCTTCTTCCCTCTTCTATATATTTGTATTCTCTCCTTGTATTTACATACACAAGCAATACATACAAGTTTTGAGCTCACTCAACATGGTATCAGAGCCAGCGATTCCGACTTCGCGGCTTCGTTTTTTTCTAACCGTCCGGCTTGTCCTCCTCTCCTGACCGCTCTCTCTCCATGACCTGTTCCTCTAGTCGCCCGGGTAGCGGTCTCTTCTACCCGCTGGTCTCTCCGCGGCTTCTCCCTTGCTAAACCGCTGCCTGCTCTACTCTTCCTCCATCCCGTGGATCCACCCCCCTTAGTTCCTTTTATCGCCTCTCCTCTCCACCCGTGGGCCCCACTTCTCGCTGCCTACTCTCTCTTCCTCTTACCGTGCGGCCTCCTACTAGCGGTCTCTTCCTCTTACCGTGCGGCCTCCTACTAGCGGTCTCTTCCTCTTACCGCGCGGCCTCCTACTCGCGGTCTCTTTTCTTGCCGCTCGAGTTCTTACTCGCGGTCTCTCTTCTTGCCGCTCGAGTTCTTCCTCGCGGTGTCTCTTCTTGCCGCTCGACTTCTTCCTCGCTGTCTCCCTTCTTGCCGCTCGAGTTCCTACTCGCGGTCTCTCTCTTCTTGCCGCTCGAGTTCCTACTCGCGGTCTCTTTTCTTGCCGCTCGAGTCCCTCCTAGCGGTTTCTCTCTAGCCGCTCGAGTTCCTACTCGCGGTCTCTGCCTCTGCTTTCCTCTTCTGGTCGCGCGGCCTCTGTTTCTAACTGCTGCGCTTTCTTGTCTCTCTCCAGTCGTCTTCTATTCTCGCTCTTGCTTGGCCGCTTGCGTTCTCTCAGTGACCGTGCGGGTTGTCCTTGCTCTCTCCCGCACCTGGTCGCGGCCTCCCGTCGGTCTCTCCCCTGTGCTTGTCTGAGTGCCTATCTGTTGCGGCCTCTTCTCTAACCGCGCGCTCTTCTATTCGCTGCGGCCTTCCCCGGCTCCATGAGATCTTCCATCGACTCTACGGGACAGGCGGCTAATCCTCCTGCTGATCGCCCTGCTTCTCTTCCTGACCTTCGAGATGGGCTGCGGATCACCACTATCTCATTATCTGGGAAGAAGAACTTTGTTCCGTGGGTCCACTCGGTTCGGCGTGTTCTTCAGGCCAAGGGCCTAATGCTTCACCTTACTACCGCACCCCCTTCCCCTAATACGGAGGACTGGCTACGAAATGACGACCGAGTTTAAACATGGCTCCTTAATTCGCTGGAGGGTGAGCCATACCAAATGTTCATGTACCATGAGACCGCCAAAGCTATGTGGGAGGAGCTTCACTCCTTGTACTCTGGAAAGGATAGTCTTCCACACCTCTATGACATTATCACCGACCATCAGACTCTTGATGCTGGCGGGGCGGCTGACATGACCTCGTTTGTTGCCCGTGCCAAGACTTTGGCAGAGGCCTGGATCCAGCATCAACCTTCTACCACCGACCTTGCTGCTCAGCGCATGCAAAAGGAGGCCGTATGCATTGCCATGATGATGGCTCGTGTCCCGCCTCACCTTCAGAGCATCCGGGCTCAGGTCTTGGCCTCGGCCTCTATACCCTCCCTCTCTGATGTTTGCTCTATGCTCCTTCGAGTATCACCACCCATGTAGTCTCCGGCACCCTCCTCTCCGGCTCTCCTTCAGCAGACCCTTCCCCCCTTACTTCCCCCACCGCCTTCTGCTCGCGGTGGCCGTTCCGGTTCTCACGGAAGGGGACGTGGGGGTCGGGGCCGCCCCAAGTGTTCATATTGCGGCCGAGATGGCCACACAGATGTCGTTTGCTACAAGAAACATGGCTATCCTCCTCGCCCCACCGCCGCTGCTGCCACTGATGGCTCCTCCTCCACTGGTACCGACCTTGAGGCCGTCCGTCTCCAGCTACAGCACCTCCAGGGGCTTCTTAGCCCTCCTCTGCTTCTGTTGCCTCCATCTCTACTGCATGTATTACTTGTTTTTCCTCCGATCCGCGTTGGATCCTGGACTCGGGGGCTACTCATCACATCACCTCGATGCGGCCCCTCAAGTACTCGGATGTTCCTCATCCGAAGTCTATCACCGTCGCCAATGGGGCGACTGTTCCGGTCTCCGGCTGCGCCGAAATCTCTCTTGCTCCCTCTATTTCTCTTCGTTCGGCTCTTTATGTTCCGGGCACACCTTTTAATTTGCTTTTTGTTGGCCGCCTCACTCATGATATGGATTGCTCTGTCACATTTACTCCCTCTTCCTTTTTGATACAGGATCGGCGGACGCGGACTACCATTGGTAGAGGACGACTGCAGAACGGGCTCTACCTTCTTGACGCCTCTCCCACTATTCTCTCCTCTGTCTTCGTTGTTGACTGGCACCGACGTCTTGGGCATGCCCCTCTTCCTGTTCTCCAAAAGGCGCTGCCTGATATCTCTTTTCCTGTTTTCCACTATGATTCTTGTGTTTACGGCAAACAGCCGCGTACTTCCTTTCCTGCTCATTGTACTAGGAGCGTTACTCCATTTGATTTACTACACTCTAATGTCTGGGGTCCTTTTAAAGTTACCAGTATTTTTGGGTACCGTTATTTTATAACCTTCATTGATGATTATTCCCGCACCACCTGGCTTTACCTACTTCGTGATCGCTCTGAGCTTCCTCGCATATTCCGCGCGTTTATACAAGAAACTCGCATGCAATTCTCCAAAACTATTAAAACTGTGCGCACCGATAACGCTCGCGAATACACAGGTCATGAATTTGCCAATCTATGTGCCGAATTTGGTATTATTCATCAGACCTCCTGTGCGTACACCCCCCAACAAAATGGCGTGGCCGAACGTAAGAACCGCCACCTCCTAGACGTTGCCCGCTCCCTCATGCTCCAAATGAATGTTCCAAAACTTTACTGGCACTTTGCGGTCTCCACTGCATGTTTCCTCATCAACTGCCTCCCTTCCTCGGTTCTCAACTCTGCCACTCCATTCAGTCTTCTTTTCCCCTCCACTCCGGCCTTCCCTCTTACACCGATGGTCTTTGGCTGCATTTGCTTCGTTCACCTCCTGGGTCCATACTCGGATAAGTTGGATCCCCGAGCAGCTAAATCCATTTTTGTCGGCTACTCTCGCACTCAGAAGGGCTACCTGTGTTACTCTCCGGTCACACGGAAGGTCATCGTCTCCGCCGATGTTACCTTTCGGGAAGACCAACCTTTCTTTCCCCCACCTCCTGCTCCTTCCTCCCCGACGACATCTCCACCACTGCCTCTACCCCGACCCGTCATCCCTACTACTGACTTTGTTCCCCTACGTCCTTCTAACCCTACTTCTGCTCCCTCCAGGCCACCCGTTATCCAGGTTTACTCTCAACGCCTTCCTCCTCGTCCTGCTACCCCTCTGCAGTCGGCCTCTTCCTCGGCTACCCCGCGCCCTGCTGATCAGGTATCTCCCTCTACCGCTCATCCTTTGGCAAATTATGTCTCTCTGCATCGTCTCTCTCCCCAACTACATACATTTGCTACTTCTCTTTCCTCCATTGTGGTTCCTAACACTGTGCAGGAGGCGCTACAACATCCCGGCTGGAGGGCTGCCATGGAGGAGGAAATGGCTGCTCTCTGGGCCAACCAGACCTGGACTCTCGCACCACTTCCCCCGGGTCAGAAACCGGTTGGGTGTAAGTGGGTCTTCGTCGTCAAACATGTCGCTGATGGGACGATTGACCGTCTGAAAGCTCGGCTGGTCGCCCGGGGCTTCACCCAACAACACGGGATGGACTATGAGGAAACCTTCTCTCCGGTTGTCAAACTCAACACCGTTCGGGTTCTTATCTCGGTGGTTGTCCATCGCCGGTGGCCCTTAATGCAACTGGATATTAAGAATGTCTTTTTGAATGGCGACTTACAGGAAACTGTCTATATGCAACAACCTCCCGGGTTTGAGACCACGGGGGAGTCTCAGGTTTGTCGCCTTAAGAAGCTTTGTATGGCCTCAAACAATCACCACGGGCATGGTTCGACAGGTTCAGCAAAGCTCTCCGGGAGGTTGGTTTTTCTCGAAGCACGACAGATTTCTCGATGTTCACTCGCCACCGTACAGCGGGGACGGTCCTTTTGTTAGTGTATGTTGACGACATCATAATTACAGGGGATGACTCACAGGGAATACAGGAGGTCAAACGACATCTTGGTACTGTTTTTCAAACAAAGGATCTGGGACCCCTCCGGTATTTTTTGGGCCTTGAGGTTGCTAGACGACCAGATGGTCTCGTTCTTTCCCAGCGAAAGTATTCTCTCGACCTTCTCCAAGATGCAAGTTACTCGGGTTGTAAGCCGATCAATACCCCAATGGATATGAATCACAAGTTATATGCTCAGGCTTCTGACTCAGATCTCTTACTTGAGAATCCTGAATATTATCGCCGTCTAGTTGGAAAATTGATTTACCTCACGGTAACTAGAACTGATATATCTTTCGCAGTTGGTATTGTCAGCCGTTATATGCATTACCCGCGGAAATCTCATCTTCAAGCCGTTGAACGCATTCTCAGATACCTCAAAACAGCCTCTGGTCAAGGATTGGTCTACAAGACCTCATCTTCAGCTCCTACATTGATAGCTTACTCTGATGCTGACTACGCTGGTTCTCTTGATGATCGACGTTCAACCAGTGGTTTTTGCACCTATTTTGGCGGACACCTGATTACGTGGCGGAGCAAGAAACAAGTTGTTGTAGCTCGATCATCTGCTGAGGCTGAATACCGGGCAATGACATCTGTTGTTTCTGAACTAACATGGCTGGAGAGTCTTCTTACCAATCTGGGTATAAAACTTCCTTCTCCAGCTCTTCTCATTTGTGATAGTAAAGCGGCGATACATATTGTCAGGAACCCGTTATTCCACGAGAGAACTAAACATATTGAAGTCGATTGCCACTTCATCAGAGAAAAAGTTCAAATGAAGAAGATTGACCTGAAGCATGTTCCCGGGACAGAACAAGTGGCGGATGTTCTCACGAAAGCTCTTCCTAGTACACTCTTCTATCAGTGCTTGTCCAAGCTTGGTGCATACGATTTGTACGCTCCAGCTTGTGGGGGAGTGTTAGAAAAGCCCATGTAATTGGCCCAGTATTGGGCTCATGTATTTTCTACTTTCTTCTCCTCCTATTAGTCTCACATCATTGTATAGGATTTCTTCTCTTCTTCCCTCTTCTATATATTTGTATTCTCTCCTTGTATTTACATACACAAGCAATACATACAAGTTTTGAGCTCACTCAACAAAGGCTAAATAAAACAAAGGTATTACTGCTCTAACAAAACTGCTATTGTAGTTTCTTGAAATACATGTCTGAAGAATAGCATTTAGCATTTATCCAAAATATGGATCAAACAATTATAAAGAAGGAAAATTCAATAAATCATCCCCATTAAATTGCTTCTTACAATCATATCATGTCGTTTACTCACTTGTTGTAAGGAAGCTTAGTAAATCCATGAAATATCAAGAAGAGATTAAACCTAGGAATATTGTGATTTTCAATAAAATCAACCTCTGAAACAAATGTTAATAAGTGAATGTATACCCGTTGAGACGGCATGGATTACAACAATTAAACATTGAGGAGAATCTATACTGTCTGCTTTCTGCGTTGGCACTGTTAGAAAAGCCCATGTATTTAATGGCCCTTTTGATTACATTTATTGTCCTTTTCTTTTAGTCTCACATCATGTCTAGATTTATTCTCTCCCCTTGCTCTTCTCCTATATATTTGTAAGACTCTCCTTGATTTGAATACCCTTGAGAATAATACAAATACAAGTTACATTGGGCTCTAACATGGTATCAGAGCAGATTTAATTTTTCGCGCTCCCTCTTTGCTCGCGTCTCCTGCCTGTCTGCTCTGCCCGGTTCTGCGGACTCCTTTTTTTTTCTGCCCGAACCTCCACGGACTGCCCCTTGTCCCGAGCCCGGTACCCTCATCTTTCCACCTGTCCGTGCGGACCTAACCTAATTCCTGTCCGCTTTCCTTCTCCTCCGTGGTTCCGACCCTCGCTCAGTCCGCATCCTCCTCCAGTTCGCATTCTGACTCGTGGGGCCCATCCTCCCTCCAGTTCGCGCCCCGCTCCGGACTCATTCATGTCCGCTGCGGGCTCCTTGTATCCGCTCGAGCCTCTCTGCTCGCGGACTGCTACCTCTAGCCAAACTCTCTCGCTGCGGGCTCTGCTTGTACCGCTCGAGCCTCCTTGCTCGCGGACTGCTCCCTTTAGCTCTCTTTCGCCCAACTCCCGCCGAGCTCTGCTTGTATCCGCTGTCCGCCACACTCCCGCAACCTCCCCAGTTCGCAGCGCCCGCCTCCTGCTCACCCCCCGCCCAGCTGCGACCTGCCCCAGCGCCGCGCCTTTCTGTCCGCCAACCTCCCGCACCTGCTCGTTGCAGGCCTCGCTCTACTCGCCGCGACCTACAGACCGCCGCGACCTCCAGCTCGCCGCGACCTCAGTCCGCAACGCGCCCTCCAGCCCGCTCGTGTCTCCATCTCCAACTCCCTGCAGGTTCCCCGCTCCCTTGCGACTCCATGTTCCTGCTCGCTCTGATCTCGGCCTCCACTGCTAGTCGCCACGGCTCCTCTCCGCTAGCTCGCCGGCGCTAGCGACTGTCTCCGCCTGACTGGCGCCTGCTGCTACTGTCACCTCTGTTGAGGTCGCTCTCTCAGAGGGTATCACCTCCTTTCTGATCATTTGGGATGACGTTGATCATCGGTGCGCTACTCCCATATCTCCCCTGCCGCCAAGCCCGCCAGCGTATCTCCAAATGCCTCATCCTGCTCCGACGCAGCTCACTGTCGCCGCCACCTCTACGGAGATGTTCTCACCCTCCCCGTTTGGCAACGGCTGCGATCTTCTGCTTAAGCAATCCGGGCTTACCTCCTGGAATCTGTTCTCGGTTCTTCACGTTCCGGGGTCTCCCTTCATGTTATTATCGTTAGTCGCCTTCCTTCCGCCCGACCTGCCATGTGGGAATCATTCTCCCCTCTTCTTTCTTATGCGATCGCTTCGTTCCCCGTGGAGGAGCTCGGCGTCACCGTCTTATCTGCGATTCCCAGTCTGCCCGCCAAGACGGACGCTCCATTCAGGACTTCTACACTATGATGAGTGCCTACTGGCACGAACTGGATTCCTATTGATTCCTTTACCCTGCGGTTGTCCTCGCTCTTTGGAATTTCAGCGTCACCTCTCCGATTCTCAAACGGGTCATCTTCCTGATATATCTTTACAAGAGTTTCTTGAATCTGCTCTACGCAAGTCAACTGACCGTTCCTCTTTCTTGCCGCTCAGCATGTGTCAGGAGTCCTACTCCCTTATCGTTAGTTCTTCTGATATTTGGGGTCCTGGATGACGCCCTGATTTTTGCTTTCGGTATTTTGCTCGTTCATGAAGAGACTCGTCTCCGACCTCCAGTGGCCTATTTACTCCAGATCCCTGAACCTTCCCTCCTTTCGCCTGATACTGCTCTTGAGATGCGTACACAGTTCCCACTCCGCGTCATCAGTGATGTTACCTGTCACTACTGCAAGAAGGTGGGGCATATGAAGTCTGCTTGCCGCACTCGTCCCCCTAGATCTGATGAGAACCAAAATTCTGACCATCGCCGTGACGGCCGTGGTCCCACGAATATCGTGGTCCCGGCTCTCACCCCACTGCTGCTGCTCACCGATCCTCTGCAACGGTTAGACTTTGCTGATACTCCGATCATCCCCTATTTCAATCTGCCACCTATGCCAGCTCCTCTGCCGGAACACAGTATCTCAGCTGCTTCTGGTAGTGCTGCTTGTTCGACTCTCCTACTACCGGCAATGCACCTTGGTCGTTTCGACTCTGGAGCCTCCTGCCACCTCTGCGACCTCCGACTCCCCGCACCCTCACTCAACTGCACCTCCTCCTCCCCTTCCCCGGCCCGTTCAGGTCACCACTGCTGATGGGGGATCTCTTCCTCCTCCCCACCCGTTCTGCGATCTGGCTCCATCCGTGTCTACCCCGACCAAGGATCTGCCCCTCCTGGACGACTTACTCTCTCAAACGTCCCGTCTCTACCATCCCTTGCCCTACGGGCTACATATGACACCTCATACGCCTTCTGTCAGCTCCCTCTGTGATCTCGGTTTAACGGTTTTATTCTCTTCTTCTGATTGTGTTGTGCAGGAGGCGCTTCACGGACAGCTCAGAGGATTGGACGGGCTGCCGTAGGACGATGGTGCAGCCTCTGGGCTATCAGACCTGGAGTATCTTCATGTTCTCCCTACTGGCCACACCCCTGTTAGCTGCAAATGGCCCTCTCTGTTATCTCGGCGGATGATGCCGACTTGTGGCACAGACGGGGGTTTACTCAGGACATGGCTGTCTACTGATTACGAGGAAACCTTCTCGAAGTGTTATCCGCTCTGGCCAGCTTTGAACACGGTCGCGTGTCTCCTCTTCCCGCCTCTGGCTGTTCATGTACTGGCTGTCGTTTGTCAGCTGGAATCAAGAATGCCTTGCTCTACGGCATTTACAGGAGTACCGTGCTTCTATGCAAACGACAGCCCCTTTTGAGACCACGGGGGAGTTTAGTTGTCACTCTTCGAAAATCCATTTGGGGTCCAAACAGCGTCCCCGCTTGCTGGTTTGACAAAGTTCAGTAAGGGTATCTTTATTATGTGCTAGTGGCTTCATTGAGCTGGCTGATTTTTCTCTCTTCACCCGACACGTCAACTGGGACTGTGATTCTTCTGGTCTACGTTGATATCTCCTTCGAAATCGTTCTGGCGACATACGGCCGAATACAACAGTGTATCAAGCACGTTCACCTCTATGCTTCAAACAAAGATCTGGGCAACCTTCGTACTTTCTTGCGCTTGAGGTCGCCCGACGCCCTGATTAAGATCTTTCAATCTCAAAGAAGTACTGTATGGACTCCAGAATTTCTGATGCAGGTCCTCTGGGTGCAAACCATGCGGACGATATCCTCCAATGGACGCATGGCACCCTCCACCAACAAGCTCTTGCCCGCACACCCATGAACAAAATGAGGTTGCTGAACTCTGAAAACATCGTCACATCATCGAAACAGCTCGTGCTATCCTCATCTCTGCCTCAACTCCTCACTCCTTCTGGGCCGAAGCCGTTCTCACCGATGTTCACCTCATCAACATCACTCCTTCCACGGCCATCTCTGGCGTAACTCCTTATGAACGCCTCATTCCCGCCCCCGGACATATGCCTCTCTGCGCATCGTTTGGGTGCACCTGCTTTGTTCTCCTTCCCGCTCCTGAACGCAGGATAACAAACTCAGCTCGCTCAACTCGTTGTGTTATTTTGGTGGACACCTCATAACTTGGTCTTAGCCACCACCACAAAGGCTATGCGTTGTTACGATCCGGTGACTCGTCGCGTTCGCATTTCTCGCCATGTCTTGAAGGCCTTCGTCGAACATGAAATGTTCTTCTCTTCCCCACCACCATTTTGCGACCCTCACCTCCCCACCCTCCATTGCTCCACCACTTTCTCGAACGAACAAAGCATTCTGCTACTTCCTTCTATTCCAACTCGCCCCAGGACTCAAAGAAAATAGATTTGGAGCATGCCCATCCTACCTTCTCACCAACTCGTTCCGCCCGAGATCCCTCCTTCACACTCCGCTCCTCCGGCGCCTACAGCCCCTCCTCCTGCTACTGCTTCTGGTACGACTCTGTCTGACGCTCCGTTGCGGGGGAGTGTTAGAAAAGCCCCTGTAAATGGCTCGTGGATCCTACTCCTCCTCGGCGTAACACTTTAGCTCGCCATCGCCATCCACCTGCTCGCTATGACCCACTTCTGCCCGCTCAACCCCTTCTGCTCTCACCACGGCTACCTCTTATTCCCCTGTATTTGAATACTGAAATTCCAGGCCTTCCTCACCGCTCTCCATGCACACCGGGAGCCCCAGTCATACCACGAGAAATGGACAGAACTAATGAAAATTCGAATGAAAGACTGAAGCAATATTTGAACTTCAAGACAACTTCATGGACAAATGACACTTGGCTCATTGTCATTTGTTATAAGACTGCAAATGGATTTTCAAAGCCCTTAAGACTTGGATAATTTGCATTTGCTCCTATCTCAAGCACACAGGGAACTCTAGCTTTAGCTTTTTTTGCCAACCATTTGGAGAAACCACGCAATACCAAGAAAAAATTCAAAAGAATAAATTTCAGGGATAGTCATACCTAACAAAATTATAGCCCCATAATCGAACCTATGCCTGATGCAACGACCTACAGAAAAAAGAAACTATCATATAGAGATTCACGTAATATACAAGATAAAAGATGGTTAACAAATAAAATATTATTGCCCACATCTGCAATACGGAAATATAAATTCAATGCTTAGCATAACGAAAGAGGGTAGATAGAATGATCAACAAAAGATAGTGGAGAATAACAAATGATGGTATGTGTGAGCAATCCGAACTGAAGATGAGAAGTGCCATGAACAAGAAAGCGCCAGGCACCTTTTTTTTGCAACCATTGCAATGTAAAACTAAAGACAGACAAAAAATTACTTTTAAAATGTTATCCTATACTTTTAACTTCTTAACAGTATTATATTCATAGACATAATATTTACCTAAGACTACACGCAATTGCAATGAGAAATTTACAAAATATCAGGAGAATCAATATAGCAATAGAGGAAAGCAAAGTAGGGGAAATTTTAGTTCATTGCTATTCATTCAACAAAATATTTTACAATGTTTTACAAGAAATAACATGCAAACAAAAGATGTGTTGAGAATACCTGCAGCTTGATTTAAGGCGCGAAATGCTTGGTGACAATACCACTCACTCCCACTCAAAAGATTTTTTGAGGATTTGTAAGTGTCATTAAACTTCTTTTTCAACATCACCTGGGTGTCATTTCTAACACAAATTTAAACAGTCAGGACAAAAAAATAATTGACAGCATTGATTAGTTTGGTAAAATGTCATGAGAAGGCTTACTTGTTAGGAAATGGAATGCCAACAATCACCTGAAGTGGTTAAGGTTAACTTTAAGGAACTTAGGCTTATAGCAATGAGGTTTCAAGATCATATTGGTAAAGAATTTAGTAACTTTAATTGTGTTATGGGCCTACTCGGAGGTTGTCGGATGAGTGGCCAGAGATGGTGATGACGGTGGCGGAGATACAACGGAGCCTTAACCACAGCTACCTAAACAGGGCTTGCTTGAGAGAGAGAGAGAGTGCGTGAGATATAGAGCTTCTAAGATCTCATTCAAGATGAGAAATAAACTATTTCATTGCTTAAACATTCAAGCCCCTAATCCTTTAAATAGAACATACAAGGGGCAAATACGTAATTAAATCCCTGACACTTAATAAAACATAATACATAAATACTAAAATTAGATAACTGAGCACGCAGCCCATAAAATCAAAATGGGCAAGTAGCCCATAACATCTCTCACGGTTTTCAAATCGAGTTTGTCCTCAACTCGAATGAGGCTTATGTTGTGTGAATGTCTAGCTTCCAGATTTCCCTCCAAAACAACTCCCGACATCGTGTTGTTGTCGTGTAGGCTGCATCGAGCTGCAGGATGACAAGACGCTTCCCAATGGCAGGAAAGATGGCAATGAATGGGCAGAACGAGGGTGCCTGGCAGCTACAGACAGACGTGGGTGATGAAAGCGCGGGCGAAAAAAGAGTTGTGGTGATCAAAAGTGACGGCGTCGACTTGGGGACGATTGGCATGAGAAATGGCGTGGTCCGTAGAGCAGGTGGCCTTGGACGAGGCAGCAAGTAGGCCGGAAAGGCCGACAAGGCAGGGGCTGGCATGAGAGGTAGTGAGGTGATATCGGCGGGGACTGGTGACAGCGAAAAAGTAGGTTGTAGTGCGAGGACCACTAGCGGCGGGGGTGGTATGGCACGAACAACGGCGAGCAACGGAGCTTGTGTGGTCCACGGTGGGGACAGCCACCACTCTACTGGAATCTGAGGCAGGGAAGGTGGAAACTTATGTCGGAAGGCGGCTATCAAAACATCAAGCTTGTGGAGGAGTGTGTTCATGTCATCCTAATGACGAGTGTCGGCCTCTTGACGACATGCTCTGGCGTCCCGAAGGTGTGCGTCCCAGGAGGTCATCATTTCCTCTATCAAATGGAGGGCAACTATCTCCGCTACACCTAGCTTCAAATTCAACATTATTCAAAAGAATTAATTCATTAAGCAATTAACATAACAACCGACGTTTGGCTAAGGTGAGGAAAAAGAACTGGGTGTTAGACTCAAAAAGAGCAGGCAAACTAGGCTCAAAGGTATTATGTGTGCCGGTTTATAAGGCTCTGAGCTCGAGAAAGCTTGGTGTTGCTAGGCGGGGGACTCGAGACGGAAGGCGGGCGACTCGAGGGAGATACAACAGAGTGACTCGAAGAACGCAGCAAGCAGGGACGCAGGTGTCAATGTTGACGAGTCGTCCGCTTGCGAGGGCCTTGAAAATAGAAGGTTGTTGACTGCTGGAGACGGAATTGAGGCGGAATGGTCATGTTGTTGTTTTGTCGTCGAACGGAGGCTTCGAGCTTGGTTAGCTGTAGGTAGAAGCTATGAGCGTGCGGTTGGATTTGTCAAATGGAGGCACCGAGCTCGGTTGTAGAGGGAGAGATAGAGTCGTCATGTACTGGGTGGACTCGACCGACGTGGAGGAGCCGCTGTTGACACGGGAAGAAGAGAGGCGTCGTTAGAGTTCAACGCAAACAGTCTAAGGGTGGGAGAGCAGCGGCCTGAGCTAGCGCGGCTGCTTCATCATCAAGGACGGGGGAGGGGGTGTCGTAGTTGTTGTGAGGCGGATCCAATCGAAAATGGGGCTCGAAGCAGCATCGGTTGTAGTGGGTGAAGGAGAAGACGGAATCGCAGCATGACAAGGAGAATTGGTTACCTCTGATACCAAGATGTTATGGGCCTACTCGGAAGTTGTTGGAGAAGTGGCTAGAGATGGTGATGACGGTGGCGGAGATACAATGAAGTCTTAACCGCGACTGTCTAAGCGGGGTTTACTCAAGAAAGAGAGAGAGCTTCCAAGATCTCATTCAAGATGAGAAATATACAATTTCATTGCTTAAACATTCAAGACCCCTATGGTCCTTTAAATAAAACATGCAAGGGGCAAATACGTAATTTAATCCCCGACACTTAATAAAACATAATACATAAATACCAAGACTAGATAAATTGGCACACAGCCCATAAAATCATAAATGGGCATGCAGCCCATAACAAATTGCTTCTGTAAATCAATATATGTTTTACACTTGTGTATGAATGTTTGTAAATCATGAAGATCATGAGAAGGATACAACAATTCTTGCATTGTCATCCGAGAAGTCAATTCCCTCTGATACCTGCAATTGTTAATAAATGAATGATACCCGTTAGACGTTGGTACAACAATAAATAAACATAAAAATATATACCTACATAGTTAAATATCAGATGATAGAGTTTTGAAGTTGTTTACAGTTTCCACTGGAGAATGTCATAAACTTAAAGAAAAAAATAGACAGAAGCAAAGAGTATTAAAAATTACCAAACTAAAGTAAAATAAAATAAAATTCAAACCAACACATTCTTTCATGTGCATCCATGTGTTTCAAGTTTGAGCTGATCTGCTATGGCGGGTGGAGAAATGTTATGAGCTTGCCTTTAAGATCTTGTGACCAGCCTCTAAGGAGGAGGAAGCATTGGAGGAGGTGGTATGGCTGGTGACGAGGAGGAGCGGCGACGGACTTTGATCTAAGGAGGAGGAAGCATTGGAGGAGCGGCGATGGACTTTGATCTAAGGAGGAGGAAGCATTGGAGGAGGTGGTATGGCTGGTGACGAGGAGGAAGCATTGGAGGAGGTGGAAGGCGGAGGGATGCGGGTTGCGGCTAGGTCAGAACGCGGAGGGAGTTCCGTCGGGTTAGAGAGAGCGGGATAGGAAGAGGGGAAAGTAAGTCAGAGAGAGAGAGAGAGATTTGAGATTTAATTTCTTGCATAATAATCTTAAGGGCCCAACCAGCCGATTAAGTGGGTTCACAAAGCTGCCCTCCATTTGGGCTTATGACATATGGGCAATTACGGAAATAACTACAACAACACTAAAGCGTTTATCCCACTATAGTGGGGTCGGCTATATGAATCCTTTGTCGCCATTGTGCCCTATCTTTTGTCATAATCTCACTAATGTCTAAGTACATCATGTCCTTCTTTATAGTTTCATTCCAAGTCTTTATTAGTCTACCCCTCCCTCGTTTAACATGTCTAGTGACTAGACTCTCACAACGCCTAACAGGTGCCTCTAATGGTCTCCTTTGTACGTGTCCACACCATCTTAGATGAGCTTCTCGCATCTTCTCCGAAATTGGTGCCACTCCTGTCTTTTCCCTGATACTTTCATGCATAATTTTATCCAATCTCGTGTCCACACATCCACCTAAGCATTCTCATCTCCGCAACTCCCATTTTTTGCTCATGTACACAATTCACTGCCCAACACTCAGAACCATAGAACATCGCGGGTCTAATTGTAGTACAGTAAAACTTGTCCTTAAGTTTTAGTGTTACTTTACGATCACATAAGATCCCTGATGCGCCTCTACACTTCAACCAACAAGCTTGGATTCTGTGTCACATCTTTATCAATACCTCCATCTTTTTGAACTATCGATCCAAGATATTTAAAACACTCACTACGGGAAATATCTTGATCACCCAACCTAATAATGAAGTCATCTGTCCTTCTTGTACTGCTAAATTTAAGCTTCATATACTCCGTCATTGCCCTGCTCAACCTAAAACCCTTCTTTTCCAAAGTATCTTGCCCAGATTCAAGTTTTGCATTTACACCCTTTGCGCGTCTCATCAACCAAAATGATATCATCCGCAAACAATAAACACCAAGGCATTGCTTGTTGGATATGTCTGGTGATCTCATCTAAGATAAGGGTAAAGAGATAAGGGCTTAAAGCTGAACCTTAATGTAATCCAACAGTAATAGAGAATTCTTGTTTTAATCCTCCGAATGTCCTCACCCTTCTCACTGAATTTGTATACATATCTTTGATTATGTCAATAAATGATACATTTACACCTTTCTTTTCTGACTCTCCTTAAGATCTCTCTTGGAACTCTATCATAAACCTTCTCAAGATCAATAAACAGCATATGCAAATCTTATTTTCTTTCTCGAGAGTAGTCAATGAGTCTCCTCAAGAGATGTATAGCTTTTATGGTTGACCTCGTTGACGCGAATCCAAATTGATTCTCTGAGATGTTAATCTCTCGTCTTAATCTTCTTTTTATTACTCGTTTTCATAGTTTCATGATATGACTCATCAATTTAATTCCTCTGTAATTAACACAATTTTGTATATTTATTTTATTCTTATACAAAGGTACCAAGATACTTTCTCTCCATTGCTCTGGCATCTTCTTTGACTTAAGTATTTTATTGAAAAATTATGTAAGCCACAAAATTCCTTCATTTCCTAAAAATTTTCATACTTCGATGGGTATATCGTCTGACTCAACATCTTTTCATTTTTCATCTTATTTAGAGCGTCTTTTACCTCTGATACTTGAATTTACGAAAAAATGTTATGTTCTTATACTACTCTGATTTACTTAACGCTTCCAAGTTCAATTCATTTTTCTTTGCTTCATTATAGAGTTGATAAAATTATCTTTTTTATTACTCTTTAATATCCACATCATCCGTCAAAACTGTGTCTGTCTCATCTTTTATGCATTTTACTTGACTTAAATCTCTTGTCTTTCTTTTTCTAACTCGAGCAATTTTATATATGTCACGCTCTTCATCTTTGGTATCTAGTCGCTTATAAAATTATTCATAAGCTTGACTTCTTGTTTTACTTACTGTTTGTTTAGCTTCTTTTTTGTCGACTTTATACATGGCTAAGTTTTCATTATTCCTACAAGCGTAGGGTGATTTATAGCTGACCCTCGTTGTCATCACTTTGTCTTGTACTTCCTCTTTCCACCACCAAGATTCTTTATTTGGGGGTGCATGAGCCATTTAATATTCCAAGTATGTTCTTTTCACTTATTCTTAAATGTGAAGACAACTTCCCAAGAGGTATTATGATCAACATATGAATCATTAACTAGTTTCATATCTGTCTTCTTGAAAGCAACCTGCTTTTCGGTCTTCAAGTTCCACCACCGAATTTTTTACAATATTTTTGTTCTTGTCTTAAATTTATTATGTTTAATTTGTACATCTAATATCACTAACTTATGTTGTGTTGTGACTGTTGTCAAACTTTCTCCTGGTATGACTTTGCAATCCTTACAAATTATTTTATCCATTTTACAAGTCATAAAATAATCAATTTGTGACTAATTTGGACCGCTTTTAAACGTAATTAAATGTTTTTTCCCTTTTTATGAAAAGTGTATTTGATACAATTAGCTCAGGTGTTACGACAAATTCTAAAATGGTTTATCCTTTTTCATTTTTTTCTTCATATCAATATCCTCCATGAACGACTATATAATCTAAATTTTCCTTCCTTATATGTCCATTTAAGTCTCTTTCTGTGAAAATCTTCTCTTTTTTGTGAGATTTCTCTTACTAAATCTTCTAAGTCTTCCCAAAATTATACTTTAATAGCTTCACTTAATCCTACTAATATCGCGTAAACACTGATCACATTAATAATTTCCTTTCCTATGACTAATTTAAGAGTTAAAATTCTATCACATTTTCTACTTACCCTAACAACTTCATCTTTAAAAGTAGTATCCCCAATAATACCCACTCCGCTGCTTGTTTTATTTTTTTCTGTATACCACAATTTAAATCCTGAATTATCTAAAAATTTAACTTTCTCACTCACTCATTTAGTCTCTTGCAGACATAAAATATTTATCTTTCTCCTAATCATTGTATCCACTACTTATATCGTTTTTCCCGTTAGCGTACCTATATTTCAACTTCCAAACCTAAGTCGATCACAATTCCTACGACATGCTTCCCTAGGACATCTAATATGTGAGGATTTTTGTCTATTTAACACTTACACCAAAGTCCTCTTGGAGGTGCAGCGGTCCTTGTCAAGACGTCGCATTCAGACCATACGGCGAGGACTCTTGCATATTTAACACTACACCCAACTACTGGAGATGTAGCGGTCCTTGCCAAGACGACGCATTCAGACCATACGACGTGTTCCTTAAGGGGAACAACCTAGCTTTTGCACAAATTCTCAAATGATCTATATTCATAAAGGTGACTAAATTTTACGCTGGTCGTCTACCTAACACAACTCTCACCATTTTTCATTCGGGCTTGGGACCGGCATAGGCTGGTTTAATTACGGAAATAACTGAACTATAAAATAATAAAACACATAATAAGATAGAACACGAAGTCACGCCACTGTTGCATGTAGACGGCGTTGGCATGTGCAGGTCCTAACACGGTATGACTCGTCGCGCGTCATAACATCGTCTCCCCCGTCGGAAGACAGCTTGTCCTCAAGCTGGATCGAAGGGTATTCCAGGGTCTGCTCTGCCCTCTGTGTAATCGTTGGAAGGATCATCTACTTCGAGCCAGAATAAGTGTTTGCACTGATGCCCCGACGTGAAAGGTTCATCACAATGAAAGCACAAACCCTTTTTGCGGCGCTCAGACATTTCGGGGAGGGACAGACGGTGGCGAACAGTAGGCCGTGGTGGCTCTTCCCGGATTGGAACCTTGTCAGTCAAACCGACTAGAAAGCAGTCTCCCTAATAATCACGACGTCCCCGGGGCATATTATCTACTAGCATAGCATTCGTCGTTCGTAAGCCATGGCAAGGCTCATATCCATGAAGAGATCACGCGGCATCTGGAATTCCACATCCCAACGCAATCGCTCATGAAGACAAGCGATGAAGAGGGGAACTTGTTGCTCCGGCAAAACAAATGTTGCCCTTGATAATAGAATATGAAATTGTTCTAAATAGACGTTTATAGAGCCAACCCGTTTGAGGTTCACGAGGTCTTCAAGTGGGTTTTTCGATAGAGCAGGACCAAACGGCAAGGTGCAGTAGCACTGAAATCCACCCACGATGAATTGGGCGATGTCGACGCGTTCGTCATCTGGCATGCGTTGGTTAGTGAAGAAAATGTCGCAATGGATAATCCAAGGAAGTGGATCTTCGCGGCCTTCGTATATGGGTAAATCCATCCGGACAGAACGGGCGTATGCGGGGTAGTCCGTGCGAGGAGCGGCGGACTCCAGCCAGGCATTGTCGACGAATATTTGTCGTGTTCATAGGAGGAGATGGCGCCCCCTAGGGCATCAAAGCGTGCATTGAGAGAGTCCATTTTGGAGTTATGAGTCGCGAGCATGGTTTGGAAGAGTTCCATCACCTGGGACAGGGACGGAGCACTGTCAGCCATTGGAGATAGGGCTGGACAGGAAGCAGGCGGCATCGGAAGCAGGCCGGCGGAGGCTAGGGGCCGCGGGGCTGGGAGGGCGGACAGAAGCGAAAGACGTGTCGGAAAAGGAGTTACTGGCGTTTGACTCTGATACTAGATTGTTATGAGCTTGCCTTTGAGATCTCATGATCGGCCTCAAAGGAGGAGGACAGGTCGGAGTAGGTGTTATGGGTGGTGATGAGGAGGAGCGGTGACAGACTTCAATTTGCGGAAGGCGGAGGGTCGCGAGTTGCGGGTAGGTCAGAACGCGGAGGGAGTCCTGTCGGGTTAGAGATAGAGGGATAGGAAGAGGGGAAGTAAGAGAGAGAGAGAGAGAGAGAGAGATTTGTGATTTAATTTAGTGCATAATAATCTAAGAGCCCAACCGGTCGATTAAGTAGGTTCACAAAGCTGTCGCCCATTTGGGCTTACTGACATATGGGCAATTACAAAAATATTTGGACTATAAAATAACAAAACACATAATAAGATAGAACAATAAGTCACGCCTCCGTTGCATGTAAACGATGTTGGCGCGTGCGGGCCCTAACGTGGTATGACTCGCCGCACGTCATAACAAGAGATTTGTGCTCGTAAAGGAATCCAAAGACCTAGCCTGCGTATCAATTGCATGTGAGAGATATACAATAAAAAACCACAATGAAACTACGAAGTTACAACCATGCTTAAAAATTCAACCGGTTGTTTTTTTACACTAGCTAACTCTTCGACTAAAGAAGGATAATTCCGTACAGAAAGATGATGTGCTCTCGCTGTTGGATTTGGAAGAGAACAAATGAGATTAATGATCATAAAATAGGGAATCTCATATGTCAAAAATGCTTTCATTGATCACACAAATGGCGGAAGGGCGCAATGACACCAAGATTTTATAATTAATGCATTATATTTATTTTCTTGACAATTGTTAGGCGTTGTGAGAGTTTAGTCACTAGGCATTTAAAACGAGGAAGGGGTAGACCAATAAAGACTTGGAATGAAACTATAAGGAAACACATGATGTACTTGGGTATTAGTGAGATTATGACTAAAGATAGGGCACAATGGCGATAAAGGATCCATATAGCCGACCCCACTATAATGGGATAAAGGCTTGAGTGATGTTGTGTTTATTTTCTCAGCATTTTTTGTAACATTACCGTTTCGGCATTTTTGGTAACAATACTATGTCAGCATTTTTGGTAACAATATTATGTCGGCATTTTTGGTAACAATACTATGTCGGCATTTTTGGTAACGTTGTTATTTCAGAATTTTTGATAACGACAGTATTCGCATTTTTGTTAACATTACAATTTTTGCATTTATTTATGCAATTAACTTATAAGTTTTGCCTACATTTCACCCTTGTGGGACCCTTCCCCGAACCCTTGCTGCGCGGGGATGCCTTTGTGCAGCGAGCTTCCCTTTTTTATTTACGCAATTAACTTATGCGTAGACTCATTTAAACTTGAATTCACGTTGAAACCGGGTATGCTCACAAAAATTCAATTTTCTCTGACATCATGAGGTTTTCCAGCTCCCTCCTCTACACCGCTGACTTACCCTCTCTCCCGTCAACGCCCCTGCTTCAGCAGCCGCGACAAGGCTCCACACACGATCCCATGAAGGTCGACATCGAGGATCTTAGGGAAAACAACTTGCTCTCTCCACATTGTCTCCTTCATCCGTTGCCTCCAGCCCGTTGACTTGATCCTTCACACGGACCTATACAAACTTCGCATGAGAGCTGGCCTTGACATGACCAAACAACCCAATGGATGTCATGTTCAAAAGGATGCACAAAATGATGATGGATCAACTCACCACATTCGTGGATTGCCACCAAAATGGCTTGGCCTAACTTTCGTCAAGCATGGAGAGCCTCATTCAACGTAGTAGAAGTCATCAAGAAGGATTCCCCTTCCATGGTGATCAGGAAGAACACCACTGAGGATGATACAACAACAATGCTCTTCCCCACCATGTCAAGTTGGAGTTCGCCACTTATGAAGACAATAGTGATCCACTAGGTTGGCTAACCGGATGCGAAGAATTATTTTACAATCAAAGAACGTCGGCAATTGAATGAATATCAGCCTATCACTTGGTAGGGAAGGCTAAAATGTGGTTCTTGCGGTTGTAAATAGAGAAACCCGAGATGAATTGGGATGATGTGCAATTTGCGATTCAAGGCCCATATGCAGGAAATACTTGGGGAGACCTGAGCTCCATAAATCACATCGGGTGATTGATGACTACATGGAGAAGTTCCAGAATCTCCTCTCACATGTGGATGACGTTCGACCTGAACAACAAGTCTTCATCTTCACAGAAGGGCTCCAGGAGCACCTTTGCTTGGACGTCGAGCTTGAAAGTCCTGTTGACCTCACGACAGACATGAGCCTGATACAAATTTGTGATCGCTGACTAAAGCTGGACATGACCGACGACTATCGGCGCAATTAGCCACATCCTCGACATCAGCCACCAAACTAAAGGGCGAACAGGCTTATTGAGACAGGGAACTAGCAGTTGACCCACCACTATACATCTATATACTACTGTTGGCAGAGATGGCAAAGTGTAGAGCCAAGGGAGCTATGTTTTAATTGCGACGAGGCCAACACGCCCAAGCACAAGTGCAAGAAGCTATTTTGGATAAAAGTAGAAAATGACGAGGGGACAGATCCTACAAATGAGGAGCGAGAGATTTAACTGCACTCCACAACAGGTGCTCGCAACTTACAAACGATGTAAGTCCAGGCCCAAGTGGCTAATCACTTGGTTAAGCTCTTCATCGACTCATGCAGTACCCACAATTTCATCGAGGAGGCGATAGCCCAAGCACAAGGACTTGTCATTCGGTTAAAGGAGGTCATGCCTGTAATCGTCGCCAATGGAGAGATTACCCATCCCCGGCATATGCACGAATGTTCTTCTGGAGGTACACACAGACGTCATATAAGTAAATCTTTACGTAATCTGACTGGCAAGTTTTAGCGTGTTTCTCGAGATCCATTGACTCCGCACTTTACGACCAATTGTGTGGGACTTTGACGCCCACAACATGGCTTTATGTCTCTGATCGCGCCATATCTATTGGTTGGGAGAAGAGCGGAAGAGTTCCCCACACCTCTCCATCATACAGATCTCTCCTTAGCAGGAGCTCTTGGAGGATTATTGGAGTGAAAATGCCTCAATTTGAGAAGCATGTGGGGCTGCCACTATCGAGGTCCTAGGACTATCACATTCATCTATCACATAGACAACATTGGTAGTCGCCCAACCGTACCGGTATACTTTTTTGAAGAAAAATGAAATGGAAAAACTATTTTAGGAGATCCTACAAAGGATTTGTTAGACAGTATTCCGCTTATTTTGTATTTTACCCTATATATAGGGGACCCCTCTATTGAATAAGATATCTTGTTGCCCTAATTCACATGGTATCAGAGCCTGTGTGCGGCTAAGCATCACGAAAACGTCTTTCTCTCGATCCTAGCCTCTGCTTCCATCAGGCTTTTCTGCACCGCTCCCGCCAGCCTCTCTCTCTCTACCTCCTTTTCTCTCTCTCTCTCTCCTGTCGACCCATCCTATCGGCCCCTCTCCCGTCTCCTGCGACTCGCTGCCCTTCTACAGCGCCGATCGGCACACGACAAAATGTCGGCCAATCAGTGTTGATTCCTCCCCGGACGGGTCTCTGGTGGTCCAATTGCCCTCAAACTTTGGTAAAAGTTTTGCTTTGCCTTACTTATCCTCCCTCAAGTTTGGTGAAATTCCCAACGGTTGGATGTCTCCAAATCTTCGATCTAGGGTTTCCATTGCGGTCGTGGATTGTGATTTCTAATCCTTCATTGATGCTTGTTCGCTCTTGTTCTTTTTGACGGGGTGTTCTTCTCTACCCTATTCAATCTTCTTGGCAATTTGATTGCTTTTGTTTTCATATCGGAGATTAGTGATTCTGGTACTCCCATGACCCCTATTGGATCTACCCGGGCTGGTCAAGATCACCTCTATTCACAACTTACCACAATCCGCCTTGACGACACAAATTATTTGGCTTGGTCCCGCTCTACTACACTTGCCCTGAAGAGTCAACATCTCTTTGGCTACATCAATAGCACCACCATTGCTTCGGCTCCGACTTCTACTGCTTGGCCTAAATGGGAGTCAGAAAACTCTCTTGTCATGTCATGACTTATCAACTCCAAGCAGGAATCAATTGCACGAAATTATCTCTTTTTGTATACTGCTGCAGACATATGAAAGCGCGTTGAGTCTACATATTCCCGCAAGGGGAATGCGGCCCAAATTTTCAAGCTTTGCCACAAGATCGGAAATCTCTGTTAGGAGGATCGTCCTCCTTCAGCCTATTACCTTGAGTTTACCCAGCTCTATCAGGAGTGTCGAAACCGAGAAATCGGTCTCTGTGAAGTTCGGGGTCCCTAAAAAGGGTTGACCTCACACTTACTGCACTCAGGCGAATGTCACGGACCAAAGGCTCGGGAAACTAGGAACAGAGCCTCGGCTCTAGCGTGGACGTCCCACCACACACCCGGAAGGTCACGAGAGCACTTACCCTCCCTCACCAATGGCTGAGCTGGGCACCTTGGAGAGCTCTCAAACTCTATCCAAGAAGGAGCCTAAGGGGGAGGAAAAATAAAATCCTCATCCAAAGATACCCAAGGGGGTCTATTTATAGTTTTCCCAAACCTAGGGATCCAAAAGGTCTGAAAGACCCCTAAGACAAATAGGTCATGGGCCAATAGAAAACATCCACACCCGGGGGGAAAGAGGTAATTCCACCCCTGGGGGCACAACGGTAAAAACATGGCCAAAAGAGATCCGGGGGTGAAAGGAGGCTAAACCATGCCACTCACCTTCCCCAGACACCTGAGGCGAGTGGGGGTTAAACCACTCCACCCCGTCTTCACCTTGGGGCCGGGCGAGCGGGCGAGTCTCGTAGAAGAACCGGGAGTTGGGGGTAAGACCCTGGCCTCCGGCCGACCTCGCCCCGCAAGATTGGGCGCCTGGGCGACCTGGGCGAGACCTTGGCCGCCAGCTGGTCTCGCCCCGCAAGGCTGGGCGCCTGGGCGACCTGGGCGAGACCTTGGTCGCCGGCCGGTCTCGCCCCGCAAGTCTGGGCGCATGGGCGACCTGGGCAAGACCTTGGTTGTCGGCCGGTCTCGCCCCGCAAGGCTGGGCGCCTGGGCGAGACCTTGGCCGCCATCGGTCTCGCCCCGCAAGGCTGGGCGCCTGGGCGAGACCTTGACCGTCGTCGGCCGGTCTCGCCCCGCAAGGCTGGGCGCCTGGGCGAGACCTTGGTCGTCGGCCGGTCTCGCCCCGCAAGGCTTGGGCGCCTGGGCGACTGGGCGACCTGGGCGAGACCTTGGCCGCCGGCCGGTCTCGCCCTGTAAGGCCCTGAGGTGCAGGGGGCGAGACCCCGGCCTCCAGCCGCTCCCGCTGCTCCTACCTCACACCTAGCAAGTCGGGGTGGGTGTCGGCCAACTCGCCGCACCCGCCCCCTAAAAGGGGCCAGGGGGAGGCAGATTTTTCCTTCCCCTACTAGTATATCCTGCAAATCCACCAAAATTGGCCTCCAGGAGTGCAAAACTCTCAAAAAGCTTAAAATGCGCAGCAAGTCTCACGCCTTGTCTGGGGGTCTCTTTTCGCGAATACGGGGTTGTACAAGGAGAACGATCATTTTGACTCTCTCGTCATAGTGTGCAATGCGGATGCACTCTTGCTGAAGAATCGCAAAGATCGAAATCGAGTATTTGAGTTTCTGCATAGCTTGCACAGAGATTTTGATCAGACTTACGGTCCAGATCCTGAGGCGTGTTCCTATTCCCTCACTTCCTGAGATTTATAATATTGTTCAACAAGAGTTTGATCGACGACAGTCTTGCATCACCTCCAACCTTTTAGAGGGATCTGCGATAGTGTCTCATCAGTCCCAGTTTGGCAGTCGCGCTCCTATTAGAGGTGGTTCGTTGCTTAGTATTCACTATGAACCTCCCAAAATACTACTGGGGAGATGTCGTTATCACGGCTGCTTATCTCATAAATCGCATGCCCTCTTCAATACTGGGACATCAAACCCCCTTTACCACCTTAGGGGTGACACCGACCTCTCTACTACCTAAAACTTTTGATTGTGTCATGCTTCTCTTATATCCACTCTTCGGACAAATCCAAGCTTGACCTTTGGGCTCTTAAATGTGTGTTCATTGGCTATTCTCCCACTCGAAAGGGATATAAATGTTATCATCCCCAATTAAAAGGATTTTTGTCACAATGGATATCTCATTTCGTGAATCTGAAACTTATTATGTGTCCTCACTTTATGGGGAGCACATATATGCGAGTGAAGTGAGCTCACATGTTTTACCCTTGTCGATTCCTCCTTCACATTCTTTACTTACTGCTGAGACTCCCAATCAGGGGGAGTCTCCTTATAAAGAAAAGGAGTTACAGGTGTACACCAGGCGAAGTAGAGATAACGCACAGGCCCATCCTACGCCACATGCACCAATGCCAGCTCTGTAACCGGATCCTTCTGAACTTCTCATCGCCATTCGAAAATGTACCAGATCTTGCACCCAACGTCCACTATCTCGCTATGTTTCCTATGAGGCTCTAACTTCCTCCTACAAAAGCTTTCGTCTCCTCCCTCGCTTATGTCTCCATCTCATCCACATGGCAGAAGGCTCTTGGGCATCAACAGTGGAAAGAGGCTATGATTGAGGAAATGAACGTTATGGAAAAGAATTGTACATGAGACTTAACTCATTTTCCACCTGAAATTAAGGTCGTTAGTTATAAGTAGATGTTTACCGTAAAGCAGAACTCTGAAGTTTGGTTGAACGATTCAATGGCAAGGTTGGTTGCAAGGGGGAATACTCAAATTTTTGGAATTGATTATCAAGACATGTTTGCCAACGTTGCAAAAATGAACTATATACGAGTTTTGCTATCATGTGTTGCGTGCAAGAGTTGAGAACTTAACCAATTGGACGTAAAGAATGTTTTCCTTCATGAAAACTTAGATGAAGAGGTATATATGTCTATACCTCCAGGTTTTTCCCTTCCGGATCTGAAGGGAAAGTATGTCGTTTAAAAAAGGCACTTTACGGTTTGAAGCAATCTCTGAGTGCTTGGTTTGGTCGATTCCACGAAATCATGCTTTCACTTTGATATAAGCAAAGTCATGTTGATCATACTTTGTTTATTAAACGAAGAACAAATCAAATGGTTGTTCTCATTGTTTATGTTAATGATATCGTCATAACATGAGATGATATTGAATAAGTAAAAGCTTTGAAGGTGAATTTGTCAAGCAAGTTTGAAGTAAAAGATCTGGGAAAACTGAAGTATTTCTTAGGAATTGAGGTAGCACGATCTAAACGGGGTATCTTCATCTCCCAGAGAAAATACACCCTTGATTTGCTGGAACAATCTGGTATGAGTGGTTGTAGACTTGTTGATACACATATGGAGGTGAGTCATAATCTTGGAAAAGATGATGGTGATCCTGTTGAAGACGTGGTTGGCTATCAATGGCTTGTTGGAAGATTAATCTACCTATCTCACACTCGTCCCGACATAGTTTATGCAGTTGGAGTCGTTAGTCAATATTTGCATGCCCCAAAGACGAGACAACTGAAAGTTGTTCATCAAATTTTGAGGTATTTGAAGACTTCACCAGGAAGGGGGGTTATGTTCACTCCTCAATACAGACTTGAAGATTGAAGTTTTTACCGATGTTGACTGGGCTGGGTCCGTTGAAGACAGATGATCTACATCAGGGTATTGTTCATTTGTTTGTGGAAACTTAGTCACTTGGAGAAGTAAAAAAACAATAAGTCCACTCAAGGTCCAGCACTGAAGCTGAGTTTAGAGCAATGACACATGACATATGTGAAGCATTATGGATACGCTCATTGATGTGTGACCTGGGTTTGAATGAGTTCAGTCCTATCCGGTTGTACTGTGACAACAAGACTGCAATCAGCATTGCCAACAACCCCGTCTAGCATGACCGCACCAAGCATATCGAGGTGGACAGACATTTCATTAAGGAGAAAATTGAAAAAAAAGATTATATGCATACCGTTTGTTCTCTCAGAGGAACAATTAGCTGATATCCTAAGAGTCTTGGGGGAAATCTTTTTTTGTTAGTTGGGTATGAAAAATATAACATACCCAACTTGAGGGGGAGTGTAAGACTGTATTCCGCTTATTTTGTATTTTCCCTATATATAGGGGACCCCTCTATTGAATAAGATATCTTTTCACCCTAATTCATAGGATTGACTGAGCCAGTCACCATTCTCTTCCTTAGTTCTCCTAGTCAAAAATACGACAAATCGTGGACCAGAGAGGAATAGCTTGGCTCAAACTAACTAACAACCTCCTCATCAAAGGACTCCAACACATATACCCATTTGAGTAGACAAATACCTAACAAAAACACACTTCACATCCTTTGGATCCAACTTTCACACATTTGGTCTATTGTCTTGCACAAAACACACATAACCAAAAGTTTTGAGAGAAAAAATATTGTCATTGTTACCTCACGCTTCTCAATCAGAGACTTCCAATCCAATACTCACAAGGGCATCTGATTGATTAAATAAGCCACTGTCAGGACAGCTTACCCCCATAAATACTTTGGCATCTTCATCGATATCATCATACTCCGAATTACTTCAAAAAGATGCATGTTCTTCCGTTTGGCTACCACATTCTGCTCTGGAGTGTATGGACAGGTGGTTTGATGTTGAATTTCCTGTGATGACAAGTACTCCCCAAACACCCTATTGGTGTACTTTGTCCTATTGTCAAACCTCAACACCTTTACAACTGCACCGTATTGAGTTTGAACCCCACTGTGGAAATCCTTTAAGTATGCAAACACATCACTCTTACTTTTTCATTAAATAACGTCAAGTCACACTAGAGAAGCAATCAATAAAAGACACAAAATATTATATTTCATTCACAGTATGTGTGGAACATGGTCCCCAAACATGAGAATACGAGATTGAAAGAATAAGCCTCCTACCACCAGAACTGAAATAAGAGTTTTTGTTATGTTTTCCCAATTCACATACATCAAATGTAAGTTTATCCTGATTAGCTTTCTCAAACAAATGTGGATACAACTGACTCAAAATAGTAAAAGAATGATGAACCAGGCGCCAATGATGAAGCAATATTAAGTCCTCCATGCTCCTCTCAACTCCACCACCCTCTACAATGGATGAAAGAGCTAAGTCCATACAGTCCTTATCCAAGTACCACAAGTCACTATGTCATGTGTCAGTCCCAAGTCACTTATGTGTCTCCTCCTCCTGGAAAATCACCTTCGTAATATCAAACAAAAAAACACATTTTAGTTGGGATATAATGACACTAATGGATAAGAGATTCACAAGAAATGAAGGAGCATGCAAAATATTGGATAAAGTCAAAGTACGGGAACATTGCGCAGTACTCTTACCAACCACTGGCTGAGTTGTACCATCGGCAGTCTGAATTAGCTTTGGGACTATTAGAGGGGTGTAAGAAAGTAACTCTTGAGCATCCTCAGTGACATGTCGAGAGGCGCTAGAATCGATTATCCAATCTGGTGATCTAGTGGTGGATATAAATGTGAGAGAAAGTGTATCACAAGAATCTGTAGCTGAATGAGCAAAATAGACAATGTTACCCTTGGATGAAGATGAAGTGAATGCAACATCAACCACATTCGTTAACTTCCTCCTCATCAGCTGAGAGTAAGCATCCAAAATCGTTTGATGCTCCTCATCCATCATATCAGCGACCCCGCGACCACGACTTCCAAACTATCCCCGTCCACGTGCATCCCACTCCTTTGGTGGCTTAAGACAAGCATGTCATGTATAACTCATCTCACCAAAATTGAAGCATGCTCAAATGCTTAACAAGGATGGCTATGAATTACTTGTGCAAGAGTCAGGAGAAGAATTTTATGATCACATTGAATTTATTAGTCCAATCCAAGCGACAAATGAGTGGACAAATTTCAGAGATACTTTCATCAAAAATATGTTTAATGAATATAAAGATCGACATTGATATTTTATGTTAATTGTTTTATGTTTAATGCATGTTTTATGTTAAACTATTGCTATAATTTACTTATGATGTTTTGCATAAGATTGTTCATTTTTATATTTAATACATTTGTTATATAATTGACATGTGACATTTCAAAAATACAATGTATAACATGAATATGTGCACATCTAAGTTTGGAGGCAAGACTGAGCGATCTTATCAGCGTTGGACTGTTGAAATGGATTCCGCTCTTTCAAAGGTTTTGTTAAAGAAATATAGCTTAGGACCAAGGTTGTAGATGTCGGATATCGAGTACACGTCGGTTTAGATTTTTCATGTCGGTTTTAATATGTCGGTGATATTTCATCGAGTTTTAATATTTAATTATTTGTGTAATTATTTACAAATTTAATCATTTTTTAAAATTATATATATTAATATATTAATAATTTGATACTTATTGAACTCTTAAATTTATCTAACTAATATAAACATTTTGTGTTATACAAGTAACAATGGTATAACTCGTGAAATAAAACAAAAGCAAGCAGAATGTCGGGAAGTTGTCGATGATAATGGAAGATAAGGAATCTTTAGTTCATAATTCAAAGATCATGCATAAGATGACGGACTTGAGCAAGAAAGAAAGTCAGATGAAGGGAAAAACAATTTAAATAATAAAGTAATTTTGGTCTATTGTCTATTAAATCATAGACACTAATTTAAATAAATTGAAAAAATCAATCGATAAAATATTGTGATATATCGGCCGATATATCGACAAATATATCGGTTAATAGTAGACATATCGGAGGATATATTCCAAAAGGATATTTTGCAAAAAAATATCGGAAACGTGTCATTTTGTCAATGAAACATTTATGTCGGCCGACATGTTGGTCATGTCGGAGGATATCCACAACAATGCTTAGGACACAAAATACCAAATGATTTGAAAGGTATAGTTTTCACGCCTACAATAACTGCCTTGAAGGATATTTGCAATGTTGATACAAGCAAGTGAGGGCTCGCCTGAAGACATGCAATAAGTATTACCGAAGAAGTGAGTGTGATGCTGGACAAGAGTGATTTTGAATGGGACTAGGAACATGGTAAAGGTAAACAGTGAAGATGTATGGGAAAATTAGGTAAAGGTACACTTTTTGAATGTTTATTTATTTTGATATCACATTATGATATTGAGTTATCTATCTGTGTTATGTGGTAATGATAAAGCTATTGGTAGTCATGCGACGATCGCTCCAGACATAGCAAATGAGATATATGCAGAATCAGTTGCAGAACATGGCAAGAATACATGTAAATACCCTAGATTAGATGGGGAAGGTAGCACCCGTTCGAGGAAGAAGAGAGCTAGGGGCAATGTTGAGGCGGCGATCATAAACAATTTGGCAATCCTTGCAGCAAGTGGTTGGTGCCAACAATGCAAGCTTGTCTTAAGTTCATCAAGTAATGTTGATGACATATATGCAACACTTGCTCAGATACCTAATTTAGACAAACATGAATTACTGAAAGCCATGGATCTGCTTAGTTATGATAACATTAAGTATGACATATTCATGACTTTGTCAGATCGCATGAAGAGTGCATGGCTTGCGAATGCAGTTTGAGAATTAGTTTAATTTGTATGTTAATGTACTTCGAATGGTTGAGGACAACTTTATTATTTGTATCAGTTGTTTATGGAGAATTTCTATGTATTTGAACTTGTTTGTCTTGTGAACAGTGTTGAAACCATGAAAATTGGTTCCTGTCTTCGGACTAAGGGGTGACCTAAGATTACTAGTTTAGTAGTCGACACATGTGAGACTTGGCGAGAAGGTACTAGCGAGGATAAGGAACAACTCTGGACTGCCTACAAACAAGACCCGCGTGCTGCAGCGAGGAGGTCCCGCCAAACACCCGGAAGTCTATAAGAACTTCCCCCCTAAAGTCCATTGCTAAGCTCGACACAAGCGAGACGGACACTGAACTCGGACACTGAACTCGGACACTATAGGGGGGTACGAAGATGTCTTTAACTTATGCTTCGGGATCCTATTTATAGGCAAATCCAAGGAGGAGGGGGTATGATCTGCGAACAGCCTCTCCCACCTTAACCAGGAATGTTATTCCAAATCAGGATGGGGTGTGAGTACTCTTCTGGAGGCTGCGGAGTACTCCCACCGAGTACTCTCCTATAGGAGGTTGTCGTGTACTCCTGACGAGTACTCCCGACGAGTACTCCTGACAAGTACTCCCGACGAGCACTCCCGACCAGTACTCTCCTTGCAGTGTCTTCCTTAGACATTTTTGATCTCAACGAAATACGGGTTATACAAACAGTTATACATATCAATCTTTGTTTAAGTTTTAATTCAATTTCTATGACTGAATTTCATCATATAGCCGAACAACATTGTTGATCAATTCCCTACATGTTTGCATGTTGTTCAGGCTAAAAAAATTTGCTTTACCGAAGTCAAATTGAAGTTTGACAAACATTAATTTGTTATAACAAAAGCAATTTAACATTTGTCGCCAAAATTTCAAATATATTGAAAATGTTTTTCATGAAAGTAATGCGAACAAAACAGAAAATAAAACAACAATAAATTTCTTTGATTTATAAGCAGTACTACATTCTTGTTAGATATGGCATATGTATGTATGTTGGTGGTCTGCACAAATTGTGAGCGGCAAGTAAAAGACAAAGCAATCATGACAAAAGTACAGATTGTCAAGTATGAAATCTTAAACATCTGGCACACAATAATAATTTAGCATAAAAAATGCATGCACGGACAAAAAAAAACTTTGAAGAGAGAAATGTACACTATGGGAAATATAAGTATTTTGAGTAGAAACCTTTCCACGGCAAACTGCAAGAAAAGCAGCACCTCTATTTGATATTTGAGGTGAACCCTTGCATCCGGAACTCTTGCGAATTTTCTTTGGCCCACTTCTGATTTTTCCTGAGATACGTTTATTTTTTCCCGAAATTGTATCATAATAACCTCTCAAAACTGGCTCAAACTCATAGCTGCTTCCCCTTGGTTCTGTCACGGCCAGATATCATAGACATTAAAATAGTTGTTAAAGGACTATTCCTTGTCTATAATATAAAATAAATATTAACACGATAACTTGACATATGCTCTCAGGATACCTGATGATCATCACCAAAGTAGTATAAAGTTCTTTTTAAAAATCAAATAGAGAATACTGAAATCTAAGTAGATGAGTCACTGAATAGATTGAGAAAAGAACACATTATGTATTAACATCTTACCAATGAAAAGTTCTTTTTGTGCATTCAACCTAGACCATTGGCCAGTCTGATGCCAGCGAGCATGTAGCTTCTCTAACAGTTTATAGCTAGGGAAGAAAACAAGAGCACCACCTGGTACAATTTTACAAATTTCCTCCAAAGTTTCTCCCAATGAATCCTAGATAGGTAATGCTTAATTGTCATGTAAAACTAGTGTAACCTAGTACCATAAAAAATTGAACTTCAGTGAAGACAGACAACACACCTGGAAAGTATAGTTATCAGCAGTTTTATAACTAGCATTCAACGGAATATTGCCTGCCCCAGAAGAGACTACTGCAGCCCAAAGCTATAGAGGATAAAAGCTGAGAATAGGAGTCAGAAGAGAGATTCAAACATAAAAAAAATTATTCAGCATACCTGAGACTCCGTGTTAATAACATGCGGTGCCTCCATGCACGTGTCAAACCGTACACCAAGTTCAGATGAAAAAGAACCCATAGGAGAGAGTGTTCTGTATAAACCATAAAATACTAGGTGTGAAAGTAGACTTTAAAACAAATAAATACTTAGTGTAGAATGTTTAATCTATTTAATTGTAGAAATGACAGCCACAGGGAACCAACTCACTCATCTGTCACTTCAAATTCCCATAAAAATCAGTGATAGTAATCAATATGATTATCAAAGCCCATTATTAAAGCTCATTTATTGTTTAGCATGATTAGTCTCACATCGGAAGTGGGATCTTACACCTTCCCCTCTTTGTGTATATATAGATGGATAGAGATCCACATAAAATAAAATGGATGAATCCATTTCTCAGTAAACATCAATTATTATTTATCTAAGGGTGCAAAATAATTTATCAATATGAAAAATACAAGAAGATAAGCTTATTGAACCCATCGAATGAGGAAACACTGCATCTGAATGATGAGATGGACACTATCTATTTGTCTTCAAATGGAGAGGATCTCAATTCTATATAGATGTGCTCTCCCATAATAAAATTAAGTTCTTTTTTGAGGTCTCAAAATGATATCTAAGCAAGAAAAGCTCTAACTCTATCGAAAAAAAGAAGCTCGCAAACTCGGTTCGCGTTGTGCTGGAAAAGTCATTGAGCACAGCTCACACTCGCACGCACATGGTCAGATGGAGAGACCACAATGCTAAATTTGCCTCCCTCATAGAACTATGATCGATCGACCGCGATCGACGTGTGAATGACGAAGGCTCCGTAAGTAGTATTTTTCATTGTCGAACAAATTGTAGCATCCTAAATCCAATGAGGGCGGGGAGTGCTTTAGGGACACTGAAGCCCAGATAAAGCAACTTTTGATATGCTTTTAGGATGCATAATTCTAAGGTGAAAGGAAGGGTGGGAATGAACTGAATGTCACATCAAAATTGAAGGAAAAGTTGTTGTGCTTAAGTAATAACTTGGACCATAAATATTAGAGGTACCTCTCGGAATAAATGACGTAGTTGTGTTGAAAACCTCATAGTTAAGCAAGCTCCGATGGGAGTAGTTCTGGTATGAGTGACCACTCGGGAAGTGCTCGTAGGTCGCCTATAAAAAAGGGCAAAACTGTGTAGTTCAGCTAAGTATGGGCAAGGATGAACCAAACAAGACAATACTTTTGATATTGTGTGGGTTTGGTCGTCACAAATGTATCCGAGTTGTAAAAAGAGCTAAATTAAAGACAAATTTTATTGCTCCAAAAATATAAATAATACAAAGGTATGTCCCCCGATTTTTAAAAGATGAGAGAGAGAGGAGAATGCAACAAACAATGTGTGACTATTTACAAACCGTGCGGGCTATGCAGTTTGACGGCGTCAAACTGCAAGGCTATAAAATGAGACTAATGTGGCTAGTCCTGGGAAGCCACCGAACTGCAACAGAGGGCAGCCGCCAGACCGCAACTGCGGTTAGCCACTAGATCACAAGGGCGGGTTGTCACCAGACCGCAGCTGCGGGTTGTCCACCAGCCCGCAACTACATGTTATCAGACCGCAACTGCGGGTTGCCCTCCGGACTGCAACTCAAGAAGACAAACCTCCTAGACAGCACTGCGGGACGCTGGTCGACAACAGCGGTTTGCCAAACCACCAAGACTGCACTGCGGATTTGTCAAACCGTCGGGACTTGCTAAACCACCAGTCCGCCAAGACAAGCTGCCAGACTTGACCGCTACCTCTGTCCACCAAGCCAGACCACCAGACCTTTTGTCTGCCACGCCAGACCGCCAAACTGTCGAGACCAGTCTGCTAAACTGCCAAACGCTAACACTCTCCCTAAAGCTAGGAGCATATAAGTCAACCATGCTCGGCTTGCTGCAAACCTCTGAAAGAGAAGCGAAAACTGGTTTCGTAAAGATGTCTGCCAGTTCTTTGTCAGAAGTAACGTAATGTAGTGCAAATTTGATTTTTCAATCTCTCTTCTCTAATGAAATGACAGTCAACTTTAATGTATTTTGTTCCTCTCATGAAAAACTGAATTCTTGGATATGTAAATAACGGCTTTGTTATCATAGAACATAGGAAGAGGATGATCATAGACTTCCCCCAAGTCAAGCATAAGTGTTCGTATGCAGGACCAAGAGCGCAAGGGTCAACACAGGAAAATTTAAAAAAGAAAACTTGCGGTCGAAATAAATCCCATATTTGAATTACCCCATCAAAACTGAAGGATAAAGTAGAAACTGTGTCTAAGTTGAAGCTTAAACCTGAATCTTGTGAGCATCTTTCATATAAATCCTTTGTTACTTTACTTGTACTCAGCTTTGTTGGGCAGCAACTAATAGACTTCATCAACAGAAGAGCCTGGAGGTGGTCGGCGGCTGGCCGGCTGCAACCAGGGAGGAAGCAGGCCCTGGACTGCTGTCGCCGGTGGCTGCGGGAGCAGAGAGGGGCCGGCGGCCGGCCGAATTGCAGGGAGACGACGGCGGCGGGCTTGCGGGATTCCAGCAGGAACAAGGCGGCGGGATGGCTGGAGGAGGCTGCGGGCGGCTTTCTTGGTGGCTGCGGGAGCGGTGCGGGCGGGCTGGAACAAGCCGTATTGGAATCCACCAAGGAGGGCTGATGGAGATGAAGGCCTCGGCACGAAGGGGAGCCACCGGAGTCGGCACCGGCGGCGTGAAAGGTGTAGAAACCCGATGTAGACTAATATATCATTTCGACTCGCGGCGACCCTTCGGATTATCAACGGGCGGGCCCGTTCCCCATTTCTCCCCTTGTTGGAGAAGATTTGCTCAAATTTTTCCAGGGAGGCTTCGCGGGTGGTCTGCACTGTTTCCCACTGTCACCAATCATCAGATCAAAACGTAGTTGACGCTGCCTTTGGGAGGCTTGGGCGGCGGCCTCAATCAGAATATGCGGAAAACTGTAGCAACTTAAGGGGGCGGCTCTCTTTAATCCTGGGTCCCAATCAATCTGATCTGCAACAAGTCAAATGTCCTACCCAGTCTGGGCTCATATCCAAACCAACTGATTTACCCTCAGGGGCATTATGTCAGAAAAGGGTTTTCAAACCACTACGAAACCATAAAAGTGAATAAGGATCACCCCTACCACCATTCCTGAAGATCCTTTCGCTCACACTGGCGGGCAGATCTCTGAACGATAAGAGGAGCTCTCTGCACTGTCTGGTACCACTTTCTCTGTTTTTATGGTTGAACGAGAACTGCTTTGGTCATCTTCTTGAGATGGCGCTGACACTCTCTCTTCTACGTGCTGCTCTAAAATCTCCTTAGTTCTTCACATAACCTGCATGGCGTCTTCTTTCTCTTCTCTTTCCCTCCTCTGCTTACTCTTTTCCACTCTAGTTGTTTGTTTCTATCAAGCTAACATTCCCTACTGAGTAGGAGGAATGGCATAGGATATGTAGTAGATGAAGGAGAATATGAATCAAATATAGTGGTGGAAGAAGGAGAATATGGGTCTAGTCCGCCTCGTAAGGAGGGGTATGCAGGAGGAGACATATGAAGATTTATGTGAGTAAGACGCCTCAGAGAGGAATAGATGAGGGAGGTGGAAAAACTTTCAAAATCATTAGTCGTCATGGGTGTATGCAAACTATTTTCCAGAAAAGGAGAAGGATTGAAAAGTTTGAGAAAACTTTTCAGCGCCCTACAATTTGATGCAGGACCAAGAGCGCAAGGGTAGGAAAATAATTAAAAAAGAAAACTTGCGGTCGATCTGGAAATTCCATATTTGAATTACCCCATCAAAACTAAAGGATAAGGTAGAAACTGTGTCTAGAGATCTTGAGAATCTTGTGAGTCAATCTTCCATATAAATCCTTTGTTACCTTTACCTCTTGTAGCCAAAGGTGCTCTTGTCATCAGCAGGGAAGAGCCGTCGGAGGTGGTCGGCGGCTGGCCGGCTGCAGGAATGCCAGGGAGGAAGCCGACGGCCCTGCACGGCCCGGTGGCTGCGGGAGCAGAGAGGGGCCGGCGGCCGGCCGGATCGGACAACGAGTAGGTGGAGGAGGCTGCGGGCGGCTGCTGCGGCTGGAGGAGACAACGTCTCGCCCCAAGACCAAGGAGGGCTGAGACGGAAGAGACCCTTGGCACGAAGGGGAGCCACCGGAGTCGGCACCGGCGGCGTGACCGAAGAGATCGGGCGAAACCGAAGCGGGCGGCTTTTCTTTCCCAAAATCTCGAGGCTGCTGCCCTATCTAGAACATATTTCCGTTGTCAAACCCATGATACTCAAAATATATAAACTAATATATCATTTCGACTCGCGGCGACCCTCCGGACGCAACCGCACCATCAACGGGCGGGCCCGTTCATTCGTAGTTGTTGAAGTCTGTTTCAGCTCACGAAACCACAGATCTTTTTGCTTTTCCAGCTAATAAGATTTCCTCCTACAAAGGGTAATTCCCAGAACTTTTTATCTTCTTTTTATCAGCAGTACTTAGATTATGTTTTTGAAACAATAACCCCCTTCCTGAAGATCCTTTCACATATTCTAGAGTTTTTATGGTTGAACGAAAATGACACTCTCTGTTCGCATATCCTTTCCCTACTGTCAAATATCAGTCCGGTAAATGATAAATGAGCTTTCTCATTAGTCGAAGGAAGAAGAGGAGAATGTCATCACCAACGCCCATCGGACAACGAGTAGGTCTCGCCCCAGGAAGACCAGTTTGAGATCCAGATATTTCCGTAGTGAGAGCACCACATAGTTCTGTTTTCAATTCAATTCCCAGAAAGTCTTAGGAGTATCATCCTTTGTCACTGTCTTTTTGCCAGATTAATTCCCTCTTTATCATCACCAGTAAAGATGATGTCATTCACGTACACAGCAAGAACCACGAGGCCTTTAGTAGTCTTGCGTATGAAAAATAATGATCAGCAGAACTCCGAGTGAATCCAATAAGAGAAACAACTTTGCTTAATTTGTCAAACCAAGCTCGTGGACTCCGATTGAGGTCGTAAATCGTCTTTCATAGCTTGCATACCTGAGACTCCCCCGGAGCGACATACCCAGAAGGTTGCTTCATGTATACCACCTCCTGCAGATCACCATACAGGAAGACATTCTTCACATCTAATTGAGACATCTCCCAATGTTTGTTAATCGCGACAGCAAAAACAACACAGATCGTGTTGATACGGGTAATTGGGGAGAAAGTATCAAAGAATTCCACATTATATGTCTGAGTATAGCCTTTGGCAATAAGCCTAGCCTTATATCAGTCAATAGTGTCATCCGGATGAAACTTGATGACAAAAACCCACCGGCAACCAACTACATCCACACCTAAAGGAGTAGGAACAAGAGTCCAAGTACCCCTGGATTAAGGTCTTCATCTCTTCATCCATAGCAATTTTTTATTGTGGAATGGCAAGAGACTCTTGATATGTCGTTGGGGTGACATTAGTAGAGATAGCAAGAGCAAAATGCTTTCCAGTCGGGCAAAGATGAGCAAATGAGACAACAACATTAATAGAATGCTTAATGCATGCCCGAACTCCTTTCGTAGGGCAATGGAAAGATCAAGATATGTCTTGTCTTCAGTAGCAGATCCACCTTCTGAAGACTCGGTTGGCTCGAGAACTAGCAGAAATGGCTCCAAAGGCAAAGAAGCAGTATCGAGAAAAAGAGACAGGGTAACAGAAATAGGTGTGGAAAGAAGTGGCTCAGGCAGAGGTGCCAAGACAATAGGTATAGAAGAGGAAGCATCAGGTGGCAAGAGAGAAGAAGCAGGAGAAAAATATGGCATATCTTCAAAGAAGGTGGCATCAGCGGAAACATACTGTTTGCGGAGAAGAGAATCAAAGCAGCGATACCTTTTCTGAGTCGGACAATAACCAAGAAATATGCACTTAATAGAACAAGGAAAAAATTTGTCACGACCAGTAGAAGATATGTGAACAAACGTCGTACAACAAAAAACTCGTAGAGGTAAAAGATATGGCATGGCTCCTAAATACAAAATGAAGAATGGGGTCTTTCCCTGAAGAACCGATGAGGGAATATGATTGATGAGATAACATGAGAAGCACAGCATGACCCCAATACGACCGCGAAACATTCATTTGTAGGAGAAGGCTGCGAACAGCATCCAGGAGATGACAATTCTTGCGTTCAGCAATGTCATTCTGTTGAAAAGTATAAGGACAAGTAGTTGAATGAAGTAAACCTTGACTTGCGCAAAAATCTGAAAATTGTCGGCTGAGATATTTCTTGACATTATCAGTATGAAGAACTTTAATATGTACATTAAATTGTGTGTGAATCTCATTATAAAAGGCGGTAAACACAGAGTAAAGTTCAGAGCGCTCTTTAAAGAGGTACAGCCAAGTACATCTAGAGAAATCATCAATGAAGGTAACAAAATGCAAGCTACCTCTACCAATAGTGCTAGTAAGAGAGGGACTCAAGATGTCAGAGTGAACTAGTTTAAAAGAATGCGAAGAACTATGTCTTTGCCTTGCTGGGAAAGAAGAGCGGTCGTGTTTGCCAAGTTGGCAGGCTTCACAATTCAAAGATGACTCCTCTTAAGGTATATCTGAGAGAATTTGATAGATGAGGCGAGGAAGGAGATGACCAAGACGAAGATGTCACTGTAGAAGAGAAGTAGAAGCAGAAAGAGTAACGATATTGTCAAGAAAGGAGATACCACCACTCGCAGTCCCAGTAACGCTCGTGTCCTTGGAAACAGAATCCCCAAAAGAACAAGTACGAGAAGTAAAAATAATCGTGCAGTTTAACTGTTTGCAGAGAGTATGAACAGACAGTAAATTGCAGGAAAAAGCGGGAACATAGAGAGTGTCCTCAAGCCGCAAAGATGGAGTGAGTTGCACAGTACCACTACCACACACATGAGATGAAGTATCATCTGTAACAATGACTGGAGATACCTGATTATGTTTGTTCAAATAGGAGAACAAACGAGAATTGTCGGTCATGTGACTAGTGGCTCCAGAGTCAATAAGTCACTTATCCTCAGTGGCCAAATGAGCACTTCCTGGAGAGGAGACAAGAAAAATCGATCTCTTGGAGAAAGAAAAAGAAGAACCCTCCATAGAAAGAGAGAAAAGCGGGAGAAAATCACTAACCGCACGGTTAGAGAGGAAAACCGCAAAAGGGCGAACAGATAAAATCGCGCGAAGAAGCAAGAGAGAGCGCAAATAAAGAAACTGCGCAAACAAAGCGGTTCAGAAGAAACAGCGCAAAGAAAGCAGTTCAAAAGAAACCGCAAAAAGAGACCACAAGGGATCTAGGCGCAGGAAGTGCGAACAGCAAAGAGAGAAGAAGCCCGCGGCAAGAAAGATAGATCGCGCGAACACAGCAGAAGTCGCGTGAACACAAGAGGGCGCAAGCAAAGAACAAGTCGCAAGAGGAGCGACAAACAAAGGGAGGGAGGGAGGGAGACCACAAGCGGCTACAACACAAAAGGACTGTGAGCTCGAATCAAGAGATCGAATAGCAAACCGGAGCAAAGGAGAAAAGACCGCGGTTTAGAGAAAACAAGCCACGAAAATAGAAGATCGTGGTTTAAGAGAGAAAACCACGGAGAGAAAAAGAAGAGCGGGCGGTTAGAAAATAAGAGCCTGCTCGAACTGCCTAAAGTCTAAAAAATCAATCTGGAGCAAATGATCGAGTAGCTCTGATATCATGTAAAAAGATCTAAATAAAAGACAAATTTTATTGCTCCAAAAAATAAATAGTACAAAGGTATGTCCCTCTATTTATAGAAGATGGGAGAGAAAGCAGAATATAACAAACGATGTGGGACTATTTACAAGTCGCGCGGGCTATGTGGTTTGACAGCATCAAATCGCAAGGCTGTAGAATAAGACTAATGCGGCTAGCACTGGGAAGCCACCGAACTACAACAGAGGGCAGCCGCCAGACCGCAACTGCGGATAGCCACTAGACCACAAGGGCGGGTTGTCACCAGACTGCAGCTGCGGGTTGCCACCAGACCACAGTTGCATGTTGCCACCAGACCGCAGTTGCATGTTGCCACCCGACCGCAGTTGCATGTTGCCATCAGACCGCAACTGCGAGTTGCCATCGGATCGCAGTTGCATGTTACCATCAAACCGCAACTGCGGATTGCCACAAGACTGCATCTACGGTTTGCCCTCTGGACTGCAACTCAAGAAGGTAAACACCTCCTGGACAGCACTGCGGGACGCTGGTCGACAACAGCGGTTTGCCAAACCGCCAAGACTACACTGCGGATTTGTCAAACCGCCAGTCCGCCAAGACAAGCCGTCAGACTTGACCGCTACCTTTTTCCACCAAGCCAGACCACCAAGCCCTCTATCCGCCACGCCAGACCGCCAAACCGCCGAGACCAGCCCGCCAAACCGTCAAGCTCTAACAAGAGTCAAACCTCATGTAGTATAATATGTGGTTCTGGGACGGACCATGTAGAAGTTGGTGGGCCCATAACAACCTGAATCCAATGAGTACAGTCCGATGAAAGTGGGGAGTGTTTTCGGGGCAATGAAGCCCAAGTAAAGCAGCTCTGGCAGGCTTCTAGGATGGCAGGTTTTTAGGTGAAAGGAGGTCCACGAATGAATCAAATCTCACAATGAAATTTAAGTGAAAGTTGTTAGGCTTGAGTAATATCAAAGACGCCTTTTTTGAAGAAAATAGTATTGTGTTGAAAACTTCATAGTTTAGGGACAAGGACAAAACTGTACGGTTCAACTCAGTATGGACTGTGATGAATCAAAACAGACAATACTTTTAAGCAATAAGCAGTATGAACTTTTATTCATCCAATAAGTCACTTTAAGGTGAAGAGGAATGTGATCAGGTGTCAATTTCAAGACCTTGAAATAGGAGTCTAGTAATATATGCAAGAAAATAAATTCATGTAAAGGTAAAGATGCTTTAATTGCTCTCTAGGATTAAATATTCATCAAGCATTGACCTTGACTTGAATGCATTGACTCAAGCATTGAACACAATTACTTGACTGTGTTGACCCAAGCATTGAACACAATTTGACTAAGTCTTTTCGACAGTCGGGACTCGAGGGAGGCAAATCTAGCCTGGGATATGGGGCCCCCGATCCCCTAAACTGGGCCCCTGGTAGTTGTGATAATTTGGTTTGCATGAGCCCAAGCCCTATCATGTCCCAATACACTAGATTTAGTGGAGCCTTTTCAGGCCCCTGATAGGAACATGTCAAAACGACCTGTTCGGCTTTGCATTGACGATTATTTGGAATCAAAACGAACCCAATACGAAGAATAATGACAGTAAAAAGAGTCATTTTAAGAGAATTTTAGCCCCATTTAACTCCTAGCCATTGGAGGAGCCTTGAGACTTGTTTTGCCTATATATATGACTAACTTTCAAGCATTCATAGTTGTTAAATCAATTCAGAGAGGCTATATCTTCTTCCTCACTTTCATTTTTCTCCTCATAAAATATAATTGTCACATCTTAAGAGCATAAAGCAAATAAAAAGTTTTAATAAAAAAGTGCACCTGTTTGGATTGGTCGAACTCACTCTTATACAAAGTGATCTTTTGTGTGTTGGGGATGTTATTCACTCTAAGACTATTATAACAGCTCAAAATAGGTTGGAAACATTTTAGCAAAGATTTTGTGCTTACACAAATCTCGAAATTATGTATCAAACTGAAACAAATATATATAGCAATTAGGAAATACTAACATTTATCGGTAAATTACTTCTCACATATTATCATCTGAACGCTTCATTTCATGATCACGTGGATTGTAACTTGAATATAGCACACATTTTCTCTTAACAAGGTTCAAGAACCGCAAATTAATTAACAAAGTGCATTCATACTTGTTTAGAGTTGACATTATGAAACAAGTATTAATAGTTACCCAGATGTCAGAATGACCGAGAGAGACAGGCCTGCAATATCTTTAAAGACAACAGCAGGGTTTAAGCACCACAAGCTTAGGGAGATTGTCCAACCGCTAGCAGCATTACCTGACAACTACACTTGTTAATATTTCAAATAGTGCCGCTATATTGCCCCCATAACTTTTAAGGGAAGTACATTTTCTCGAAGAAAAGAAATGTAAAACAAAAGATACAAGATAAATAACTGAAAATACTTATTGAGCTATTGGACAACATCAAAGAAATTCTTGTAATTACACAAAAATATTGATAAAAATTAAATAAGATGCTTGTATTGATAAACAGAGTACTGAAACAAGCATTATTTTTGTTATACGTCAATAAAAATACAATTGGTAAATGTAGAAATTTTGGAATTCAAAGCAAAATAATATTTTTATTCTCTCATTCATCAATAATACAAGAATTTGTACATATATTTTTAGGATGGAGTGAGAACTCAACTCGAAATCAAGAAATGAGACTAAACTCTACATGGGAAAAAAGGACATTACATGGGTTTTCTTTTCATTTCTTCAACAATCTCCCGCAAGCTAGAGCCAATAAATTGTAGGTGCAAAACTTAGAAATTATTTGTCAATGTAGTGGGCGTGGTAAGACCTTGGTGAGGACATCAAAAATATGTTCATCAGCCGGTGCATGTCTAAAATCAAGTTTACGAAGTTGAAGCTTTTCCAGATAAAATGACAGTCGATGTCGATATGTTTGGTGCATCCATGGAAAACGGGATCTCGGTGATATGGATGACAGCTTAACTATTGAAGTAAAGAATGGTCGGAGAAAAGAGCTTTATACCAAGATTTTGAGTTCGTCTTCCCAATAGTGGTAATTTTGAGTTTGCTGTGAACTTCATAGACGGGAGACGGGGTGAGCGTGGCCAAAATGGTAGAGAAGGCGGAAGTAGCGTTCGTCCCCATGATAGAAGCAAAAGTTGGTAGGAAGCTGTCAGCGAGCAATACGTACGGGCAACCGCAGGGCTTGAAACAGGGAGACGGTGAGTTCTAATAGGAGCAAGAAAAGGTTGTTGGAAGAAGTGACACGCTCAAGAAGATCGCTGGAAGAAGCTACGAGGTTCAGGAGGTCGCTGGAAGAAGCTACGAGCTTCAGGAGGTCGCTGGAAGAAGCAACAAGCTCCAGGAGGAGTTGTGAGAAGAGGTCACATGAAGAAGAGGCAACGGGCTGCGGGAAAATGGGAGCGGCGAGCTCCAGGAAAACGGAAGCGGTGAGCTCCAGGGATGCGGGAGCAGCGAGCTGTAGGAAAGGAGCGGTGAGCTCCAGGAAAGTGGGGCGGCGAGCTCCAAGAAAGAGGGAGCGGCGAGCACCAGGAAAGCATGAGCGAAGAGCTCGAGGAAAGCGGGAGCAGTGAGCTCAAGGAAAGTAGGAGGGGCGAGCTCCAGGATAGCAGGAGTAGCAAGCTTCAGGAAAGCAGGAGCAGCGAGCTTGGGAGACAGACAAGCTCAAGTTGTTGAGTGTTGGAAGCTAGCAGCAGTGAGCACTAAAATGCGAGAATAGGACGCTTGAAGAAGCGAGCTCAAGAAAAGCAGGAGAAGCGAGCACAAGAGGCAGGCGAGTTCAAGACGTTGGGTGCTCGAACTGGAAGCTTGTAGCAGCGAGCTTTAAGTGCATGTGCATGTGAGGATCAATGCAGATGAGAAACTGTCGGCGAGGACAAACGTTGGTTATCGCGAGCACAGAGACGTCGGAGCGACGGTGAGTTCAAAATAACGAGCACTCACGAATTCCAGAGAACAAGAGTCGGCGAGAACGGGTGCATTGCAGGAAGTCGCAGAGGCAACGAGCTCAAGCGAACTGGAAGCCAGAGCTCCGGAGTTTGGCAGGTCCATAAAAGGCGGGACAAGCTCCAGTTATACCAGATGTCAGTACCTATGAAGAAGAACAAAACACTGCAGCCTAAATAAACAGTGAAAGTTTGGATGTCAGGAATCAACCTCGGATACCATATAGAAAATTTGAAATGCAAAGCAGAATAATAATTTAATTACTTTTCATTCATCAATAATACAAGAATGTGTACATATACTTATAGGATGGAGGAGTGAAAACTCAACTCCAAATGAAGATGTGAGACTAAATTCTATATGGAAAAAGAAGGCTTTTACATCAACATTTTTTCATTTCTTCAACAATTAATAATGGATTAGACAACCAATTATAACGATGATTAGTCCTAACTACAATGTCTTTATATATGACCTAAAACTTCCTCTTCATTAGTATCTCATAATTTCAAATTTCAAGAAACAAAATTGAAAAGAATGATCACTGTGAAAGATGCATATCATTAAGGTGTCATTGAGTTTGAAAATATGTATTATTCAAAATCTACTTAAATATTACATTACACATCTATTTAAACACAATGAGGAGAGACCTTAGACCACCACTAGAGGCGTCGAACTAACGAGAAGGAAAAATAATAAAATTGTTAGGCCTTCCTATGGGATGTTACATTGGGCTTTATATATAACTATTCAACACTCCCCCTCAAAATACGATCATTCTTAGCTTGAAAATATTATTAATGAATGGGTCGCAATTCAGACTTTTAGTAAAGATATTTGTTAACTGATCTTAGGATTGGAAAAACTGTGTGCAGATGCTGTCTTTCTCCAAATGATCTTTGATAAAGTGTTTGTCAATTCATTGGGTAGAGGAGCTCGGGCTGATGATTTCAGGTTGAAGAGCTCCGACGGACAAGCTCTGCCGAAAAGCTCTGGATGACGAGCTCCGACGAATGAGATCTGGTGGACGAGCTCCGGTTGACTTGCTCTGGCAGACGAGATCCGGCGGGCGAGGTCGGACAGACGAGTTCCGGCGGATGAGCTAAGGCTGACGAGCTCCGGCGAACGAGCTCTGGCGGACGAGCTCCGACGGACTAGCCCCAGGGGACCTTGCGAGCTGCAACAAGTTTGTCTTGCCACGTACCCGAAAGTATATAAGAACTTTCCCTCCTAAACCAGAACTAAATTCGGCACAAGAGAGACACGAAGAGACTTTTTGAAAGCCTTCGGGAGGGGTGGGGGCAACCTGCCCTTCTCTTGTGCCTTGGGGTCCAATTTAAAGGCAATCCAGGGGTAAATGGTCTGTGCATAGCCATCCATAACGATGGTAAATTCTGCCGAGCGGGGCTGAGTACTTGACTGGGTCTAAACTGCCAAATTGAGGTCGACGAGGCCAAGGCTGTCGAGTTGGGCCGAGGTCAGGATGACGAGTTGAAGCCTGGCGAGGTCATGATGATGAGCTTTCCTCTGATGAGCTCTCCTCTGACGAGATCTCCTGTGACGAGCTCACTTGTGACGAGCTCTCATATCTCTTCTGTGACGAGCTCTAGTGTGCTCCCCTATTACAAGCTCTCTTACGACGAGGTGTCCTAAGATGAGCCTTCCTGTGACGAGCTCTCCTGTGACGAGCTCTTCTGGGATGAAGTCTCTTCCGACGAGATTTCCTGTAACGAGCTATCTTGTGACGAGCTCTCCTGTGATGAGATCTCCTGTGACGAGCTCTCCTCCGACGAGCTTTCATGTGACAAGGTCTCCTGTGATGAGCTCCCCTCTGACGAGGTCTCTTCTAACGAGCCCTCCTATGACGAGCTCTCCTAGGAAGAGCACTCCTCTGACGAGCTCTCCCATGACAAGCTCTCCTGTGACAAGCCCTTCAGGGACAAGCTCTCATGGGACGAGGTCTCTTCCGATGAGGTCTCCTGTGACGAGCTCTCCTGGGACAATCTCTCCTATGACGAGATCTCCTCTGACGAGGTCTCCTTGTGCATTTCTAATCCCGACAAATTACGAGTTATACATCGTTGATAATTTTATCACGACCCGAGAGGAGAGTGTATAAGGTAAAACCTTACAATGTCGCAATCATGTGATCAGTCGAACCAGAATCGATAATCCTCTCATATTGGATTCTGAAAGCAGGTTACACACTCAAAGTACCAGAGGTTGCAAAGACAGTAGTGGAAGAGTTGCCCTAAGAGTGCACTAGACGTCGCAAGGCATCAAAGTCATCAGTGGAAAAATCATCAGATGAGAACTCACCAGTACTGGCTTCATGAGCTTTAAAGGCTGGCTTCATGAGCTTTAAAGGCATGAACACCAGAAGTATAAGAGGGCTGGAGAGGACTACCACGTCGACAACTACCATTGCCTTTCTGCAAAGGGGCAAGATGAGGATATAGGAGAAAAACAAAAGTCTCGAGCATGACCATGTTTTCCACAGTGACGCACAAGGTAGACCTAAAGGAGAAAGGCCTCGGTCAATGGCAACTAAATCAAAACGATCATACGCCCTATAAAATTTAAGAGAATGTGAGTGCTCTTCATCACCCAAGACCATGATAGATGCTTTTGAAGAGAGAAAAGAGGTTGGCAGTTCAAGACATGTGTGTAAACCATGTCAAAGTCCATAGTGAGGTTTATAAGGGATACATGGAGACGGTATAAGTCCTCTTTATTCAAAGCACAGGCATTGGCACTCGGCGGTGCATGCTGGAGTGAAGTCCTCAAAGTAGTAAAAAATTTTATCGAGGCGTTCGAACTCAAAGAATTAAGCGACAACATTAGAAGAGCATTGCTTGAATTCAAGAAGAGGTTGAGTGAGCGCATATATTTAGGTAGAGCCACCAATTTGAGAATAAGTCTCGCTCACCCGAGTCCATATATCAAACTTAGAATCTAAAAGCATGTAGCTATGATAACCTAAGGGGGGCATGAAGTGCAGGAGCCATGAAACCACCAAAGAGTTTTAAGCATCACACATCCGCCACAAGGGATCAATACTAGGAGATTAAACAATGGTCTCATCAATGCACTCATACAGTTAATGACTGCGATGGCATGTTGCGCTGCCCAAGACCATTCACGAAAATTGAAGTCATCCAAAGGCACTGAGGTAATTCGGAAGGAGCCGGAGGAACTACGGATCCACAGAAAATCATTACTCAGAGGGCTCATCGAGGAGAGGGTGTCTGACTTCAAATCTGAGGAGCCTGACATGAAAAGAAATGAGCCGAAAAACAAATCTCAAGGGGGAAAAACAAACAAACGAGCTTTGCGAGTCCAAGAAAGAATTAGGGTAAGAGGAGTGTGCGGGAAGAGAGCTCGAGGGAAGTGTGTGCACAGGGAACGGGGTACAGTAAACAAACTCGAAGGAAGGTGAGACCCTTGGAGTTGTGGCCCGCCAAGACCTGTATGAGGAGACGCTGACGCCGAATCTGACGTCGGGACCGGGAGAAAATGATCACGCAGGTTTGGGAGGGGAGACACTCCATTCTATTTTGATTGGAAGAAGATGTGCATGCGGGTTTAGGAAACGCATAATCAGATGTAAAAGAGTCAAGGTCTTTGCGGGGTCAACTCAGAAGAGCACAAGGAGGCACAAGACTGCGAACACCAGGCGAAAGAAAAATGTAAGTTGGAGAATGCAATGCGAGAGAGTCGCCAAAAAAAATTATCCTTGCTCTAATACCAAATTGAGAGTTTGAAAAATATTTATTAACCATAATATACTTAAACATTAAGTTACACCTCTATTTAAACAAAGGAAGAGAGACCTTACACCACCATTAGAGGTGTGTGACTAAAGAGAAGGAAAATTAATAAAATTGTTGGGCTTTCTTATGAGCCTTTACATTGGGATTTATATACAACTATTTACCAGTTCCTTTATATGGTACATAAGTTGTCCTTTTCAAAAAGGATTTTAACTCTATTCAGATAATCCTTAAATTAAGAAATATACTTTCTAAGAAAATATTTCACATAAACCACTTACTCCCATCTCGTTTGACATAACGTTGCAGTGCTAGCTGATAATCATTGGCATGACATTCATTCTGGGAGAAAAAATAACTCAGGGAGGAGAACAATCCTGCATGTCATATATTGTTATTCTTCCAAAAAAGCCATAAGCTGGAATAAAAAAACATCAAGTTGCATTTCTTACCTTCAAGTGTAATTAGTGAGACGCCAGTTAAATGCATTTCACCTGGTGCTGCATCGGATGCTGCTTTAATTGCCTTGCTTACATTAATTTGTAGAAGATTAGAAGAATGTTTGAAAATTATCCACAAGTACGAGAATGTAAAAGAACCTTTATGGCACATTCTTGAAGAACAGGAAAACACTGTTGAGAAATTCCAGTTTGTTGAAGCTCTTGATTGGCCTTCTCGCCAGTCCAACTGAAATAAATGGAGCAAGTGGTTTATGTATAGAATATCTAGAGAATGAAGCGAGATGTAGGTATTTTGATGAAGATAAAATTATCATAATTAAAAATTAAGGTATCAAGAAGATATGAATGTTATTTTGACAAAATATTAAATGAGAATTGTAATCAACAGAAAAATGAGAATTGTAATCAACAGAAAAATGAGAATTGTAATCAACAGAAAAATGAGAATGATATTGTTATGCCCCCGGACGCATCCCGACTATTTGGGCGTCAATACACACGAAGGCGGAAGGAAGCCGAAGGCGACAACGGGGCTGAACCAACCGGTTCAGGCCCCTCTCACTCTAATTGAAGACCGGCGATATGGGGGCCAAACCAGACCGGTTCAGCCCCCATATGGGGAGGGGCCGGATGGCCCCTCTCAACCCCGGGTATAAATACCCCGGGGTGGCTCTCTTGGTGGGGAGGCAAAATTATCTCAAGGTATTTCCTCTTCTCTTATACTCAACCCTAATTCTCTAGTTCTTCTCTCTTAGATCTTTCTTTTCCCCTTCTTCTTCCTATCATTTGGTATCAAGGCCTCTTTTCTCCACCTTGGCAACCACTCGAACGCAAGATGAAATCGGCCGCTTGGAAACCATAGAAGAAAATCTGATGGGATTGACGGATTTGGTGGTCGCCATCGAGGAAAACGTGAAAACATCCACGCAAAGACTAGAAGAACGGATCGACACCCGAATGGAGGAGATCATGACGTTGTTGGCACAAAATCTGAAGGGTAAGGTCGAGTCAGAAGAGGATCCGGGCGGATCTTCCGCTCCACGAGTCGATTCGCACCGGATCGACACAAACGGAGGGCAGGCGGGATCGGCCAGGGAGCGGGATCGGGGCGCGAGGCTCGCAGCAGGGGCCTGGTCTAGCCAGGGCGGCAAGATCGGCACGGGCGGGGTCGGCGCAGGCGGGATCGGCTCCAGCAGGGTCGGCGCGGGCGGGATTGGCTCTGGCGGGTTCGGCGCAGGCGGGCTTGGCTCCGGCGGGTTCGGTGCAGTCGGTTTCGGCGCAGGCGGGAGCGGCTCGGGCGGTTTTGGCGCTAGAGGCGGCAAGTGGCCGTTTTCCCCATATGAAGGTGGGAGGGCTTGTTGTCTCACCCGACAAGAGGAAGCATGCAGTGGGGTGGTGCGCCAGTGGCGGGGGCGTTTCACCAAGGGTTCTCGGGCATGCCTTTTGAACCCGGGGAACCAAGAAGGCCGACGGAATATGGACAGGAGGCGGAGTGGCGTGGGCCGGCCGGTCCCCGACCGTACATGCCGCCAAAGTTGACGCGCATGAATTTTCCCAAGTTCAATGGCGGTGACGCCCTGGAGTGGCTGCAGAAGGCGGAACTGTTTTTCAGTTATCAGGAGATTCCCGATGGGCAGTGGGTGCAGTTAGCATCATTTCACCGAGGATGATGCTTTCCAGTGGGTGCAGTGGTTCCTGAGGGGCAAGAACTACGTGCCTTGGACCGACTTTGTGGACGGATTCACTGCTCGTTTTGGGTCACTAGGGTACGAAGACATTGAGGCGCTCCTACAGAAGCTGCGCCAGAAGGGTACAGTGTTGGAGTACCGAACAGAGTTCGAGAAGTTGGCTAACCAAGTACAGTGGGAGGAGAAGACATTACTCAGTTGTTTTGTGTCGGGACTCAAGGATTATTTGCGGGATGAGATCCAGTCGTACATGCCCCGCAGCTTGAACCATGCGATCAGTTTAGCTCGGATACAGGAGGAATGTTACAACAGGCAACGCTCCCGCAGCACAGCACGTACTACTACCACTACGCTGGTGGCGAGAAAGGACTCTCAGGGTCCAAGCAAGCCGGTTGTCACTCGGCTGACTTGGTCGGAACTTTAGGCGCGGAAGGAAAAAGGGTTGTTCTATAACTGTGATGAGAAGTTCGCTCCTGTACACAAATGTCAAAAGGTCCAAGTGTTCATGCTATATGAGGATGCCGAGGAGGAGGTGGACATGACCCCCGAGCCGAACTTGACAGAGGAGTCGACAGTGACTGAGTTTGGAGTCTCGATACAGGCTATGGAAGGCTGCAACGCCCCCCTCACTATGCGGATGGCGGGCAAGGTACAACGAGAACAGGTGACGATTCTGATAGACAGTGGGAATACCCACAACTTCATCCATCCCGAGGTGGCGCGCCGAGTGGGACACGTGATCGATCGAGGTTCTTCCTTCCAGGTTATGGTAGCCGATGGGAGCAAGCTGCAGTGTGAGGGGGTGATGAAACAGGTGGAGCTTAGCATACAAGGCTACACTGGTCATACAGATGTTTATCTCCTTCCGATCTGAGGTTCAGATATGGTGCTTGGGGTACTGTGGTTGTAACAGCTACGGCGAGTCACCTTTGATTGGGACCACATGACTATGGAGTTTTTACAGCATGAGAAGCAATTTTGTATGAAGGGCTTAAAATTGTCTCCAGTGAAGGAGATCTCTGTCCGAAGCTTACAACGTATTGGGGAAGAAGGCAACATGATGGCAGTGTTTTGGGGGGTGAAGTCGGCCTACACTGGGCCATTTGAGTTAGTGGTTCAGATGCAGTCTCTCCGAGAACAGTATGCTGACATATTCCAAGAGCCCCGCACTCTCCCACCACCGTGCTTTTGGGATCATCAGATCGTCCTCAAAGCGGGGGCAGAGCCTACCAACATCCGGCCATATCGATATCCGCACATGCAGAAGGCTGAGATCGCAGCGTTCGGGAGATGTTGGATGCGAGGATCATCCGCCCCAATGCGAGCTCATTTTCTACCCGGATCATCTTGGTCAAGAAGAAGGATGGTTCATGACGGTTCAACATAGATTACCGCGCGTTGAACAGTGTCACTGTAAAGGATAAATTTCTTATTCCCTTGATTGAAGAACTATTGGACAAACTGCACGGCGCACAGCGGTTCACCAAGCTGTACTTGCGGTCCGATTACTATCAGATCCTCATGCGGGAGAGCGACATCCACAAAATAGCTTTCCGGACACACGACGACCACTATGAGTTCCTGGTGATGGCCAACGGGCTGACCGGTGGGCCGTCCACCTTTCAGGCCAACATGAACGAGATTTTTTGTCTGCTTCTTCGCCGCTTTGTGTTGATCTTTTCGATGACATTCTCATATACAGTCTCGGTTGGGAGGAGCACTTGGCTCATGTTGAAGAAGTCTTCTCCATCCTCCGCCATAACCAGCTCTACGCTAAACGGTCCAAGTGCTCCTTCGATCAGGAAGAGGTGGAATACTTGGGACATTTAGTCTCGGCTAAGGGCGTCAAGGCCGACCCCGGAAGATTGAGAGTATGTTGTCTTGGCCACGGCCCCAGACTGTGCGGGCACTACGGGGCTTCTTAGGTCTTACCGGGTGCTACCGTCGCTTTGTGAAGGACTACGGCAAGATCATCCGGCCTCTTACCCAGTTGTTGCAGAAGGACACCTTCCTCTGGCAGGATGAGGCAGAGGAGACCTTCCAAGCACTCAAGAAGGCCATGAAAACTACACCGGTCTTGGCGCTTCCCGACTTCACGAAGGAGTTTGTAGTGGAGACCGATGCGTCGGGAGTGGGGTTCGGTGCTATATTGATGCAGGAAGGGCGGCCCATAGCCTTCTACAGCAAGGCATTGGCTCCGCGAACGCTGGTGTTGTCCACCTACGAAAAGAAATGTTGACAGTCACTCATGCGGTGGCCCTGTGGCGTTCATATTTGTTGGGAAGACATTTCAAGATCTGGACGGACCATCAGAGTTTAAAACATTTCTTGGAGCAGCGGGTCTCTTCTCCTCTCCAACAAAAGTGGGTGATCAAACTTCTAGGGCATGATTACGAGATCGTCTACCGGCACGGGAAGGACAATCGAGTTGATGATGCTTTGTCCCGCTTACCTGAGGGGGCCCTCGCTCAGATTACTACACCACTGCTTAACTCCATTGACGAGATACAGGACGAGGTACAGCGTGATCCCGAGTTGCAACCTATTGTGGAGGCTCTTCGACAGGCACGTGAGACAACTCCGGGCTACCATCTTCAGAATGACAGGTTGTTCTATCAAGGTCGTGTAGTCATTCCTTCGAAGTCTGCCCGAAGGGCAGTTATGATACATGAGTTCCACTCCTCTCTAACGGGTGGTCAAGTCGGTGTTCTTCGCACTCTCCAGCGGGCGCGGGCCAATGTTTTCTGGAAGGGGATGCGTCGTGACATCCAGTTGTTTGTTCAGCAGTGTGAGACTTGCCAGCACCAGAAGTATGAAGCCACATTACCAGCCGGCTTACTCACACCTTTGGAGATTCCTCACTAGATTTGGGATACGTTGTCCATGGACTTCATTGATGGACTGCCCAGGTCTCATGGCAAGTCAGTCATTATGGTGGTGGTCGATAAGTTGTTCAAGTACGGGCATTTCATAGCGCTGAGCCATCCTTACACCGGCGAATCTGTCGCCGCACTTTTTGCCCGCGAGATTGTCCGGCTTCATGGCATACCACGGGTGATCATCTCGAATTGTGACCCGGCGTTCGTCGACAACTTTTGGAAGGAGCTCTTTCGCTTACAAGGGACCTCTTTACATTTTAGCACAGCTCACCACCCGCAGACAGACGGGCAGACAGAGGTACTCAATCGAGGCGTGGAAACATATTTGCGTTGTTATGTTATGGATGAGCCGCGCACGTGGACGAGTTGGTTGCATTGAGCCGAGTACTGCTACAACACGTCCTACCACTCTGCCAGCAAGATGACTCCGTTCGAGGTCGTGTACGGTCGTGCTCCTCCTACCTTGAGCAGTTATGAGGCTGGCAGTATGGAATTGCCCGCCGTTGACCGTGCACTTCGTGATCGTCATCGCACACTCGCCGCTTTACGCGAGAATTTTCGGATAGCACAGGACCGCATGAAGGTGCAGGCTGACAAGCATTGGAAGGAACGGGAGTTCCAAGTGGGGATGAGGTCTTTCTCAAGCTTCACCCCTACAAGCAGTTGTTCGTGGCCCAGCGGTCAAACCAGAAGTTGGCACCTCGTTACTATGGTCCATTCCGGATTGTCCGGCGAGTGGTCTCTGTTGCTTATACGTTGGCGTTGTCTGAAGGATCGAGGATACATCTAACCTTTCATGTTCCTTGTTGAAGCAGAAGATCGGCGTCCTTGTTCAACTCAGTCCTCTCCTACCTGAGGCCACAAGCACGGGCGAGTTGCACCTGATACCTGAGGAGATTCTGATGATCAAGTGGAAGCATTGCAGCGCTGAGTACCGTCTAGAGCTACTAGTCAAGTGGAAGAATATGACTGCGGCGCACAAAACATGGGTGATTTGCTGGAGTTCCAGGAGCTTTACCCAGATTATCACATTGGGGACAAGCTGGTTCTTGATGGGGAAGGGATGTTACGCCCTCGGACGCATCCCGAGTATTTGGGCGTCAATACACGCAAAGGCGGAAGGAAACCGAAGGCGACAACGGGGCTGAACCAACCGATTCAGCCCCCTCTCACTCTAATTGAAGACGGGCGATATGGGGGCCGAACCAGACCGGTTCAGCACCCATATGGGGAGGGGCCGGCGGGCCCCTCTCAACCCCGGGTATAAATACCTCAGGGTGGCTCTCTTGGTGGGGAGGCAAGATTATCTCAAGGTATTTCCTCTTCTCTTCTACTCAATCCTAATTCTCTAGTTCTTCTCCCTTAGATCTTTTTTCCCCTTCTTCTTCCTATCAGATATTTAACAATTTAAAAAACGAAATGAGATCCTTGACAACGGTGCTCGGACTAAGATAAATTGTTGGGAAGAAGAGACCAATAGGTTGACCGGCTGATACATAGTTGAGTATTGGGGGCTTTAGGCATAGCTGCCCTCCTCTTTCTCTCTTTCTTTTGAGTGATCCACCTAGCAGACACAGAAACAGAAGGTAAATTGTTTGACAACAAAGGAAATCTTTCATTTTCTTCCATCACAACTCTGCTCTGCTATAGCTTCTATTTATCAGAGATGGAGGTGCTTCATCATTCAAGAGGACAGGAACTTTGCACCAAATTCAAACCGCTTACACATATTTCAAGGTTTATTTAAAGTTGGCAACAGGATTTGAGGTAAGAACTGTGGGCAAACTCCTACTCTATTCTCAAATGAATACTAGGCATAGAATATGTTAACTGGAATTCATTATTATCTGATAAAAGTGGGTCACTCGTCTATGTATAATAAAGTGTATACAACTGCTGGTTTGTATATAAAGGCCCATTATATGGCCAAACCTGATCTATTCCTCATCCGTCCCATCGAAACAGCTCCTGTCCTCGTGCGGCAGGAAGAGGTGAAGAAGTCAGAGATCTGGTCGATCAAGATCTAGCTGTGCGACCTACGACTGGGCAACCATCACCATCTACTTCGCCATGCTGCAAAGTCCACTCGATGCGAACTCGGCAGTGGTTTGCAAGAAGTGATTGCAGCAGGTGTTTGCGAAGAAGAGTGGCCTGGTTCTGCGAATAGGAGTTCAAGAGAGAAGTTGGCAGTGAGAATAAATAGAAGTTGAATGGAGCTTGTGCGGCTTCTTTGAAATTGCAGGTGAACAGAAAAGCACGCAAACTTGAAGCAGCTTAAGAGAACTTGAAAGCGTTCGGACGGTTGCAGAAAGAGGTGCAAACACCTCGGAGAATTGAAGCGAGCTGGAAGGAAAATTAGAGAGTAGTGAGTGGAAAGCACTTTTGGCGGACAGGTTGCACAGGCTGGGCAACCTTGGACAACAGAGAAGTAGCTCGAGTTCGGGCGGACACCTGCAGCAGGTTACAAACACCTTGAAGAAACTGCAAACTGCAGTTGGTGATCTCCTTGAAGGCGGTGCGGACTGCAAGTGGTGCAGTCTTGGGAGATCAGCAGAAAAGGTTCAAGCCTAAGCAAACTAGGTGAACTCTTCATAGCAGAATTCACCAGAGAGTTTGAAGTTGGAGAAAGAGCAAGCTTGAGTTGGGCGAACTCCAAGCTGTGTGAATACAGCGGAGAAGAAGGGAAGCTTGGGCGAACTCCAAGTTGTGTTAATATAGGAGAGCTCTACGAGCTGGGTTGGCAAGCTCGATCATGCAGTGATCAGCGCGCCCACCCTGTGCGAGCCTATCTCCACGCAAGATCTTCTGCTAGCGGGTAGTGTTGGCGAGATCTTCATGGAGAAGTTGGTTGTCAAGATGGAGGAGGCGGGTTTAAAGGTATTCTTTGAGTTCTTGCGGATGTCCAAAGGAGAGGGATCGGCTCAGTCACAAGTCACAACCGCCTCCGGTGAAGTTGGATCTTCCTTCAGTGGAGCTAAAACTTGATGGATCAGCTATGTACTTGAGATGGTCGCGTCGAGTGAAGAGGACACTCTCCGGGAGGAACCTGGATGCTACCTAACTGGTGAGAAGGGGAGCCAATAAGGGATTCAGTTGAGTACAATGAGTGGAAGACTACACAACTTGCTACACACTTGACTTCTGAACTCGATTGTCGCGTCTATTGTTGTCACGGTGAACGACATTGATACCGTGAGTGATGTTTGGTGTTTCAGATCGAGAGGGAATAGAAACAGTAACACAGGGAGATCGATTGATCCAAGAGTGTGCCGCAAATCTGAAGCGACTGTGGGCAGACTATGATCATTTCCCACCATCTGCATGTTGCAAAGATCTCTAGTGCACGAAAGGGAAGTGTGATGCTCAGAGACGGACTCTGCACTTTATGAGGGGGTTGAACCCAACATTTGAGCCAAGGTGTGCAATGTTGCTCGCTCAGCCAGAAAATCCTTCCCTGGATGAGACAATCTCAGTCATGATGCAGGAGGAGAGCAGGATTAGACTTCAATACGGTGTTGCTGCACTTTCAGGGGTGAAATCGATGTTAATGATCACCAATTCAGGGCACACGAGATGCAAGAGTGAGACACGGCATTGCTTCAATTGTGGTGAGATGGGTCATCTAAAACAGGCTTGCCCCATGTGACCGAAGGAGCAAGATACAGGTAGACGGGGGCAACTTGGGAGTTATGGTTGCAGTCGTGAGGGTCGTAGAGGTGGTAGAAGAGGAGGCTAGCAGGAAAATCTGTTAATAGCAGAATAAGAGGCAAAATGAGTATGGTTGATGTGAGATACTCAGAGGAGCAGGGGATTTTGGATTACTCTCAGCTGATGCGGAGGAAACATACGGGTATGATTAATGACGCACTCTTTATAGTTTCATCCAGGGCTAACGTTGTCCCTTCTGCTCACTCAGCAGCAGATACTTGTGATACTCTTGCCCACGCATTTGTATCCACCACTATATCACCAAATTGAATAGTTGATTGTTGTGTTTCCTGGTATGTCACTAGGGATGCTATGGAGTTACTTTCGTACACTCCCCTAGCAGTCCCAGAGCGTATTCAGATTGCCAATGGCACAGCTCAGTCAGTGGTTGGTAAGGGTACTGTGCAATGTACCAATACCTTGACTTTGTTCAATGTATCGCATGTTCCTTCTTTTCCATTGAATCTTTTATCCATTAGTGACATTATATCACAACTAAAATGTGTTGTTTTGTTTGATATCTCGAAGATGATCTTTCAGGAGAAGAAAACCAGCATGACACTTGGGACTGACACATGGTAATGTGGCTTGTGGTACCTGGACAGGGAAAGTATGGACTCAGTGTTTTCAACAATTATAGAGGGTGTTGCAGGAGTTGGGAGGGGTATGATGTATCATCGGTGTTGCTACTACTTCATCATCGGTGTCGAGGTCATCCTTCTTTTTTTGTTTTGAGTCCGAGTTATCATCTTTTGTTTAAGAAAGCTAATCACGAAAAACTTGTATGTGATGCATGCAAGTTGGGAAAACATACAAGAAATTCTTATTCTAATTCTAGCAATAGGAGTTCTTATCACTTTAACCTAATACATTATGATGGTTGGGGACCATGTCTAAGACATATTGTGAATGAATTTCAGTATTTTGTGTCGTTCATTGATCGTTTCTCTCATATGGCTTGGTTTTATTTGATGAAAACAAAAATGATGTATTTGTCTACTTTAAGGATTTTCACAGAGGGGTTCAGACTCAAAATGATGCAATTGTGAAGGTATTGAGGTGTGACAATAGAACGGAATATACCAACAAGGCATTTTGGGAGTATTTGTCATCACAGGAAATCCAACATCAAACAACTTATCCATAACACCAAAGCAAAATAAAGTAGCTAAACGAAAGAACTGGCATCTTCTTGATGTAACTCAGAATATGATAATATCGATGATGGTGTCAAAGTACTTGTGGGAGCAAGATGTTCTCACGGCGGCTTATTTGATCAATCGATGCCCTTGCGAGTATTGGATTGGAAGTCACCAATTGAGATGTTGTAAGGTAAGAATGGAGAAAATCTTCCCCTCAAAACTTTTGGTTTTGTATGCTTTGTGCAGGGCAATAGATCAAGTGTGGAAAAGTTGGACCCAAAGGATTTGAAGTGTGTTTATGTAGGGTATTCGGCTAACTAAAAGGAGTATGTGTTGGAGTGCGGTGGAGAGAAGGTTATTCGTTAGTATGGATGTCACATTTCAAGAGCTTGAGTCATATTATTCCTCCCTGGTTGACTATCCTCTTAGGGACTCGTCTGTTACAGACAATATAAGGCGAGAGGGGGAGGATAACAGTGGTGCTAAGATGCGAATAATGAGTATCCCTTGTCCTCTCGTGCCAAACATGAATCGGTTGTGATGTTGGTGACCGAGGAAAATGAATCTGTGGATGGTGGACCTCAGGCTCATGGGGGGCTGAAAGTGTAGACGAGGAGAAAACAACATAGTGAGGCTACAGTACCTACAATGCCACTTGGGCCAAGCCCCTTGCCTCTGCTGATTCCAAGTCTTGTCACACCTCCACCATCCACCTCAACCTCAAAATAATCAAGTTATATGACCCCTCATCTCCCTACCTCCACTCATTTACCGGTAAGGCGGAGTTCTCGTAGGAATGCGGGAGTCTCACCTGATCGATATGGCTTTTCCCATGATATTGCTCAATTTGCTTCTTTAGACATTCTCTCTATTCTTAAGTGTAGGCAAGTTGCTAAGGAGGATCCACGGTGGAAAGTTGCAATGCTAAAATAACTTAGGGCATTGGAAAAAATAAAATCTGGACCAATCATGAGCTACCAAGTGGAAAGTTGCAGCTTAGTTGATGATGAGAATCTGCCTAAAAACTCTTTATCAAGGAGATTGGGTATTCGATCCCTGACCTCAACAACCCGATGTGTCATATGGTGGGACCGGAGAAGGGGTGGGATGTACGGGTTGCAGCTTTGATAAAGCCGCCTTGGTTGACTTCAAGGGGCGCCCATGATGGGGACTCCATGATAGCAGGAATGTGTGCAGGCTTGGAAAGAAAAGAAAGCATAGTCATCATTAGACTAATCAAAATAATTTCATGTCAATTTTATATCCTTCTTACCAGTTCTCGTTAAATATTACATGAGACTTCAGTTGGTAGCTCTGGTTTACAGTACTAAATCTCATACCCTCTAATGCAGGGTAGCTTTGTTACACTGCAGGCACCAGAAAAGACCTATAGAAAGGTTGTATAATCATTATCGCTGATTAGCGGGGCCAAATGGGCCAAAATATAAACATAATGCTTCCTCATAAGCATTACACAGCACAGGTTAGGTCTTAAACCAATTTGTAAAATCAAAATGTCCTTGTCTATGTTCCATAAACCAAGACAGCAGAAGGTTGAGGAACTAAAATTGGAGAACAATAGCTTGCAAAATAGTTGCAACATTAAAGAAATGTAGGCGCAAAGATAGCATTAACTTTGTAAGAAGACAAAAAGATAGACAGTGAAGAGAGAGAAAAACTCACTATGATAAATAATGCTCAAATTCACTTTTTTGCAAATTGTCTTTCCTGAGATTAATCCAACCTACAATTCCCTGCAGATTTAACCGATAAGACTGTCAATTAGAACACAACAGGCAAATCACTACTTCTACCTTGGTATATTTAATTTACCTGAACTACCTCATATAGAGGTCTGTATGTCCCCGCATGATTATCATTCATGCATAATTGTCCTAATTCTGCCTGAAGTTCTTCAGAAAGAAAAATAATTGCAATAAGTATGTTGTGAAATTTAATCATAACATAGCAATAGTACTGAAATTTTGTTTTCTAACCATGAAGCACTTCTTCTTCAATATCCACGCTGCCACCTTCACGTGCCATGTCTTCAATGTTGCTATTCAAAAAAAAAGCAAACAGAATAATACGAAACTCCTTCAACTCAACCACAATTTTATTTAGAATAATAATTTTATGTTCAGTGTAGCTAATGAGGAAGAGTGATGTAGGGTAGGGTGTGGGATGTGCGACTACAATGCAAATCTAGTGGGTGGTGGAATGTTTGGATAGGGATCGGCAGCAGAACTCGAGCCACCAAGAGTCGGCAGGGCCCGCTATGTGTGCTCGCACGGGAGGCGTTAATCGGATTGACGATCCAAGACGACGAGCATGTCCGGAGCGCCGTTTTAGTATTTCTTATGTATTTTTTATTTGGACTTATATTTTGCATTTTAGCACATCAAGCGTAATGGCAAATCATAGTCGTTCACGCCCAATGCTCAACCGCCCTCTTCATTATAAATAGGGTGGATGCTTTCATTTTGAGGTATTGTTTGTTTGTGAGAGATTTCAAACAGGTAATCACTTTGTGGTGCGACGCCGCGAGATCTTTGAGTGCGGTATCCCGGTTACTCTTCAGTATTTGCAGTTTTTCATTTCTAGCTTTATTTCCAACAAGGCCCGCTGATGCAGGACGGTACGTAGGGTTTACGCACCTGTCGGCTTTTTCTAGGAAACCCTAAATGCATGCGATAATTCAAATTAATTTTGCAACGCTTGAGTGAAATTTGAACGAACTTTTAAAAATGAAGCAACTCAATTTTATTTATAAAGCACAATATTCGCTATTTTGTTTTAAAATGACTTTCAAAAAAATGGTTCAAGTTAATTCGGGGAAGGAAGTTTGCACTTTCGTTCCGTCCCTTTTTTTTGTAGCAAAACGGACACCGTAAACTCCAAATACGTTTCCGTTTGGAGTTTTCGGCGTAGCGTTTGCTGACGAAATTCGGGCGAACACCCAGCAATGAGTCTAATTATCCTAATGAGAAAACTTAGACACACACAAGGGAAAGGAGAAAGAAACAATTACCCACGGAAGAGGCGTCTTCCGTATTCCGAAGTCGATGGCGATCACGCGAGAAACTTCTCGTCACCTTCGAACTCCGCTCCGAGGTCGGCCGCTATCGCACACGGGCACCAAGGAAATAAGTCACTCCCTCACACGAGATGGTTCCACGGAATCACTCAATAAAGTAAGGAGGCCACATACTAAATAACCGAAAATTCATTCGCTCTCACACACAAGAGTGGCTCCACGAAATCTCTAACACAAGAAATCACTGTTCACGGAGTTATAAAACTCACAGCGATATCAAAACATCAATCACACCTAACTCAACACACTATCCACCGAAACATTGTTTCAAATTACTGGTCACTATTCACGGAAGCCAGTAACAGTACTTCACAAAGTTACTGTCCTTCTTCAAGCAGCCCATCAAATTCCCAATAAGCTACAGCAAAATTTCCTCTCAATCGAAAATCAAGTTCACAGCACCATTAAACAGAAATCATTAACTCATTCATCAACAACTAACAGGGCTGGGTTGTTCGGACACCCAAACCTCACAACAGCAACAAATTTCAATTAACTATTCTCTCGAACAGCAACAATCAACCCTCCAAAGGGCTCATCTACAAATTTCAACCACTACTAAACTACTGTTAATCTTCTTCTGCCTTTACTCTAGCACTACTGTTCATCTCCCTAACACTCCCACACAGGAAACACTTACAGCAAACGCACAGCATCAATATTTTTTTCTTCAACATTCACCATCCCCTTCAACTGATTCCTGTTCTTCCTTTTATAGGGCCACGACTGCCGGTGGAAAAGGCGGGCAAGGTAGGAGCATGGCGGAGCGGAAATGGCGGAGCCAGGCAGTTGCAGAACCGCCAAGGGTTGGATATTTGAAGCATGTGGCGTAGGATCGTGGGCGGTAGCCATGCGGGAGTGGGGCAGCGCTGATGTCGGAGAAGCTGCGGTTGGGAGCTGCCGATCCGAGCCCTAGATTCGCGCGAACGGGGAAGATGAATAGTGCTCGCCTCGTTCTGGATCGGGAGAGGAACTGAACCGGGGGAGAACTCTGCAGGGCCGGCTGCTGTCTCTGTATAGATATGTATATAAAATATATATATATGTAATATATATATACTTATATAAATAATTTTTTAAAAAAACATTAAGTAAACAAACAATCCGCTACGCACGCAGGCGTGCGTTACACACAAAGTCCAAACTGAAATTTTTTCAAAATACAAAATATCACGCAAAATTGATATTAAAAATAATTCAGGTTGTCAGAAACCCGGTCGGGTGCGGCGTCGGGTATCATTGCGTCGACCTGACCTAGGTTGGTCTCCACCAACTCTCCCCCTCTCGAAATCACTCATCTCTGGTGAGTGCTCCGAGCGATAGTACGGGAGAAGATCTACATCCATGCCAACGAACTAAATATGTCTGAAAAATCACCTTCAGTACTGTCCAATATGTGCTCGGGAACTGGAATAGAATAATCTTCTGCTGTCTCATGCTCAACCTGAAACTGGTAGTGAAAATAGAATGAACTACGATGGAAGTGTCAAAAGCGGAATGAAAATTAGGGTGTCCTGAATGTGGCTCCTCACTCTAACTCACCAACCCAGAAGAATCAAATGGATGAGAAGGCAATGGAAATTCTAAAGACTCATGCGAGCAATCATAGAATTAAGTCAGATTGGCTACGTTAAAAACAGGATTCGCTCCCCAAACGGAAAGCATCTCAAGTTCATACGCATTTTGCCCAATCCGATTTACTACTCGAAATGGTCCAGTTCTACGGTAGCTAGCTTCTTTACGGTACCAGAAGGTAGTCGTTCCGGATTTAGCCGAACCATAATCAAGTCATTTATTTTAAATTTAGTAGCTCTTTTATGCCCTTTTTAAAATTGAGTTGCATAAAATCACAAATACTATGCAATTTTCGCTCGAAATATATTTTATGCAAATCATGCAAATGCAAAGATGGCTACTAACACAACGAACACCACAAACCGATGGTTTCAGATATCAAGAGCAACTCCTGAGAGAGGTACATGATCAGGAGGCTCAGAGGGTGGATCGTAAAAGAATTCATCGCGGGAGCGATGAACACTCAAGTGCAAACCTGAGACATCAGTGATCAGATACAATATCAACATATCAGCGAGTGCACCCTCAAACTCGACTGTGATGATAAGGATAGATACATCCCAAACGTGCGGCGAACCCATCTGTGGTTCATCTGGGGGTTCACCAGGAGGGGTATAATAAAATTCGTCGCAAATGCGACGCGTGCAAACGTAGGCTCCAAACACAGATGGAGTGCTCTCATATAAGTGTGCACGAAGTGTGACAACCGTAAGAAAGGTGCTAGGGGAAAGTGAGGCATCAGGAGGCTCACCATGTGGGACATAGAAAAACTCATCGCAAATACGATGGCCAACAGGAGGTACGTCCCATAACTCATCGAGAGTGTGTGTCACCAGATGGTTATGCCCAAGCATTATCAACATCAAGTGAGACAATGGAGCAGGTATCCATGTCTTAAAACTCGCAAGTGTACTATTCAGATAAAGCTCATCCACACAAGGGCGAGGTGGCTCATCTGGAGGCTCAATAGGAGGGTCATCAAATGACTCATCAGTCGAGTGATGGTCCTCCAAAAATGAACCATCAGAAGGGGTCATACTCCCAGATAGGGCAGGGGTGACTACCTCGAGATCACTACTAAGCTCTCGACTCCCAATCGTACTGTCACTCGGTGCACCATCAGGTGTGGTGATGTGACTCGATGCGTCATCGGGTGTGGTGATATGACTTGGTGCGCCACTATGTGAAGTGTGCAAGGTATCTACACTCAAAATAGAACTATTAGAGATCGCATCAAGGACGGGTTCACTAAGTGGAGTCGACTCACATGGGGGTTGACTCCACACATCCTGTACCAGGATATCAGAAAGAGTGGGTGATATCTCTCTGGTGTGGGTAACGGCATGCTCTTTCTGACCCTCAATGTCTATCATCATATTCGTCATCGGAACACTAGAAGGATCACTAGGTGCGGTGTACTCTTGACGATAGTGACCTCTATAGGAATCGTGAGTGTAGTCGTGACGATCGTCCATAATATAATCATGACGTGCTCGTGGATGATCATGTGTCCTATGAACATACGGTGGTGGTCGCATATATGCAGTTTCAGATTCCTCATATAAAGGAGACGTGTAGTATCGATAACTAGAGGAATTCTGAATCCTATCCACATAATAAGGTGTCGAGGGACCAATAGGATCCACTCGAGTATGAGGATAATAACGATGATAGTCATCGTACTGATTGTCTCTTGCATAATGTGAACGTGTTGATGGGTCAACACGATCTCTGGAAGTGGTATACGATGCTCGAGTATAGTCATCAAAATATCGTAGCGATCTCCGTGATAGATCACTATGGGGTTGGGTGATAGTGTAGTCATGATCCTCATATAATGGATTTCTCCTAAATGTAGATCTTTCTACATAGTGATGAGGAACATCGTAAAGTGCACGAACTGAATGCTCATCTCGAATTCGAGGCGGCATTGACGCTCGAGGGGGTATTTCTAATCTACTCACCCGACCTCTAAGGTGTGCTAACCTTTCACGCATTTGACATGTACTCTCAGTTAAGGTCGTTAGTTGGTGTGCAAAAGGTGTAAACCACTGGGGCGGTTCATTCCCTTCGTGTCCACGACTCGGGTAACCACATTCAGTTTGACGCATTCTATCACTACGTCGATACATGCTAACAAAAATTAAATGCAAGATATGATTATGCAATTAAAATTTTTTCTCCTTTTTTTTAAAAAAAAAAATTGAAAATGAAATGCGGGTTCCTATTCGACGCAGGGCGGATCCCAAAACTTAGAAAAATTTTGGAACCTCCCTCTGATACCAATTTGATGCAGGACGGTACGTAGGGTTTACGCACCTGTCGGCTTTTTCTAGGAAACCCTAAATGCATGCGATAATTCAAATTAATTTTGCAACGCTTGAGTGAAATTTGAACGAACTTTTAAAAATGAAGCAACTCAATTTTATTTATAAAGCACAATATTCGCTATTTTGTTTTAAAATGACTTTCAAAAAAATGGTTCAAGTTAATTCGGGGAAGGAAGTTTGCACTTTCGTTCCGTCCCTTTTTTTTGTAGCAAAACGGACACCGTAAACTCCAAATACGTTTCCGTTTGGAGTTTTCGGCGTAGCGTTTGCTGACGAAATTCGGGCGAACACCCAGCAATGAGTCTAATTATCCTAATGAGAAAACTTAGATACACACAAGGGAAAGGAGAAAGAAACAATTACCCACGGAAGAGGCGTCTTCCGTATTCCGAAGTCGATGGCGATCACGCGAGAAACTTCTCGTCACCTTCGAACTCCGCTCCGAGGTCGGCCGCTATCGCACACGGGCACCAAGGAAATAAGTCACTCCCTCACACGAGATGGTTCCACGGAATCACTCAATAAAGTAAGGAGGTCACATACTAAACAACCGAAAATTCATTCGCTCTCACACACAAGAGTGGCTCCACGAAATCTCTAACACAAGAAATCACTGTTCACGGAGTTATAAAACTCACAGCGATATCAAAACATCAATCACACCTAACTCAACACACTATCCACCGAAACATTGTTTCAAATTACTGTTCACTATTCACGGAAGCCAGTAACAGTACTTCACAAAGTTACTGTCCTTCTTCAAGCAGCCCATCAAATTCCCAATAAGCTACAGCAAAATTTCCTCTCAATCGAAAATCAAGTTCACAGCACCATTAAACAGAAATCATTAACTCATTCATCAACAACTAACAGGGCTGGGTTGTTCGGACACCCAAACCTCACAACAGCAACAAATTTCAATTAACTATTCTCTCGAACAGCAACAATCAACCCTCCAAAGGGCTCATCTACAAATTTCAACCACTACTAAACTACTGTTAATCTTCTTCTGCCTTTACTCTAGCACTACTGTTCATCTCCCTAACACTCCCACACAGGAAACACTTACAGCAAACGCACAGCATCAATATTTTTTTCTTCAACATTCACCATCCCCTTCAACTGATTCCTGTTCTTCCTTTTATAGGGCCACGACTGTCGGTGGAAAAGGCGGGCAAGCTAGGAGCATGGCGGAGCGGAAATGGCGGAGCCAGGCAGTTGCAGAACCGCCAAGGGTTGGAGATTTGAAGCATGTGGCGTAGGATCGTGGGCGGTAGCCATGCGGGAGTGGGGCAGCGCTGATGTCGGAGAAGCTGCGGTTGGGAGCTGCCGATCCGAGCCCTAGATTCGCGCGAACGGGGAAGATGAATAGTGCTCGCCTCGTTCTGGATCGGGAGAGGAACTGAACCGGGGGAGAACTCTGCAGGGCCGGCTGCTGTCTTTGTATATATATGTATATAAAATATATATATATGTAATATATATATACTTATATAAATAATTTTTTTAAAAAACATTAAGTAAACAAACAATCCGCTACGCACGCAGGCGTGCGTTACACACAAAGTCCAAACTGAAATTTTTTCAAAATACAAAATATCACGCAAAATTGATATTAAAAATAATTCAGGTTGTCAGAAACCCGGTCGGGTGCGGCGTCGGGTATCATTGCGTCGACCTGACCTAGGTTGGTCTCCACCACCCGCACATGCCCATTTGACGCTGCAAGCCTGCTTCCCCCCTTATCCTCTTCCAGTGTTGTACAAACCCCTGTTCTGCCATAAGTTCCTCGGTCCCGCCAACCTCCTTCACTCTGCTCTCCTCCTTCCAGTGCCAACAGCTCCCCTCATCTTCCAGTGCCAACATCCCCCTTCCATTCATGCATCCTACCGCAACCCCTTGCCCAACCGCAAGTTCCTCTCCTTGCAGCAAACCTAGTTCTTATTCCCTACCGCAAATCCAAGCCTTCAGGTACCCTGCAGCCCACCTCCAGCAACCCTACATCCATCAACCCAATATCTGCCCTGCTCCACATACCCGACCACCTCCAGAACCAAGAACAGTAACAGCCTACTTTCAAGGATCTCCTCTCACCACCGCTGTAGGATCTCTGTTACTATGTGAGTAATTGTATTATGTTTTATTTTATATATTGAATACTTTTGGTATTTTGATTCGCTAGTGTAAATGTTTCTTTTTTTTTATCCTTACAGAAATCCACGGGAGAGAAATAAAAATAATTCTTTAAATTTTTAAATTTTCTTGCTTTTATGAATACATGTATTTGTACACTTATATAAGAGGAGAAAGGGAAGAAGAATCCTATCCTAAGATGTAAGACTAAATAAACTAACAAGATAGGCCTCAAGATGGGTCTAACATTGGGATTTTTCATATATTCTTTAACTCTCCACCGCAAGCTGAAATATACAATAGTAAGTACCAAGCGTGGACAAAAATTGATAATAGAATGGTCGAGGTAAGGCCATGGTGAGAATATCAGCAACTTGCCCGGTAGCAAAAACATGTTCTAATTTAAACTCCCTCAATTGAACATTCTCCTGAGTAAAGAGGCAGTCAACTTCAATGTGTTTGGTTCGCGCATGTAATATAGGATTCTTGACAATGTGTATATTAGCTTAACTGTCACAAAATAAGATTTCAGGTGAGGAAAATTTGACTCTCAAATCGCCAAAGAGACTTAGTCAGGTAAGCTTAGACACAACAACAGTCATTACATGATATTCAGCTTCAACAGATGAGCGAAAAACAATAGATTGTTTCTTGTTGTGCCAGGTAATAAGATTTTCTCCAAAGTACAAAAACCAGTTGTGGAACGCCGATCATCCAGCGAGTCAGCATAGTCAGCATCAGAATAGACAATCAGAGATAGAGAGGAAGATGATTTGTAAACAAGCTCTTGTCCATGAGCAGCCTTCAAGTATCTGAGGATGCGCTCGACGGCCCGGAGATGTGAGATCCGTGGAGCATACATAAATCGACTGACAACTCCAACAGCAAAAAAGATATCAGGTCTTGTAACAGTAAGATATATCAACTTTCCTACAAGACGACAATAATACTCTAAGTTCAGAAGTAGTAGATCGGAATCTGAGTTATGAGCGCAGAGCCTATGGTTGACATCCATAGGAGTGTCAGCAGGCTTGCATCCCGAATAGCCAGCATCCTAAAGAAGGTCAAGACAGTACTTTCATTGAGATAGGACAGGACCATCAACATGCCTCGCTGCCTCAAGTCCAAGGAAATACCGAAGATTTCACAGATATTTTGTTTGAAAAATCAAGTTTAAGTGTTGTTTAATTATTTTTATTCCTTTGGAGTCATTACCAGTAATTAGAATATCATCAACGTAAACTAAGAGAATTACTGTGTTGGTTGATTGATGACGAGTAAAGAGAGAAGGCAGCTAAGCTTTGAGTGAATTCAACATCACGAACAACCTTACTAAACTTGTCAAATCATGCGTGAGGAGACTGTTTGAGAACATAAATAGATTTCTTGAGATGACAAACAAGAGACTTCCCCGTGGTCTTAAACCCGAGAGGTTGGTGCATGTAGGCAGTCTTTAGAAGATCGTCATTGAGAAACGCATTCTTGATATCCAACTGATGTAAGGGTCATTGTCGATGAACCGCTAAGAAAATCAGAACCTGAATAGTATTTAACTTAGCGGCTGGTGAGAAAGTCTCATCAAAATTGAGGCATTGTTGCTGAGTGAACGCTCGAGGCACAAGGCGGGCCTTTAGACATTCAATTGTCTCATCTGGAGCATGTTTGATCGCAAAAAACCCACTTACATTCCACACAAGTCTGTCCTGGAGGAAGAGGGACAAGATCCTAAGTCTGGTTAACACAGAGCAATCATCTCTTCTTCCATTGTCGCACGCCACCATGGATGTTGGAGTGCCTCCTGCAAAGAATTAGGTATAGAAATGGAGGATAGAGAAAGCGCAAACATGAGAAGAGGTGGGAAGAGGCAATGTAGGGATATATAATTCGCCAAGTGATGAGTCGTAGAGGTCGAGGCCGGATCGGCACACCGCGAGATATCGCTGGTAGAGGGTAACTGTTCTAGGACATCAGATTTAGAGGAATGGCAGTGGACACATGAAGAGGTGGTTTGGAGTACACCGGAGGCAGGGTTGGTAGAAGTGGTGAAAGTCGAGACGTAACAGGGACGGTAGGGCGTGGTAGAAAAGGAGGGGTAGGAAGAGCTGGAGGAGAGGAGTGAAACAGTTGATCCTCGAGAAAGGTGACATCAACAGAAACAATAACTTTGCGATCATTGGGAGAATATTACACATACCCTTTCTGAATGTGTAACCAACAAACATATATTTTGTAGCTTGAGGAACAAGCTTGTCAGTGAAAGGACCAAAATTATGAACATAGCAGATATATAGAAAGATGTGCGGTATGACTGAAAAGGGAGGCCTGGAAAGTAAAAAGAAGACTAAACGGAGTGACAAGCTTAAGAACGGAGGAAGGCATTTGATTGATAAGATGGCATGCAGTAGAAACCACGAACTTCCAGTAAAGCGTAGGTACTTGTATTTGAAACATTAGTGATCGTGCGACCTCAAGATGGTGACGATTTTTCCGCTCGGCTACGCCATTTTGTTGTGGTCTATAAGCACATGAAATCTGATGGATGATTCCAAACTCAGTACATAGATTAGAAAAGGCATGATTTGTATAATCACACGTATTGTCGATGCGAATTACTTTTAGAGCCAGGTAAAACTGAGCACAAGTCTCAGTAATGAAGGCACAAAATATATAGGTGATTTCAACACGATCACGAAGTAAATACAATCATGTCATTTGCGAATAGTCATCAAAAAATGTAACAAAGTAATGATAATAAAAAATACTATATATTTTATAGGGTCCCCAGATATCAAAATGTATTAAAATAAAGGGAGTATCACTCCGAGTAAAATTAGATAGAAAAGACGAACGATGTTGTTTGCCAATGATATATGATTCATAAGTAAAGTCCTTGAGGGGAATATTGGGAAGAGCTTTTTGGAGAATCTGAAAGGGAGCATGCCCAAGAGGAGAGGTGGGTGGTACATCCAAGACAGAGCCTATTAGACAGTCGCCCCTTATCAATGATATTTTGCGTCTGTCAGTCATGCACAATAAAAGAAAAGGGAGAGGAGATTACACAGCAATCAAGATCCTGAGTAAGACAACTAACAAACAGAAGGTTAAACGGCAATCTCGGGACATGAAGGACTGAGCATAGAGAGAGGGTTCAATTTAGAAGCGGATCAACGGTGCCAGAAACCGAAATGGTATCACCACTGGACACAGTGATAAACTTGGGACGTGCAGATTATAAGTACTGAGGCGGTTTCTACGGAGTAATATGGTGTGGCATCGGTCCACAATCCAGGTGGAGCTATGGGAAAGACAAGAGACACCTTCATTAAAGATCAACGCAACAGAGCCAAATGAACACCTTATCATGCCTTGAAGATTCTAGAGCTGGGTATGTAAAGCATAAATGTTGTGACGGGTGGTGGAGGTAGGGTCAACTACAATGTTAGCATTTTGTTGTGGTGGCAGACCATGCTAGCGATAGCAGGTGGCCTGATAATGGCAGCCTGACAAGGCAAGCAACAGCAGTAAGGCGAGCAGTGTGCGCTGATAGAAGAGCAAATGCGACCAGGAGATGAGAACAGGCGGCAAGCAGAAACAGCGAGAGGTCGTGGACACGCGGTTAGGTTCAGCGACTTGGAGTGCAAGAGCGGGAAGCAGGAGCGGCGATGTGCGGTCACTGGCTGCAACCAAGTGACTAGATACAACGAGAAGGAATTGCGATCAGACAAGATGTGGCCAGCAGGGATCGCGAGACCGCAAAAACGCCAAGTAGGTAGGGCCCAGCGTGGCAGGGGAGAATCGGCTATCAAAGTTGATGCAGGGCAGATGAATGAGGGGGAAGAAGATATACGTCAAAGCTGCAGTTAAAACAAATGCCGCCCAGGAACAAGGAAAACAGGCTGGCGAAAAAAAACTTTAGGATCGATGTTCTGATACCATGTAGAAATCCATATGAGAGAAATAAAAACAAACTTTATTAATTTTTAAATCTCCTTGCTTTTATGAATACATACATTTGTACACTTATATAAGAGGAGAAAGAGAAGAGGAATCATATCCTAAGATGTGAGACTAAATAAACTAACAAGATGGGCCTAAAGTTGGTCCTAACATTGGGCTTTTACATATATTTTTTAACAATCCTATAAAACTTAATCGTGCGAATTGTAGTAGAAAGCAACTTGTGGGAAAGCGAGAATGATTTGCTTATAGGACAAAAAATTACCATCCACCTTGTGTTGATTTGCTAAAATTATAAAACTTTGCTTGCTAAAATTTTATTTTCGGATTTAAATTGAAATCCACATGCATCATATAGTGTAGGTGTGCTTAAGTCCATTCCGCAAATTCATTTACGTTGGCATTAGCTTTGGCACAACCCCGCACAGCCTACCCTGTGTCAAATCCTACCCTGCTTCATGTTCACTTACGGCCTTAACACTCAATGAGATGTGATCATGCAAATCACGGCAAAAACAATCAATATTAAGCAATAAACATTAAATCCACGCAAGAATAAATAAACAAGTGATAAGCAATATTCTTTGGGCTAGCAAGTAAAGGTTTTCCTCCACGTGGAGGGCCAAAGCAAAGCGCGCGGTGAATAGTTCCTTCCTGCAAATCACAAGCACATCTAGACAAGCTTCCACAATACGAAATATCCAAGCAAAAGAGAGTTCGCAATACTATATTTATTGTAGAAAAAATAAGATTCATATAACAAATAACAACTCACAATGCATGGGGGCAGCCGTAGGAGAAGATCTGATGATGTGCGACACAATAGCGGTGGTCGGGAGAGGGCTCGGTGGCAAAAATGGAGGCTGGAAGGGGGGGTCAGGTGGCTACTGGCAGGGAGGGGAAATAAGGGCGGTGGTGCTAGATTTTTGCAGGGAAGGCAAGCAGCTTGTGGGAGAAAGGGGATGGGGCGGTGGCTGCTGGATTTTGGGTGGCACCATGGGTTTATGCAGGGAGGAAAGGGGGCGGCTGGGATTTATACAGGGAGAGGGTGGGACAGCTGGGGTTTATGCAGGGAGGTGGGAGGTAAGGATGGTTGTTGGATCTCAGCAGCAGCAGCGGAAGAACAATGAAAGCAGGAGGTGGCAAGGGGTTTTAGGATGGAAGAGAGGGGTTAGGGATGGGGAAATCAAAGGGGGCAGCAACACATCTAGGAGTCGTGACCTAGGGGGTCTCACGGAGTCGTCACCGTGAGGGGATTGCTGGATTCCGCGAATAGTTTTCTCCAAAATTTGCAATCGCCTCCAAATAGCCCCCATACTCCTATTTATATTAAAACAACATTTGGGCACCTCTTACCCCAACAACTACGATTGATCGTTAATGTAACGGACCCAATTATACTAAATAAAGACTGAAAATACAATATAATATATGAAAATGTAAGTAAACAAAAATTCGGACGCATCACTGATTCGGATCGTCGATCCGGACACTAAATATGGCAAGTAGTCAATTGGCCCAGAACAGGCCTAAAGCTTGTTCTCCACCGCGTTCCGTATCGACAATCCCCGTCAAAGAGTATGCTTACATAATATTAGTAGAGTAGATACATTTATAATATGCATAGTTTCATAAATCTGAAATATAACTGCACTCCAAAACATTCACAACCCAAAAACAAAAATCATACAAGAAAGTCTGTATAAATGAAAGCTTTTGTCCTAGGCATTTCTAAGGAGTTTAGGAGACATACTGAGCCTCGTCAAGAATTACAATGCAACCTTTGATATCCACATCCATAGCTCTTCGAACAATTGGATTTATGATGTAGCTGTAGGGACAGAAGACTAATTGAGCTTCATCAGCAAGCGTTCGAGAGGCAAAGTAAGAGCAACCTGAAAAGCAGTAAAAGGTGAAAATTAAAAAGAGATGGTTAATCAGGTATCGAAAGTTGTAACAATTATCCAAAAAACACCTAGGCCAAACCTTTAACATGTTCGCCAATCCTCACTAGATCCTCTATATCATGAATCTCAAGAGATCCACCAATCTGAATAGAAGGATGTCCTTTGACTTTATTTGCATTTCTGTGATAAATTACCTCAGCATCGCTTCAAGGATGTGTAATTTTAAATGAAAAATGGCAAGAATTAAACAAATTTCACTAAACTTGAATATACTGACTTGAATTCAAGACAACCTCCAGATGGATCTTTGAGTAGTATTTTACTGCAACATGTCCGAGATTATTCATAAAATGAAATTGATGGAAATACATGTAAAATGTTCAACGGAGTTCAGTCATGTACCATACTTCATCCACGTTTTCTTTACACATACATGCTTGTTAGTACAGTAATGCTTTCGCGATGCCTGGTAAAAATAACTGTTCTCATCATGCCATTTCAATTTTTTAAACCTCTAAGAAAGTAGTCATGTTCAAAAAGAGAACATTCAGATAAGAAGCAAAAACATCCAAAGAATTAAGCACTTCTGCCCATATAACTATGATAAGTATGCACCTTATCATTGTTATAGCTGAGAATATAGAAAACTGAAATTGCCCATGAATGCTACCCATGGATGAACATAAAAGTTCAATATTTGTTATTACTAGAGATATGCCCTTGTTTTGGTCGTACCTATAGTTAGCATCGACCTCCTTTTGGCCAACCCACTCTTCCACTCTCTATGTCGAAATACTCGATCATAGGGTCAGGTATATCCTCCTTACCATCATTTTGGTATTGAGTTGGTCTCTCCCTACTGACCCTTCACTGTAAGGCTTCCGCCAATGCATGATTGCTCATCTTGTTGCCAAGTATGTGTCTTATCTGGATGTTTTGTATAGTTCCACTGCCCTTCTCTCAGTTATTGATGCCATTCCTATACCTCGCATTATGAGCACTGTCCTAGTCCATTCCACCTGAAGAATGTGATATTTGAGGAGATGGATGCCTTTAAAATTAGACTTGAGATCTTGTCTCACTTCCCCTTGGCAAACAGGTAATCACTTGTCGATGGGACCTTAACCTCAAGTATCAATCAATTAGGTTTGTACCCCGATACAAAGTCAGTCTTGTTGCTCGTGTCTTTATTCTATTTTATGGAGTGAATTATCATGAGACGCTTGCTTATGTTGCCAATCTTACATTTGTTTGTGTTGTCATCACTCTAGATGCCTCTCTTAAGTGGCTTCTTCATCAATTGGAAGTCAAAATGTTTTTCTCCATGGATTCTTGATGAAGAGGTTTATATGTCTCTCCGCCGGATCTCCTACTAGATGGGAGGGACGGGAAAGTATGTAGTCTCCAAAATACATGTATGGACTCAAGCAATCGCCGCATTCATGGTTTCAATACAATTGTACGTGATACCCACAACTACAATCTAATCATACCCGTTTACACATGCTGGTACTACAAGAAAAATTATTCTTCTTGTATATACGAATGATATTATAGTCACGAGTTAGGATCACATGTTTATTTCCATCTCAGGTAAAGAAAAACCTAAAGACTTTCTTTGATATTAAGGTCTGGGCAAGCTTCGATACTTTCTTGGTTTAAAGACTCTAGATCACTAAAAGGGATCTCAGTGAATCAATGCATGTATGCCTTAAACCTTCTATCTGATGCAGGCATGTTAGGCTGCAAACTTTTTATATTCCTATGGATGGACACACCTTGCTTACTGCTGATGATGGTAATCCCTTTTTTGATGTTCACATGCATAGAAGATTGGTTGGGAAATTAATAAATTTGACAAATTACTCGACTTCATATAACTTTTGTAGATCCTGAAAGTCATATGTTATAAATCATGAAAATTGAAATTTGTCATTTACTGAAGCTAACTGAGCTGGATCACCCTCTATTAAAAGATCTTCATCTAGTTATTGTATGTTTGTAGGATGTAAGCTTCTTGAAGGAGTAAGAAACAAACAGTTATTGTAAACTATAGTGTTGAAGCGAAATATCGTTCTCTTGCTCAAGGAGAACATGAGATTGTGTGCCTTAGATCCCGCGTCATTATATTGGGTCTGAGTGTACAATTACATATGTCACTTTCTTGTGATAATCAGGTGGCAATTTAAATCTCCAGTAATTCAGTTCTCCGCGGAAGGACTAAGAATTTTGAAGCAGATATTCATTTTGTTCGCAAGAATGTGCACCATGCATATCTAATTGTGCCCTTTGTTATTTCTACCAATCAATCAGCATGTCTACTCAATAAGCCTATCTGATCTGTTATTCTACAAAACCTATCGGATAAATTTGGTCTTTATGATATTTATTTTCCTTGTCAGGCTGTTGGGGAGAGGGAGGTTATGACTTAGGTTGCGTTTGACGCGGCTTATTGCAACTTATTTGCTCCAGTGAGGTTGGAAAAAAATTTCATTGTCATACCAAAATCTTATGCCTCAAACTAGTTTCTTTTTTGTAACATTTGTGATACCAAACATACATTCTATGACAATGATGTTTTTGTCCAACCTCACCGGAGCAAATAAGCTATGATAAGCCGCGCCAAACGCAGCCTTAGTGTATTGTACCATTATTATTTTTTCTTTTTAGGTCATCTATATGCATTGGAATGAGATTTTAACAAAAATAAAACTACAACATCATGAAATTTGACAGTCAAAATAAAATCTCTGTGCAAGGTTTTCACCCGAATTACTTTCTATAAACACATAAGATACCCCTTCATAATTGTGAAGCTTGTTGGCAATAAGATGAGCCGATTTTACCATCAACGGGAGCATGCTGACAGAGGATGAAACTTACCAGAACAGCCATTGGCACACGGTATGAAGTTCTCTTGTACTCTCGAATCACCTGACTGATCTGAGAATGCGTCCTCCTTTAAAACCAAAAGAAAATTCAGTTCATATCAAAAGAATTGCTGGTCAGGAGAAGACACAACCAATCACTTACGAGGCATAATATATGTTGGGGATCGCGCGCTTCTTCTGAGCATTAGTTGCTGATGATTGTGAGTGCTTGTCCGGGTTCCCTGCCAGAATAAGGCATGTGTCTTCATTCTCCCACTGAGAGAGACAGAGAGAGACAGAGAGAGAATGGGCAAAAGAGGACAGAAACATGTGACGAGTAGCTCACCGGACGGATCAGGTTCAGGGATGAAACCGCCGCCGTGGAGAAGAGGATCGGCGGCCTCCGGAGGCATGGAGAGGGAAGAATGGGGGTGGGAGAGGTGTCGATGACTTTGGTGCTTCTGCCAGGCAAGGGAAGCGCAGAGGAGGGAAAGGGTCTTACCAGTGCCGGTAGGGGACTCGAGGAGAGCATGACAGTGGCCTTGTCGGTGTGCCCGGTCGAGGGTAGAGATGACGCGGCTCATGAAGGCGAGCTGCGAGCCGTAGGGTTTGTAGGGGAACTCCACGGGGACACCGCTGATATGGTAGATTTTATCTTTGGGGGAAGAGCTAGGGTTAGGGTTTGTGGGCATATCCATGGCCGTAAGTTTTTGCCGGAGAAGGATTGCTAGCAAGAAAAAGTGCTGGGCAAGAGCTGTAGGCGGGGGCGTCGAGGTGGACTCGGCGAGAAGAGACGAGGGTTTTTTTTTCTCGGGCGGGATTTTGATTCGAAATTGCTGATTACTAGTGGTTGTTCGCGCCAAATTTGATGTCGTGAATGACGCCCCATGTAGTGACGGTCCTGACGGATAGTAACGGTGTCAGAAATAACGACAGCTCTGTTTGGCGTAGCTGGAGAAGCATTGGTCTGACATAGTTGTGAAAATTTGGTTGTTTTGCGTTGTGATTGAAAAATCAAAAAAAACTGTTTTGAAAAACAGCAATTGCAATGTTATTTTGTGTTGGTTTGGCCGGGAGGTGGCGCTGAAATCACCACACTTCCAGGCCGCTGCCGTGATTCCCGTGGTGCGGTTGATTTCCGCGGAAATCTCGTGGTGGGGCGGTGCGGAGCCCTGCCGCCGGACAGTGCGCATTCCAGAAAAGAGTAGATACGGTGGGACTGTGAGGTTCACACAACCGACGCGTATCCACCACTCAAAACGAAGTCTTTATGTTTTTGGCAAAACAGTTATGTTGTGTGTGAAACATTTTTTAAATTAGAGATAAAACAACATTGATATGATTCCTCCTAAAAATACTCAAGTCAAAGCGAATCGAATCACTCAAGCGAGTGAGCTCGACCGAGTGAGCCGCACGGGTAAACTGCGCTCACTCAAATGACCGCAAAGACACCCAAATGGGGGCTCGGACAAAGCGTGTGAACGACCTCTCCCTACGACAAAAATGTGCACCGCGCGTGGCCTCCCCGCCCGCACGTGCGACATCACACCATGCGTGCGGGCATCTCCCCGTGTGTATGCCATCTCCCCAAGCGCGTGCGCGGTCTCTCCCTGCCCGCACGTGCGCGCGGCCTCTCCCTCCCCTCGAGCAAGGTCGTGCTCGCATAGCCTCTCCCTGTGTGCGCGTCTGGCCGCATGTGTGCAACCTCTCCCCAAGTACGTGTGCAAGGTCGTGCACGAACGACCTCTCCCTATGCACGCGTGCACGGCCGGCACTTCGGTCTCCACCTCCTACGGTCGTTGTCGTCGCCTCTAACCGCCTTCGGTCGCCGTCGCCAGGTCATTTCCGGAAAAAAATGATGATCCAAGTGACCTGAATGGAGCAACGTCGTTTGTCAACTCAATATCTAGACGGATGTAGTTACTAACATGTTTTTCATGAAAGCTATCAAAAGGGCCTCAGGCCTTCATTTGAAGACAAGCAACTGGAGAGACAAAAGATAGCTTTGAGATTTTTCGGAGATGGGGTGGGACTTAGATCGTTCCTTTGCAAGCATAGGAGAACGCTCTAGTGGACGCTCCAGCTCCGTGAACTTGGTATTTCTCCTCCTTTAATTGCCTTAAAGGCTTGTAAACGGAGGGATGGTATGTCACACTCGGAGGATCTCAAACTCTTGTAACGTCACAGAATCTAGTGGATTTTGGACCTGCATAAATCTGGCGCATGTTTTCTCTCTCTTTTCGATTTTTTCACACTAAAACACCTTTTGTCATTGCTGATTGATTTCATTTGACTGTTTGCGCTCCCGACGCACTCTCAAACTATGGCGGTCTGATTCTTTGGATCAGGGGGAAAGCTGAGTGACCCGCAACAGTCTGGTGACACCTGTAGGATGGTGTTCCCAACTCTTCAGCATATCTCTGAGGACCATGCTTTCCTCGTGCAAGCACCCCCGACCGACAATAATGACAAGAGGAATTACTTGCACCGTTAACGAGACAACTCCCGAGGAGCGGGTTGATCAACCTCCCGCCCACTCACCTGCAGGCAATAGGTCGTCTGTCGAGGAGGCCTAAATCGCACCATCAACACTCATGGAGAGATGTGAAGGTGTGATGATGGAACGCCTAACGTGCTAAACTTGATAAAGGATCTGGAGGCCCCTCGCCCCCGACCCGGTCGCCACCAACGATTGGCAACCACAGCATGTGTCAGACCGCAACTTGCCAGAAGTTGCTGACAGGTTGGATGACCCCACTATAGATGAGCCATCTTACACAGCAAGTCATATGCGTCTTGCGCTACCCGATGGGCTTCCCAGGTGTGTGCATTGTGACCCCCGTGCGACAGACGAAGTTGTCGCCTTGATTGACCGAAGATCCACTCGCAAGGAGGTGAGACGTATGATCGAGGAAAAATATGGGAAAGGGCGCTCCATAAAACAAATGTACATCGCCACGTTCACCACATCTCTCAACTGATTCCACAGGTCTTGACGCATCCCGTGCCGTCCGGGTTCAAACTCTCCAACTTCGAAACTTTTAGTTCAGATGACCCTGTAGAGCATGTTAGAGACTTTGTAAATATCATGCACATCTATAATCCACTAAATCAACTCTTATGTCACGTGCTCCCGACAATTCTATAATGGCAAGCCCACACTTTGTTTCATTCGCTGAAAGAGGGAGAAATAAATAAATTTGCAGAGTTAACTCTACTTTTCACAGATCAGTTTGTTGCAAACCGGTGATTCGTTCAAGACCCATTTCACCTTTCGAGGATTAGGCGGATCAAGGGAAAGTAGAATAAGGATTTCTTTCACTACTTCACTCTAGTAGCATGACAATTCTGGGGGTCAACCCCGAGCTCCTACGTGGTATTTTCTTCTAAGGACTCTGACAAGAAAAATTTCACTACATGATAATAAGGGAAGTGGTGTCTAGCTATCTCGACCTCATCCACTAAGTCGAGGCTCAAGTCACGACAGACGAGGCGATCAAAGCACATCAACGACAATTCGAAGGAAGCTCGAAGAGTAAGAGAAACCAGGAGCCACTACGAAATCCCAAAGTAAGCGACGAGCGTCACGACCACCCCACCTAGGACCGAGGAACTCGTCTGCATCAGGATTTCACTCCCTTAAACACCACCCGAACTGACGAACTCCTTGCCATCCATGAAAGTGATAAGCTCTGTATGCTCGAGACACTTGTGACAAACAGAGGAACCTAGTCGTAGTATTGTGACTTCCATCACGGATACGACCATAGACCGAGGGCTGCAATAGGTTGAAGGACGCGGTCGAGCGCCTCATCCGACAGGGGCTCCTCGGAAGATTCATGTAGGACCCATCTCCAAACCATCTCACACCACGAAATGAGAATCCAGCAAAGGTATACACAACAGCCTGACACAGATAAGCCACAGATAAGCCAGATTTCATGGAAAGAAATCTCTCCACGAGTAGTGCATGTAAAACCTGCATCTCATCTATCGACGATCTTATGCTTTTTAGTCTTTCTTTTGACATAATAAGTCGCAAGATAAAACATGTACATGTATATATGATATGCATTTTCTACAACATTGTAACTACTTTCTGACTTCTATCATCAACGTTGGTCTTCCAAAGCAAGACTCTGAGGTGAAGGCCATAAGCCCTGACATCAACCCCGAATGAAAGCCACTCCAACTATGGGAAATGTGACTTATCTATGATACAAAATATCTCGCTCCCACGCTGCATGGTATTTTGCTTCTGTGTTATAGGACATAACATAACCACGATGCAGGGCATATTGCTCCCTCGCAGTTGGGCATCACGCACCCGCGATGCAGGGCATCTCGCTCCCTCGTCATAGGGCATCACGCTCCTGCGATGTATGGCGTCTTATTGGGTCCAACATTCTTTCACTTAACCTGTGGCATTTTGCTACTTTCTTATGGGAAAAACTAGCATCATTTCCATTTGTCCGGGCTTTTGGAACAGTTAAGTAAGTGTTTGATCCTACAAATCTCATCAGAGCGGTGTTACAGGTTCAAGATCGGGGGATGCGTACAGATAAATCTAGATTTAATTCTCTCTACTTGTGTGGGCATGGCCGGTCTGTCGGGTCTGGCGTGTTGAAACCGAAAACTCGGTCTCTTGTAGAGTTCACCCGTGGGAAAGGGGTGATCGCACACTTACTTCTCTCCTGCAAGCCAAATGACAAAGGAAAACTGACCCAAAGGCTCGGCGTGGAGGTCTCACCACACACCCGAAAGATCTTAGGGCTTTCCCTCCTCAGCCAAAGGCCGAGCTAAGGCTACCTCAAAAAAAGCTAGAAGATTAGGAAACAAGTCAGCATGCCTTATGAGGTACCCCTTGGGTTCTATTTATAGATTTCTGAAAACGGCCTGCTAAAACAGCGGAGGTTGGTTATTTACAGATCGTTTTCAGAAATCTATAAATAGGACACAAGGGGTACCTCAGAAGGCATGCTGACTTGTTTTCTAATTTTCTAGCGCTTTCTGAGGTAGACTTAGCTCGGCCTTGGCTAAGGAGGGAAAGCACTCTAAGATCTTCCGGGTGTGTGGTGGGACCTCCACGCTGAGCCCTTGTTGTACAACCCCGTGTCCGGCGAGCGGGTCCCGCCAGGGAGGCCGAGCAGACCTGGTCCCGCGACCCGCATCCAAACGGCAAAAGGGCTATACGGAAGAGGAGCCGGCCCGCGCCCGCCCATTCCAAGCGAGCGAGCCGGCGGCGAGCGAGCGTGGCGAGCGGAGAATCACTGACCAAAGCAGATGGGTCTGGCGACCCGCGACTGGCGAGCCGATCGGGGGGTCGTAGTGGCCGCCGGTCCACCCCGGCACGCGACCTGGCCGTCGGTCCGCCCCGGCAGAAGCAAGGCAGGTCGCGACGTCCGACTCGCGCTCGCCCAGGGAGCATGGGCGGGCAGCTGAAGCCAGGTCGCGCCCGTCTCCCAAGGAGGAGGATTGGAGGCGAGCTGACTCCCCAGGGGTGCGAATAGCCCCTCAGAACAGCGGAGTTTGGCTGTTGGCAGACCCAGCTAAGGGTCTTTTGGTATTTTCAGGACAGTTATTTTGGTTATTGGCAATTCAGATTCCGAAAAACTATAAATAAGACCCAAGGGGTACCTCAGAGGACACGCTTTCAGTGCCTCCTGACTCTCGTTTCCAAGTGTTCTCTGAGAGTACCTTAGCTCGGCTTCTGGCTAAGGAGGGGAAGCGCTCAGAGATCTTCCGGGTTTGTGGTGGGACCTCCCTGCCGAGCCCTTGGGTCTGTGTTTTCTTGTCTTCTTCGTTGTTTTTCTTGCAGGAGCAAAGTAGGCGCGAGACCACCCCTTCCCCAAGGGTCGAACTCCACAGGAGACCGGATTCCGGTTTCAACATCTTGGTGCGGTGAGCGTGGAGAGTGGCCAGTGCAGAAAAGCTTCGGCGAGCTCAATGACGGGAGGACAAGGATCTGACAGGCAGGACTCGCCGGAAGTCACTCGGTGTCATCCCTAGCCTCGAGAAGATCCCGCTGCCAGGCTCTCACCTAGCTGGCAGGGCCGGAAGTCACTCGATGGAATGAGTTTGGACCCCGAGAAGATCCCGTTGCCAGGCTCTCACCTATCTGGCAGGGCCGGAAGTCACTCGGTGTCATCCCTAGCCTCGAGAAGATCCCGTTGCCAGGCTCTCACCTAGCTGGCAGGGCCGGAAGTCACTCGATGGAATGAGTTTGGACCGCGAGAAGATCCCGCTGCCAGGCTCTCACCTAGCTGGCAGAGCCGGAAGTCACTCGGTCTCATCCCTAGCCTCGAGAAGATCCCGCTGTCAGGCTCCCACCAAGCTGGCAGGGCCGGAAGTCACTCGATGGAATGAGTTTGGACCCCAAGAAGATCCCGCTGCCAGGCTCTCACCTAGCTGGCAGGGCCGGAAGTCACTCGGTGTCATCCCTAGCCTCGAGAAGATCCCACTGCCAGGCTCTCACCTAGCTGGCAGGGCCGGAAGTCACTCGATGGAATGAGTTTGGACCCCGAGAAGATCCCGCTGCCAGGCTCTCACCTAGCTGGCATGGCCGGAAGTCACTCGGTGTCATCCCTAGCCTCGAGAAGATCCCGCTGCCAGGCTCTCACCTAGCTGGCAGGGCCGGAAGTCACTCGATGGAATGAGTTTGGACCCCGAGAAGATCCCGCTGCCAGGCTCTCACCTAGCTGGCAGGGCCGGAAGTCACTCGGTGTCATCCCTAGCCTCGAGAAGATCCCGCTGTCAGGCTCTCACCTAGCTGGCAGGGCCGGAAGTCACTCGATGGAATGAGTTTGGACCCCGAGAAGATCCCGCTGCCAGGCTCTCACCTAGCTGGCAGGGCCGGAAGTCACTCGGTGTCATCCCTAGCCTCGAGAAGATCCCGCTGTCAGGCTCTCACCTAGCTGGCAGGGCCGGAAGTCACTCGGTGTCATCCCTAGCTTCGAGAAGATCCCGCTGTCAGGCTCTCACCTAGCTGGCAGGGCCGGAAGTCACTCGATGGAATGAGTTTGGACCCCGAGAAGATCTCGCTGCCAGGCTCTTACCTAGCTGGCAGGGCCGGAAGTCACTCGGTGTAATCCCTAGCCTCGAGAAGATCCCGCTGCCAGGCTCTCACCTAGCTGGCAGGGCCGGAAGTCACTCGATGGAATGAGTTTGGACCCCGAGAAGATCCCCCTGCCAGGCTCTCACCTAGCTGGCAGGGCCGGAAGTCACTCGGTGTCATCCCTAGCCTCGAGAAGATCCCGCTGCCAGGCTCTCACCTAGCTGGCAGGGCCGGAAGTCACTCGATGGAATGAGTTTGGACTCCGAGGAGATCCCGCTGCGAGGCTCTCACCTAGCGGGCAGGGCCGGAAGTCACTCGATGGCAACGAATTACGACCCAGATCGAATCACGCTGTCGGGCTCCCACCCAGCCGGCCAGGCCGGAAACTACTCAAATGGCGTTAATAGCAGACTGGAATCACGAAGATAAGCCAAAAAAGGGGTCTAACATGGCCATCCAGCCCCGAGAAAGACGGCGGAACGGAGACGGAAACCTGGACGAGAACCCGCAAGGGATTCGATAACTCAGGCAAAGGGCGAGCCAGCTCGCCTCGCTTGGCGGGCGAGCAGCCGCCTTTTCCGGGGCTGGGCCGCAGAGGCAGGACGCGTCGCATGGCGATAGAAAATATACGAAAAAGGCGGGCGAGAAAGCACTTATAAAAGCAATAATAGGTGAAAATCGCGAAGTCTAGGCACAGCCCGCGCGTACATCTTAAAACAGGTAAACACACATGATAATATACATCTGACAAACAAATGACAAAAAACTAGGGTGACGCGAGATCCGGGGGGAGAAGTCCTAAACGGGCCGGAAGGATTTGTCCCCAGGGTCCGGCACGGGAAGGAATAGCGCCGGCACCACGTCGCCCGCCGAGAGTTCCGCCGCCTCACTCTTGAGGAGATCCGCGCGTCACAGCATTTGCATCGTGTATTTCGCGGCGCTGGCGGCGTTCTTTTGCATCAGCACCTCCAAGTCATAGTCGGAGAGGTGGTCGAGCGGACAGACCCTGCTGTCTGGAGGAGGCACAGCGGCGGCGGCCTCCAGCTCGCGTACTCGCGCCTCCAGCATCACCTTGTCCTGACCAAGGGTAGCGATCTCGGCGCCCATCCGGCTCGCCGTCGCCGCGTCCTGGGAAAAGAAAGAAAAAGAATCATGAGCTGCATTCGCGAGAAGGGGCGGTGGTTCAGGATGAGTGCGTACCACCCCGCCCAGGTATTGCGCGAGGGACTCCTCTGCCGCGTCGGCCCGCCTCCTCTGAAGGTTCGCGTCCTCCTGAGCGAGCTTCTGAGCCTCCTCCCTCTCGTCCGCCAGCTTCTTCAGGGAGGTGGCGTTCCGCTCCAGTTGGGTGCAGCGCCTCCCTACCATATGAGCTAGCTCCAGGCCGCGTAGCTGGGCCCGCGCGCTCTCGTGAACCAATACCCGCGTCACCTCTTTGTCGTAGATGGCGGCGTCTTCTCGCGAGTACAGGCCGAACGAGAAGTTGTAGGCCTCCCCGCCGATGGTGTCCTGCTCCATCCAACTCGGCAGCAAGGTCGAGATCGCGGCACGATTCGACTCTGTTGAAGTATTAGACCGGGCGGCTTAGCGGTCTGATCCAGCGGTTTGTTGACCGAGCGGCTTAGCGGTCTGATCCAGCGGTTTGTAGACCGGGCGGTCTGGCGGTCTCACTCTACGGCTTGTTCTATCCTGCTGGAGTTGCCGAGCGGTTATCTCATCTGTCTAACCGCGCGGCCTGATCGGTCTCCATTATTCTAGCCGCTCAGCCTGTAAATGTTTAGTCCCACATTGTTTGTATACTCTCTTTCTTATCTCCTCCATTCTATATAAGGGAGGCCATACCTTTGTAAATGATATCTTTTTTGGATAATAAAATTTCATTATTCAAAAGTTTATTCGCTTGTTCTCATCTTTTCGCTTCTTGTCTCTACTTTCTAACATGGTATCAGAGGACACGGTCATTTCCTCCTGATTCTGTGCGCCCTCTGTTGTTCGCGACTTCTTTTCGGCATTCTGCGACTTGTTTCGCGGCTTGCCCTCTCTTCTATCCGCGCGGCCTGTTTCGATCCGCGCGGCTTGTTTTTGTCCGCAGACCTGTTCGCGCGGCTTGCTCCTTCTTGGTTCTCTTCTCCTACTTCTCTTTGTCGCGGCGACCTGTTTAGTTGTCGCCGCGCCTCGTGTTCTTTCTTGCCTCTCCGACTTCCTAGTCGCTGCGGTCTGTCCCTGTCCGCGTGTGTTTTGTCTCTCTCCACGCGGTTTGCTGCCTGTGATCTGCCTGACCGTGCGGGTTGTTCCTTTCTCACCCGCATCTTGGTCGCGGTCGCCAGCTATTCTCCTCTCTTCTGTTCGCTCGGGCTTCTCAGTCCGCGCGACCTCTTCCCCCGCAGTGCCTCTTTCTAGCCGCTGATGTCCGCGCGGCTTCCTCTATTTTCTAACCGCCTCTGTTAGTGCGGCTTCTTCTGCTTCCGGGTTCTATGACTACCTCCGGTCTCACCACTACCCCTGCAGCTCCTTCTCCTCCTCCTCCTTCGGGTAACCTTGGCACCCTTTCCAAGCTTGTGGGCTCCAACTATCCCGATTGGAGCGTTTCTTTCACCTTTCTCCTTCGTTCTCAACGCAAGTGTCATCACCTCACCGATGACCCTCCTCCTCGCACCTCTCCTGAGTTTGATGACTGGGATGCGAGTGATGCTCTTGTTCGTACCTGGCTGGCCAACAGCCTTTCTGATGAGTGCCTTCCCGTCATTCGCCATGACGAAACGGTCAAGGCCGCATGGCTTCACCTCGCTGCTCTCTATTCTAAGGGGGTCAGACGTCCCGCATTTATACTCTCTATGCGGACCTCTTCGCCCGCCCTTCCATGTCACCGGCTGCGGCCTATCAGCAGGTTCAGGCCCTTGGTGCTGAAATCCTCCAGAATCGCCCCTTCTCCGCGGACTTGGCCGACCAGCACAAACACTTCCAGGAACTCCTGGTTGTTTGTTATCTTCTTCGTCTTCCCGACTCCTATGATATGATCCGCCAGCAGATCTTGGGTGAGGCGGAATCTCCTACTTTGGATGCCACCGCGGCTCGCATTGCCGCCGTTACTTCGCTCCTCCAGCGGCCTCTGTTGGCCTCCCCCCCTTCCCAGGACTCCTATGCTCACCAAGCTCAACGGGGGGGCCCCAGTGGCCGTGGCTCCTCTGGCGGCCGAAGTTCCTCCCGGTTCCTCTGCTCTCACTGTGGTCGTACTGGCCATACTGTTGACCGCTGCTGGCAGAAACATCCTCATCTTCGCCCTTCCGGTGATGCTCCTTCGGCCTCCGCCTCTTCTCGGTCGTCTGCCTCTGTGGCCACGACGTCAGGTAGTGCCCACGTCGTTACCCAAGGTAAATGGCTGATTGACTCCGGTGCCACCAATCATATGACGGGCAATCCCCATTGCTTCTCCCGTCTTGAGACCCATGACCGCTTACCCCCAGTTCGTGTGGCGGATGGTTCCCCGTCCCCGGTTCATGGGACGGGCATGGTTCAACTCACTCCATCGCTTTGCTTGGAGGATACCCTCTATGTCCCGAAGTTCCCGTGCAATTTGTTATCAGTTACTACTTTATGCCGGCAACTTCAGTGCTCTGTTTTATTCACTCCCACTACTTGTTCTTTTCAGGACCCGAGGACCCAGCGGACGATTGCTACTGGGACTGAGAGCGGCGGCCTCTACTTCCTCGATGATGTTTCCGCTCTTTCTGCCTACTCCTCCTCCACCGATCTCCTTCAGTGGCATCTTCGTCTTGGCCATCCTCCTCCTCGGCTTATTCGTCAGCTTCTGCCCCACTTACCTCCTACCGGCTCTCCGCTCAACTGTGATGCCTGTCAGCTTGGCAAACATCATCGCTCCTCCTTCCCTCCGAAGCAAGGCCGTGGCTCCTCTCGCATTTTTGAGCTTATTCATTCTGATGTATGGGGTCCTGCTCCTACCCTTACTGTTGGTCGGGGCAGTTCCTATTTTGTTACTTTTATCGATGATTTTACTCGCTGTACCTGGGTGTATCTCTTAAAAGATCGCTCTGAACTATTTTCTGTTTGGCAATCTTTTTACTATATGATTAAGACTCAATTTGCTATTTCCATTAAAATCTTACGTTCTGATAATGCAAAGGAGTATCTAAATCATGAGTTCTCCACGTTCTTTCACGAACATGGCCTCCTTCATCAAACATCTTGTGTTTACACCTCCCAACAGAATGGGGTGGCGGAGCGTAAAAACCGTCACCTGCTTGATGTTGCGCGTACTCTCATGACGCAGATGCACGTCCCTCGCTCCTACTGGGGCTACGCTGTGCTCCTCGCTTGCTATCTCATTAATCGCCTTCCCTCCACGGTCCTCCACGGACAGACTCCCTTCTCCCTTCTCTACCCCCACCAAGAACCTTTTCCTCTTCCTCTCCGTATCTTTGGCTGTACGGCCTTCGTTCACGCTCCCTCCGCTACCCGCGACAAGCTTTCCCCCCGTTCCACCAAGTGTGTCTTTTTGGGGTACTCTACCACTCAAAAAGGCTATTGCTGCTTTGACCCCCTTCTCCGCAAGCAGTTTGTCTCCGCCGATGTGACCTTTTTTGAAAATGCTTCTTATTTCTCTCCTTCCTCTTCTCTTCCTTCTCTTCCTTCTGATATCTCTGTTCCTTCCACACCTCTCCACGTTTTCCCACCTTCATCTCCTCCTCCACTCACTCCTTCCAAGTCCGTCTCCCCACCCACCCCTCCACCCTCCTCTCCGCTGCCGTCTCTCTCTAGTCCCGGGCCAGCCTTCTCCGCCACGGACGCTCCGGTCGCTGACGCTCCCGTCGCCGCCGCTCCCGATGATCTGGATGTTCCCATTGCCCTTCGCAAGGGGGTGCGGGCGTGTACTCAACACCCGCTCACGGCGGTTGTTTCTTATGATCAGCTTTCTCCTTCTCGCAGGTGTTTTGCCTTGGCTATCTCTGCCACTTCTACTCCCCGTACCTACCAGGAGGCTCTCGCTCTCCCTCATTGGAAGTCTGCCATGGATGAGGAGATGGCTACTCTTACTGAACGGGGTACCTGGACCCTGGTTCCTCCTCCCGTGGGCACTGATGTGGTTGGCTGTCGCTGGGTCTTTGTTGTGAAGTTTCGCCCCGACGGCACTGTGGATCGCTACAAAGCCCGGCTGGTGGCAAAGGGCTTTACTCAGACTTATGGCGTTGATTACTTCGATACCTTCTCTCCAGTTGCTCGCCTCAGCACCATCCGGGTCCTCTTTTCTGTGGCTGTTAACCGGGCTTGGGCTATTTCTCAGCTGGATGTGAAGAATGCCTTTCTCTATGGCGATCTTCAGGAGGACGTCTATATGGAGCAACCTCCTGGGTATGTTGCTCAGGGGGAGACACGTGTCTGTCATTTGAAGAAGGCCATTTATGGCCTCAAGCAGAGCCCTCGGGCATGGTTCGAAAAGTTCAGTGGTATTGTGGCAACCATCGGGTTTCAAAGGAGTTCGGCCGATCACTCCTTATTCATTCGCAAAACGGCCTCGGGACTGGTGGTTTTGGCCGTATATGTGGATGATATTCTCCTTACTGGTGATGACCGAGATGGGGTGGACTTGACGAAGAAGCACCTCCGCCAGCACTTGGTCACGAAGGATATGGGCTCCCCAAAATACTTTTTGGGGATAGAGATCTCTCGGAAACCTGACTCCTTGGTCCTCTCTCAACGGAAGTATGCCCTTGATCTTCTTCAAGAAGCAGGCTTGACAGGTGCCAAACCAGCTCATCTTCCCATGGCTGTTGGAGAAGACAAGACGTGGACGGATGAATCGCCTCCTCTATCTGATGTCACACGTACAGACGTTTGGTAGGCAAACTCATCTATCTCACGGTGACTAGACCCGACATCGCCTACGCGGTAGGAAAGGTCAGTCAGTTTATGCAAGCTCCCAGGGAGTGTCATCTTCAGTCCGCCCTGAAGATTTTAGAGTATATCAAAGCAGCACCGGGCAGAGGGTTACTCTTCCAGAAGAATGGCCATCTGAGAGTTGAGGCCTACTCAGACTCAAGTTATGCGGATGACAAAGGCGATCGTAAATCCACGTCAGGTTTCTGTACCTTTGTTGGAGGTAATCTCGTGAGTTGGAAAAGCAAGAAACAGTCTGTTGTTTCCAGATCCAGTGCCGAAGCAGAATACCGGAGTATGGCGTCAACTACGTGTGAGTTAAAGTGGTTGCGGGCTCTCATGCTTGACCTGGGCGAGGTATATGATTGTCCTCTCCCTATGTTCTGTGACAACAAGGCCGCTATACACATATCCAGAAATCCGGTCTTCCATGAGAGAACGAAGCATATAGAGGTTGACTGTCACTTCATTCGGGAGGAGATTTTGAAGAAACAGATTTGTACTCCTTTTGTCACCTCTGACAAGGAGTTGGCAGATATCTTCACCAAGCCGGTTTCTACTTCCTTCTTCCGCATTTGTGACAAGCTGGGCATGATTGATATCTATGCTCCAGCTTGAGGGGGAGTGTTGAAGTATTAGACCGGGCGGCTTAGCGGTCTGATCCAGCGGTTTGTTGACCGAGCGGCTTAGCGGTCTGATCCAGCGGTTTGTAGACCGGGCGGTCTGGCGGTCTCACTCTACGGCTTGTTCTATCCTGCTGGAGTTGCCGAGCGGTTATCTCATCTGTCTAACCGCGCGGCCTGATCGGTCTCCATTATTCTAGCCGCTCAGCCTGTAAATGTTTAGTCCCACATTGTTTGTATACTCTCTTTCTTATCTCCTCCATTCTATATAAGGGAGGCCATACCTTTGTAAATGATATCTTTTTTGGATAATAAAATTTCATTATTCAAAAGTTTATTCGCTTGTTCTCATCTTTTCGCTTCTTGTCTCTACTTTCTAACAGACTCCTTGTCCCACGAAAGGAGCGGCGCGCCGAGCTCGTCCAGATATCTCTCGTCGTAGCCAAAGTTGCGGTGACCCCTCGGCACCGGCTTCGCGGCAGCCTGAGACCCATCCGGCGGCGCGGAGGTGCCCGCCGCCCTGTCCGGGGTGTCGCTGGTCGAAGCAAATAGCGGGGGCGAAGGGCCCTCGGCCGGAAGGTCCGCGGGGGCCTTGCCTTTCCTTTGGCTCGCGGCGGGTTGTTGGCCCACGGTCTTCGCCACCTTCGGCGGAGGGGTGGGTTGTCCGCCACCCGGCCGCTTCTTGGCCGGGACCGGCGGGGTGTCGCGCTGAGCAGCATCCGCAGCCTGAGCTCGGGCAAGAATCCCGGAGGGGATCCGAGCGCTCTCATAAGGGGGGTGAAGAGGGATGTCGTGCTCGCCTGTCAAGGAGAAGGGGTGAGATAAGGAAAAAAAGGGGGCGGGGAGGGGCAAGTCAGAACAGCGACGAGTGGCAAACCTCCCCCTGGCGGGACGGCGGCGAGGTCGTCAAGATGGCGGCGCAGGTCTGCGACCTCGAAATTCTTCCCGACAAAGAACGCGCACAAGTCGGCTTCATGACCGCCTAGGCTGGGCGGCCGGTAGCTCGCCTCGCTAAGCTGCACCGGCGAGAAGGGGACGTTGCTGAAATCCCCTTTCACGAACAGGAACTTCTTGAGCCAATTATGACTCTTATTGACTGTCTCCCGCACCTTGAGGTGGGCGCTGGAGAAGTAGGCGGTCTCGTCCCGATTCGCCCGGAAGGAAAATAGTTTCCGGAAAACGGCGAGGCTGAACTCCACTCGCTCCTCTCGCAGGAAGCAGGCGAACCCCACCATAACGGCTATGGAGTTCGGGGTCATCTGGCCTAGGACGACCCCGAAATACTTCAGCACCTGGCGCACCTCGGGCCACAGGGGTAGCCGCAGGCCCACCTCAAAGTGAGCTAGGGGGATGGCGAGCTCGTCCCTAGATAAGTCGTTGATCTTTTCCCCATCCCCGGGCCGTCTCGCAGAAAAGTCCGGCGGAACGTGGTCGCCAAGAGCATCCAGGCACTCGCGTTCAGAGATAACGGCGTGAGGAAAATCATGCTCTGAGAAGGTCCAAGCGCACTTACTTCGTCCGTCCACGTCGCCGCCGTCTCCGCCCATTCCCATCAGATCGCCGCCGAACGTGCGAGACAGATCCAGAAGGCGAGCGCGAACCGTACTTCGCGGGAAAAAGGAAGCGAGAGGACGTTTGGAATCGGTGAGGGAATAAGAGCCGGCAAGGCCTATTTATAGGGAAAGAGAAAGGGCGGGAAACTTCCCGCCGAAAGAGGGGGTGCAGATAGCAAAAATCAGCCCGACGGTTCGACTTCCCCGCGCGCAACTGCACCCCAAAGGCCGATCAGGCGCGGTTCTCGCCCGGCCGCGTCCGCGGAAGACCCGAGCGGGCGAGTCTCGGCCCGCACCCATCCGGGATCTCGCGCGAGCCGGAGACACCCGGCTGGCGAGCCCCTCGGCTCGCCCCCGCCCCGATCAGCGGGTCAGGCAGAATGAACACCTCCCCTTTCCCGCCCGCAGAAAGCAAAAGCAACAGCTTGGTAATTTCAATACATCTCGGCAATAAAAAGTTAGGCTCATAGGCGGGCTAAAAGAGTCGCAAGTGACTACAAATACAGGATAACTCTGAAATAACAGCAACCCCGCGATATCCCGCAAGTGGGGGGCAGAAGGCTGGATCAGTACTCGACCCACTTCCACCTGTGCCGCCGCTTCGTTCCCGATCGCGGCGGCACGCGAGGGTCGTGGTAATCGCGAACCGCCACCAGTCCCCGCTGAGCCAGGCCGACTTGCTCTGTGGCGCTCCTAAGATGCCCCTCGGCTCGCGTGATGTGCACGCCCGGTGAAGTGACATCGTCGTCTTCCGCTGCGCGCGGAGGGCCCTCCAAGGCCGCGAGCCGGGCCTCGGTCTCGGCCTTGTCTTCATCGACCCTCTTCACGATCTCATGCAGCAGCAGCGTGTGTTTTTGGAACAGCCGCGTCACCCGCCTCTTCATCCCCACCGCATCGGTCGGGTCGCCCAGGTAATCAGAGACACTGTCCACGTCGGGCGGAGGCGAATACCCTTCGCTCGTCTCAGTTTCAGAGGAGGCCCTGTGGTAACCTACAAACGGGACGAGTCAGAAGGAGCGAACAAGGACAAAGCCAACGGTAAGTACCAGCTCACCAGGGGTTGGCACGTCGCCCGCACCGACGGATGGGCGAGAGGAGCCCGGCCGACCCTGAAAGGTTTCTCCCTCGAGGGACTTAAGAGATTTTCCCAGTCCGTGGGAAGCCGACGGGCGGGGGGTTTCCGGAGGTGGGCGGTCCAGACCTGGGGAACTAGCGACCCTCTCAGGCGACAAGGGAGGGGGGCGATCCTCTCCCCCGTTCCCCACCTCTCCACGAGGAGTTGCCTGCAAAACAAAAGATCAGAGGTACATCGATAATCCGAGGAAGGTCACGTACCCCAGGGACGACCTCAACGCCCGCCGCCGAGCTGGAGCCCGGACAGTCACCCGCCTGAGACCGCCTAACAATCTTTCCCTTCGCCGGCCTAAAGAGAGGGCCGGGAGACCCACGTGCTAGCCAAGGGGCGTCCTCGAGGGCCTCCTCCTGAGTCTTCAGACCCGCTGCCGCTAGGCGAGCTCGCACCTCTTCGCTGACCGGCATCGAGAAACCGGTCTGTTCAAGGAAAATGAGGGGATTTGGGGAGCCCTCTCCTGGGCTCAGCGGTGTATTTATAGCCGGACAGTGGGGCCCCACCAGAAGATTCCCTGCCAGCTCAGCACAGTGCCCGTCGAACACGCGAGTTGGATGATTCTTTCCGAGCTTGAATCAAGCTCAAAAAGAGCGGGGATTGTGTACAACCCCGTGTCCGGCGAGCGGGTCCGCCAGGGAGGCCGAGCAGACCTGGTCCCACGACCCGCATCCAAACAGCAAAAGGGCTATACAGAAGAGGAGCCGGCCCGCGCCCGCCCATTCCAAGCGAGCGAGCCGGCGGCGAGCGAGCGACGTGGCGAGCGGAGAATCACTGACCAAAGCGGATGGGTCTGGCGACCCGCGACTGGCGAGACGATCGGGGGTCGTAGTGGCCGCCGGTCCACCCGGCACGCGACCTGGCCGCCGGTCCGCCCCGGCAGAAGCAAGGCAGGTCGCGACGTCCGGCTCGCGCTTGCCCTGGGAGCATGGGCGGGCAGCTGAAGCCAGGTCGCGCCCGTCTCCCAAGGAGGAGGATTGGAGGCGAGCTGACTCCCCAGGGGTGCGAATAGCCCCTCAGAACAGCGGAGTTTGGCTGTTGGCAGACCCAGCTAAGGGTCTTTTGGTATTTTCAGGACAGTTATTTTGGTTATTGGCAGTTCAGATTCCGAAAAACTATAAATAAGACTCAAGGGGTACCTCAGAGGACACGCTTTCAGTGCCTCCTGACTCTCGTTTCCAAGTGTTCTCTGAGAGTACCTTAGCTCGACTTCTGGCTAAGGAGGGGAAGCGCTCAGAGATCTTCCGGGTTTGTGGTGGGACCTCCCTGCCGAGCCCTTGGGTCTGTGTTTTCTTGTCTTCTTCGTTGTTTTTCTTGCAGGAGCAAAGTAGGCGCGAGACCACCCCTTCCCCAAGGGTCGAACTCCACAGGAGACCGGATTCCGGTTTCAACACTTGTGTCAGTTTTCCTTTGTCATTTGGCTTACAGGAGAGAAGTAAGTGTGTGATCACCCCTTCCTCAAGGGTGAACTCTACAAGAGACCGAGTTTTTGGTTTCAACATTTTGGTGCGGTGAGCGTGGAGAGTGGTCAGTACAGAAAATCTTCGGCAGACTCAATGACAGGAGAAGGACAAGGCTCGGACAGGTCTGATTTGCCGCTTCTGTCACCTCTAGCCACAGTGGGGATGTTCGAACACTTCAGACATGAGGTGCTCAGCCTCGTCAAGTGCGCACTCGGTGCGCGGGCCGAGTGCTCTACTCCAACTGTCCCAATCGCTGTCGCCCTGTATCTGGGTGAGGGCGCTCCCGGTAGGCGAGCTGGGAAGGAGGTCGTCAAGGAAGGAAGGGGACGCGAGCTCCCTGGGCGCGTGCTCTTCCCCGGCTAGGCAAGCGGAGGCCGATTCGGCGAGATGGGTGCGCGAGATCCTTCAGCTCGCCCAGAGGGTGGAGGCTGCCCCTTCAACGAGTTGGTTTCTTCTGCACAAGTTCCAGAGCGGTTCAGGGAGCCAGAGATGTCCTACTACACCGGGAAGGGGGACCCGGTTCAGTACGTCCAGTGATTTGAAGACGTGATTCGATCCGACAAATGTCGGATGGCTTCAAGTGCCGGCTCTTCGCCATCACCCTCAAGGAGAATGGGAGGGAGTGGTTTCACCAGCTGTCGGTCAGCTCCATTTACTGCTTTGAGGACCTGCGCCATGGGTTCATGTTGAGATTCACCACCTCGAAGAGGAGGAAGAAGGAGTCGGAGTCCATGTTCCACAACAAGCAGGGAGTGAACGAGACGTTGGGGAGTTACGTCGACCAGTTTCAGGAGGAGGTCAACCAAGTTCAGGAGATGTCAGGTCATAGCCTGATGATGGCCTTCACCCTGGGGTTACAACAGAGTTTCTTCAGGATGGAGTTGAAGAGAGTGTCGCCCCTCTCCTACAAGGAGCTGATGGAGGGGGCGACAAGAGAAGTCGACGGGGAGGCGTTGAATCTGGAGTTTGCCCGGAAGTTGGTTAAGTGGGCCACGAAGGAAGAGAAGGAGCCGAGAGGCGACGGGAGGCAGGAGGAGAGAAGAGCCGAACCCCGACAGAGAGAACAGAGGCAACTTTAGGGGCAACAGCAGCTCGGGTGGGGGCGTTAGGAGCCGAACCGTTGGTTAGGCTGGAGGCCCGAGTGGCAAGACCAGGGGCCACATAGAGGTTACCAGGGAAGGGACAACCGCCAGGGGGACAAGAATTAGTTCCCCCCCAGGATGGAAGCAGGCCCAGAGACCTCCCCTCCTCGATCAGGATCAGGCTATGGCCATAGCTATGGGGGAGAGGAGGAGAGCAGTGCGAAGGAGGAGAAGAAAAGTCAGGGTGGAGTTGCCCTACTGCGACTTCCACCAAGAGGAAGGGCACGCCACGGCCACGTGCCCGGAGTTCCTCGAGATGAGAGGGGACAGGGAGCAATATCAGCAGCAGGGGCGCCAGGAGGTGAGGATTGAGGAGGTCCTGCCTCGGGCGGAGGAGGCTCGATGTGAAGACTGAGTGGACGTCGGAACCCTAGGGGGGATCAGAGTGATCCATAGGGGGGGTTGAGGCCTCTCGAAAGGCGATCCTCCACACCATGTATCGTCGGAGCGTTGGCTCCACGTCCCAGACCCCACCCCCGGAAGAGAAGATTACCTTCTCAAGGAATGATATGTCGGATCATGAGGATCCCTTCTGCGATGCGCTGGTTATAGTGCCCCCCCCCCTCACCTTTTGCCCGGGTCGGGCCGGAGGGGTACTACTGGCCCAAGACGTCCACCTAGTGCTCTTAGGGGAAACGATCCACCCTATCCAAGCACTAGTTGGTCGCCTTGCTTGGCTCGAATCATAACATTCACAACTCATCAAAGTAAAGCAAAAGCATTAACAGGAAACCATTGCAGATATAATATATCAAATCTGAGAGGTTCTAGGGCCGAAGCCTAAGCGTTTAAATAAGCCTGTGGACTATACATATGTTATATATATCACTCATACTCTCTCTCTCTCTCTCTTCGCTGCTCGGTGGTACTCACGTCTCTAAACTCTGGGGATGGCGGGTGTGCATCTGCTCGAGTAGAGCTAGCTGCTGGCATAATCTCTTGCGGCAGCGGGTCACTACGGTGCTCCACCTCCTATGAATGGTTAACCAAATAACCGTTAGACACAGAGCTAAGTGGAAACAAAACTCCTCCCCGGATCCACATCCTGGGGACGAGCACACACCCACCCAACAAAAGTAAATAGCTGAAACAAGAGAGGGTTAGCACAATATTTCATATATAAACAGCTAGGAGCAATAACCGGAAAAAACAGCAATATAAATCGTTTATAACAAGGCTCTACTAGCTCATCAGCACATCAGGTTTTCATATCCTGAAATCTATCGCAGGCATTCACAGCCGCGTACACACTGCAGGAATTCATAGCCGCGCACACAAACCCTATGTCGACATAATTTGGACCGCTTCAGTTCCAGCAGGGTAGCGAGCCCCGCGGGTCTCACCAATGTGGTCGTTGGTGACAGTGGTCAGTCCTGCCACTTTTGGTGGTGATCGTACCGCACAACCCCAGGCCCTGACGTACAACCTCGTGTACTCTTGGATGTGAGCGACATCCGATGAATCGTTTTGGCCGACCAGCGGAGGAAAACCCAACGGGGAATATAACGACCGGTCACCCATGGTACTCATCTCTCTGTCGCCTCAAGTCGTCTACCTTCCCACACCGGTACGAACGGTCTGCGGAAGGGACTGACCCGTCACTATTTCACCGCAATCAATCTACAATCAATCAAACAAAAGACAAACAATATAACATCGGGTCTACGTCGGCCTGCCCCACTAGGCTTATACTTCGGGCGTCGGTACTCAGCTTTACTTTCGACAAGGAGCGTGAGAGCGTATTATTTGGGGCTAGACCTGGAGGACCTCTTCAACTCCGGTTATCCCCAACTAAGGCTCGACGACTGCTCGTCATAGCAGGACCCGGGATTATAATAGTAAATTGTAATGGAAATAAGTGTTGTGATTATGCTGCTTATTTAAAGTGCTGAAATGAAATGTGACCAGTACGAGACTGGAGTAGTACTGAATAGAAAGTACTGAAATAAGCTTGACCAGTACGGGACTGGAGTAGTACTGAATAGAAAGTACTGAAATAAGCTTGACCAGTACGGGACTGGAGTAGTACTGAATTGAAAGTACTAAAATAAGGTTGACCAGTACGAGACTGGAGTAGTACTGAATAATCTTGACCAGTACGAGACTGGAGTAGTACTGAATAGAAAGTACTGAAATGAGCTTGACCAGTACGAGACTGGAGTAGTACTGAATAGAAAGTATTGGAATAAGCTTGACCAGTGCGAGATTGGAGAAAACACAAAAAAAAAATGGTTAGTAGTTTAATCACTCATATTCAGGAGGCTTCGAGATTTAAGGAGATCTGGTTGGGTTACAATAACCATTAGGATCCAATTAATTTGGCTGCGTCATAATTATTACGGCTTAATTAGATCAAGGGTCGGCTAGGAGTTACATTCTTATTAGCAATCAGGGACAACTCGCTCGTACACTCATCTTCTGAGCGTGCTCTATTCATCCGAGAGTCGAGGCGCTCGACGATTTAACTAAATCTTGGAAAACCCGGAGCTTAGTCGCTTGCCTCAGCCGCTCTCGTTGATAAAATATTTTATAGTACTTATTTAATTATAAGGAGTGGTCGCACACTCCAATTTCCGTATTTTAGGGAGAACGAGCGAATAAAGGATACGTACGCGACCCTAAGCTTCAATATTTTAGGAAAAATATCAAAACTTATCCCCATGACCCCAAACTTTGATAAAACCCTTGGAAGGGCCTAAAATGAGACTTGTAATATTTTTATAATTTTTCAAGGTGTTTTGGGTATTTAATTTAACCAAACAAATTTTATTTTGGCTTTTAAAAATACTAAATTAATTCCAAAAAATCTCAAATATTTTGTTGAGGTATCCCTCATCACGGGGAACATTTTTCATGTTGGTCATTTTTTCCCTAGGGGCTTAGATTTGGTCTAGAAATTTCTGGAAGTTTTTGGTATATGAAATGGTCTGCATTTAGCAGAATCATCAAGATCCTGCGGCTGAGATTGATCCACAGGATAGAAACTGGCCAGCGCTTCCCCACAGCGGATCAGCCACAGATCCGTTGTGGGGGGCACAGAAACGGAGGCGGGGCGGGAGTTAAGATAACGCCAGCCGCCCGATCTTCATCACCAGATCGGGCGGCTGCTACTTCTTGCCAGCAGTGCAGGGGTTGAGCCGCCTCCACCGTCGGCGGCAGGTCACCGCAGACGCCGGGGGCCGGCCCCGATCGGCTCATCGGGGGCCGGCGGTTCTCTAGGCGGTGGTTCGGCGGCCTGGCTCCGCCGGCTGCCGCCGGAAAAATCTTCCCGAGAGCTTCGGGTGGCGGTGGCCCTACTCCAGGCGCCACCGCGCCACCCCTACTCATCGGGCAGCCTGCCACCCATCAGTCCCCCCCCCCCCCAGCCGACGCGCCGGGGGTCGGGCTTCACGCCGGCGGTAGTCCGACGGCCATGCGCCGCCGGCCGCCGCCGTCGGTTTAAAACAGAGAAAGCTCTATTTTTTGCGGGTGCCGCCAGAACCACGTTTTTTGGCGGCACCGCCGCTCTCCGCCGCTGGGGGCCGCTGCCCCCAGTGGTGTAACACTCCCCCAATGCCACCACCGGTGCTGTGGGAGGATTTCTCCTCCTTGGGCACCACCCGGCCTGGAATAAGGCTCGGGTGGCGCCGACGGCGCTCCGGCTGCCGGGAGTGTCATGCATCACGTCGAAAATGGGGAGGGGGAGGGGGAGGGAGAGAAGGTTCCACCTGGGTCTGGTGGGCTCGAGAGGCGCCTGCTTGGTTGGACATGGATTGGTGGTGGTGGAGGAGGGGGAGGAACTCCTCGGGTTGCCTTTTTCCGGCCACTAGGGCTCCGGCAGGGGGGGAGCAGGGGGAGGGAGTTGGCTCAGAGGCTTGGGGGAAGGAGAGGGGGTGGGGTGGCTTTATAGGGTTGTGGAGGGGGAGCTCTCCTCCCTTTGGATGGTGTGAGACTAATCCCTCCTTTGGGAGGGATTAATCCCCATCCTCCAGCTGTCCAAGGACAGCTGGAGGTCCCTTATTTTCCCCCATGTGGGGAAAAAGGGTAAATCCCTTATGGGCTTGGGCCTTTGAAAAGGAAAGGGGAAAAAGGAGGGGTAGAGTGGGCCTCCACTTGTAGTGGGACGGGGGCTTACTGGTTTGGGGCCCAAGGAGAGTGGGGGGCATGGGCCATCCTTCCTTGGAGAGTAGGTGGGCCCCTACGGCCCTACATGGAGAAAAATCTAAAAATGGATTTTTAGGTGGGTTTGACCAAGTCAACCCTCGGTTGGGTCCCCCTTGCTGGCCAAAGTCAAAGTGGGTCCAAGTCATCGGGGTCGGTTCAAAGTTTGGGTGTCGTGTCATAACTGTTGTGCGCATGCTTTTCGGTGCACAACTACGCTTGATTTGACCACAGGTTGACCAATTGTCGTCGAAATTGACTGGGACGACTTCCGTTGACTTCGTATTGACCACACGAGTCCAACACCACTGACTGTGGTTGAATCGGAGTGCATTTGGCGAAAGTCCAAAATTTGCGCGCCGCAACGCGCTAAAATGATCGAAATGTGTAAAACTGTCGATAGACCTTAGATTGTGACGTGACGGGTTCCGATGCACCTGTTTAGGTTATATGAGGTCACAGAAATTGACAGAACTCAATTCGGAGTTCTCTAGGTCGATATCCAAAATCAGCTCTTGTTGCGTTTTACGAGGAATGGTCACATTCACTATATGGCCTCGGGGTCCAACCGAACGAGCTCCGATGCACTCGTATTGACTATACGAGGTCACAGGAACTGACAGAACTCAAATCGGAGTTCTCTAGCTCTATTTCTCGCCTAGGATTATTTCCCACCGGGTAACGGGTAGGGTTCAAGCCACTTTTATTGGGCCCACTAGGGCTTTGGTGGCCCAAAAAAAGTCGGGATGTTACACTGATCATCCAGACGGCCATCGAGAATTTCACCATCTCCCGGTTCCTCATTGACAATGGAAGCTCCGTCAATGTCATCTTCAAGAAGGCGCTCGACGCAATGAAGGTGGAGGCAAAGAGGGTGCTGGCTTCAGATGGTCCCTTGTTTGGGTTCTCAGGGGAGAGGAAGGAGGTAGAAGGAGGAGTGAGGCTCCATGTCACCCTAGGGGGGCAGTCCCGGAACTACTGATTTGTCATCCTGGATGCCCCCAGTAGCTACAACGCCATCTTCGGAAGGCCCCTCATCAGCGCCTTCTGCTGCGTCCCCTCGTCCTTCAACTGATGCATGAAGTTCAATGTCGAGGGGATCCAGGTCTAGGTCCAGGGTGAGCCCAAAGTAGCGCGGGAGTGCTATATCATCGCCATGAACTCTATCTCTTGGCAGGAAGGGGCCGAGGAGATCGAGCGGAGAATGGAGGAGGCGGAGCAAGAGGCTGGCAGGGAAGAGATGGAGGTGGAGAGCTGCACTGAGGTAGAGGTGGCAGAAGGAGACCGGGAGGAGTTGGCTGAGGCAATAGCCACGAAGGAAGAGGTGGAAGCTGAGGTTCTTGTCCCGGAGGAGAGGGACGTCGGAGAGTGGGGGGAGCAGTCCAAGCTGGAGGCTGCAGAAGAGGTGGTGGAGATGGAGGTTCTCGCCCTTGGAGGTAGGGTGGAGAAGGTTCGTGTCAGTGGGGGGCAGACCCTGGAGGCTCAGGGCAGGATGTTGACATGCATCCAAAAGAATGTGGACATCTTCGCATGGAGCGCAGCGGAGATGCTGGGGGTTGATGCGGACGTGGCTTGCCACCGCCTCAACCTGGACCCGAGAGCACGCCCCATCTAGTAGAAGAAGAGGTCTACCACGGACAAGCTAGTCGAGCCCATCAGGGAGAAGGTGGTCAAACTCCTCAGGGCCGGTTTTGTATTCGAAATACAATACCTCGGCTGGGTCTCCAGCATTGTTATGGTTAAAAAAGGAGACGGCCGGTGTCGTATGTGTATTGATTTTTCTTTACTTAATAAATCATGTCTTAAGAACTGTTATCCCTTGCCTCAGATCGACGCGATGGTTGACTCAGCCGTCGGTTTTCCTGTAATGAGTTTCTTAGATGCATTTTCATGTTACCACCAGATCAGGATGCACCCCCGGACATCAAGGATGTCTCGTTCATCATAGGGGATGAGTGCTACTGCTACAAAATGATAGCCTTTGGGCTGAAGAATGCAGGGGCGACATACCAGAAGATGATGGACAGGGTCTACCGGGAACAGAAGGGGAGGAACCTAGAGGTGTACGTAGACGATCTCATGATCAAGAGTCGGGACGTGGACCCTCACCTCCAGGACCTAGAGGAAACCTTTGCCACCCTGCGCAAATATAAGATGCGGCTGAATCCCCTAAAATGCATCTTCGGGGCCATCAGGGGGGGGGGAGTTCTAGGGGCATCTCCTCACCCCCGCCGGGGTTGAACGAAATCCTGACAAGGTCAAGGCCATCATGGAGCTGGGGTCACCGCGGAATGCTAAAGAGGTGTAGCGATTAATAGGGAAGCTGACAAAATTGAGCAGGTTCCTCTCCCGGGCTGGGGAGAAGTGCTCCCCCTTCTTCAAGACACTAAGGGGGCCAAAAATTCGAGTAGACCAAGGAGTGCGAGGAGGCATTCCAAGCCCTAAAGAGGAAGTTGACCCAGGTCCGCTGCTCCAAGGGCCGAAGGAAGGAGAAGACCTGTACTTATATCTCGGGGCCGGAGCAGAGGCCTTGAGCTCTGTCCTGGTTCATGAAGAGGGGAAGAGACAGCTCCCCATATACTACGTAAGTCGGGTTCTGAGGAAGGCCGAACTTCAATATCCGATCTTGGAAAAGCTGGTCTTCGCTCTAATCATCTCAGCCCGGAGGCTTCGGCCCTACTTCCAGGCATACTCCATCCGAGTGGTGATTGACCATCCCCTTCGCAACATCTTCGAGGGGGTGGAGCATTCGGGCAGACTAGCCAAATGGTCGGTAGAGTTAAGCGAGTTTGGCATCTCCTTTGTCCCCCGCCTCTCGATCAAGGCCCAAGCGATGACTGACTTTTTGGCCGACTACGTAGTCGAAGTGGCGGAGGAGGAACTCACTCATCCAGCTTCGTGGAAGGTGAAGGTGGACAACACTTCAGGAAAACATTCCTTGGGGGTAGGGGTAATCTTGGAAATCCCCCAAGGGGCGAAGATTGAGCAAACAGTGGTGGTGCACTTCCCCATCACGAACATTCAGGCCGAATACGAGGCCGTAATAGCAGGGCTGTGCTTGGCCAGGGAACTGGGGGTGCTGGACGTGGAGGTCCTCACTGACTCTATGGTGGTGGCTTCCCAGATCAACGGAGAATTCGAGGTGAGGGAACCTACCCTCTGACTATACTTAGCAAAAGTGAAGGGGGTCATCGACACGTTTCAGACCTTCTCCATCCGATACGTGCCCAAAAAAGAAAATGAGCACGTCGATCAACTGGCGAAACATGGCCCCCGAATGGGGTGTACAATCACTGATCGTTCCGCCCTTCCATCGAAGAGGGAGAGCTGATGGTGGTGGGTCAACACCCCTCGTAGATGGATTCGTTCATAACCTTCCTTTCCACAGGGGAATATCAGGAAGGGATGGACAAGAAGAGATTCAGATACAAGTCAGCATATTATCTCCTCCGGGACGGGCAATTGTATAGGAAGTCTCTCTCAGGGATGTTGGCTTGTTGCGTGGTCGAGAGGGAGGTACAGAGGATCTTGGAAAAAGTCCACTCCGGGGAGTGTGGGAGTCACTCAGGGAGTCGGACCCTGGAGGGGAGAATTCTCAGGCAAGGATACTTCTGGCCAACCTTGAGCCACGACGCTACAGAATTCACAAAAGGGTGCCATAAATGTCAGTTGTTTGCCCCCCTTCAATTGCAACCTGCCCAACGCCTCAAGAGAATCACGACCCCTGGCCCTTTGTAATTTGGGGAATGGACTTGGTTGGGCCATTCCCCCAGGCCAGTGGGCAGAGAAGGTTCCTGCTAGTAATGATTGACTATTTTTCCAAGTTGTTGGAAGTGAGGGAGCTAGCCAAAGTAACTTCTCAGCTCATTAGAAATTTTATTTGGGGGGAGTTCATCTGCCGCCATGGGTTTCCGCAGGCCATCGTCACGGACAACGAGCCTCAGTTCGCCAGCGCAGAATTCACTAGCTTCTGCGAGCAGCTCGGAATTGACCTCAGATTTGCCTCGGTCCATCACCTCAGGAGCAACAGGCAGGTGGAGGCGGCGAACAAGATTATTGTTAATCTCCTGAAGAAGAAGGTAGAAAACCTGAAAGGGAGCTGGGTGGAGCAGCTTTCCTTGGTCCTTCTGGCTCTGCAAGAGCGGCGCTCGGGTCAGTTGAGCCTTCAAGGCCCGGAAAGCCTCCTTACATTCCTCCGTCCACTCAAACCTTTTGTTCCCCCAAAGCGTTTTGAAGAAGGGTGAGCACTTCTCCCCTGCACGGTAGAGAAACCGACTAAACCCAGCCAGCTTACCCGTAAAGCGCTGAACCTACTTGGTGTTGCGAGGTGATTCCAATTCCACGATGGCCTTCATCTTGTCCAGGTTAGGCTCGACCCCCGCCGTGGTTAGAAGGTGTCCAAGGAACTTGCATCGGCTTGCCCCGAAGACACACTTCTGGGGGTTTAGCCTCATCTTGAACTTTCGCAGGGTCCCGAACTTCTCCTCCAAGTCAAGTAGGTGTGAACCCACATCCCTGCTCTTTACCATGAGATCATCAACGTAGACGTCCTACCCCTATGATTTTTAAACACTTGATCAATCATTCGCTAGTACGTAGCCCCCACGTTTTTTAGCCCGAAGGGCATCATTTTATAGCTGAAGCATTCCTCCCTTGTGATGAAGGAGACATCTTTGACATTGGGGGGATGCATGCGGATCTGGTGATAACCTGAAAAAACATCCAAAAAACTCGTAATAGAAAAACTGACGGCTGAATCAACCAGCGCGTCGATCCGAGGCAGGGGGTAGCAATCCTTAAAGCATGATTTATTTAATAAATAGAAATCTACACACTCGTACCACTTCCCATCACCCTTCTTTACCATTACCACATTGGAGACCCAACCTGGATATTGGATCTCCGAGATGAAACTTGCGTCGAGAAGCTTCTTGACCTCATCGCGGATGAGCTCCTACAGTTTGGTGGTGATGGTCCTCATCTTCTGGAGAATGGGATGCGACTTGGGGTTCAGGTTCAGACGGTGGCAAGCCACATTCGCGTCGATGCCCGACATGTCAGTCGCTCTCCAGAAAAAGACGTTGACGTTCTTTTGGATGCACTCTCGCATCCTTGCTTGGTCTTCTGGGCTCAAGCCATTGCTGATTCTTACCCTCTTCGTCTTCCATGTCTTGGTGATGACCTCCGTCTCCACGACTTCCTCTGCCGGCTCCAGCCGGGACTACTCCCCGCCAGCTCTCTCTTCCTCTTCCTGCCTAAACTCTTCCTCTCCTCCTATCTCCTCAACCTCCATCGCCTCCAACAGGCCTTCCACAGACAACTCCCCTTATATACCCCTCTGGGTCTCACTCCCAGCTTCTCCCTCTACCCCTTGCTCCCCGACAATCTTCTCTCCAGCCTCATTTAGGCTTACCACTCCATTCTCCACAACCTCCTATTCAGTCTTCTCCCCAGCCCCTCCTTGGCTCACCACTCTCTCCCCCGCTGTCCTCACGCCAGCCTCTCCTAGGCTCATCTCTCCCCCCTCCGCAGCTTCCTCCTCCATCGTCATCTCCTTCTCCAGTTCCTCTGCCTCCGCCATCCAAGAAATGGTATTGACGACAGTCATGTAGCACTGCCTCACAACCTCTAGATCCCCCCTGATCCTGACCTGCACTCCTCACTGCTGAACTTTAGGAACTGATGAAACGAGGAGGGGACACAACGAAAGGCGTTGATGAGAGACCGCTCAAAGATTGCATTATAGCTACTCAGAGCGTCAACGATGACGAATCGACAGTTCCTCGATACCCCCACCCACCCAACGTCACATGCAACCCCACCCCTCCTTCAACTTCCTTACGCTCCACCGAGAACCCAAACAATGGTCCGTCCGAGGCTATAACCCTCTAAGCCTCCACCTTTATCTCGTCAAAGGCTTTCTTTAAGATCACATTCACATAACTCCCGTTGTCAACCAGAATCATGGAGACCGTGCAATTCTCTACCGTCGTCTGGATCCCCATGGTGTCACAGAACGGGTCTTCGTAGTCGGGCATGTCCTTCACTGAGAAGGTGATTTTTCCTCGATTATGGGGGGGGGGGATCTGGGAGGTCGCGGCGATGCTCCTTCGATACATGGTTTGGAAGCTGCCCTTTCGGGTGGCTTCGATCCCCACACCCTCATGGATCACCCTGATCCCTCCTCGGGCTCCCACGTCGACCCGGTCCTCACATCTATCATCTCCTCCTCCTTGCAGAACTTCCTCAATCCTCAAGGGTGGCTACTGCTAGACTTGCCCCCTGGCCGCTCTCATCTCCAGAAACTCCAGGCAGGTGGTCGTTGCATGACCCACTTCCTGGTGAAAGTCACAGAAGGGTAACACCACCCTATCTTCTCTCCTCCTCGAGCTCCTTTTCTTCCTCCTCTTCCTATCACGATCTCCATAGCTTCCTGCTGCAGTGGGAGGGGGACCCTCTGTCCCTGCCTCCAGGCCGGCTGGTTGAACCTCCTTTGCTCACGGTTATTGTCCCTTCCTTGGAAACCGCCACCCTGTCCCTGAGGGTAACCCTCATGTGGACTCCAGCCCAATCTGTTGTTTGGTTCACGCTGCCCCCATCCTTGATGCCGCCCCTATCCTCGGGTTTCCTCCCTTCGCCTCTCCTCTCTCTGCTCCCTCTTCCTTCCTACTCCTGATTCTTTCCCATCATCCTCCACCAACTTGGCCAGCTTCTTGGCAAACGCCCGGTTGTCCGCCTCAATCTCGATCTCCTTTGTCGCCCTCTCTATCAGTTCCTCGAAGAAGATGGTGGAAACTCTCTCCAGCTCCATGCTAAAGAAGCTTAACCTCAACCCAAGGGTGAAGACAAGCATCACCGTGTACCCCAACATCTCCTGAATCTGCAGAATCTCCTCTTAGAACCTATCAACATAGCATCCCAGCGTCTCCTCCGACCTCTGCTTGATGGCAAACAAGCACTCTGCTCACTTCTTCCTCTTCTTAGACGTTGAGAACCTCGACAAGAACCCGCGTCGCAAATCCTCGAAGCAGTAAATCGAACTTACAGGCAACTGGTGGAACCAGTCTCTAGCCTTCTCCTTCAGAGTGATGGCGAAGAGCATACACTTGAAGGCATCCAACATTTGCCTTATGGAAACGACATACTCAAACCACTGCACATGCTGCATGGGATCGTCCCTCCCCGTATAGTAAGTCATGCCCGGCGCCCGGAACCCCTCCAGACCTAGAGCTGAAATGATGAGCTCACTGAAGGGGCTTCCGCCCCCTGCCTGCCGAGAGGGCTCGTCACGCGACCTCGGCTTGCCAGCCCTATCTGCACTGGTCTGTCCGGGAAACAGCTCTCGCTTGGGGACATCCCTTTCTGCAGCCTCCGCCAAAACCTCCTTCCAGGGGCGCTGCCCGGGAGCGTTCACGCCCAGTGATGGGGCGGGAGCCACCGGGACCTGAGTCGTTGCCCACTCGCTCCATGCCGAGAGGGCCAAGTGGATGGTCCGGAGGACTTCCCGCTTGAAGTCTTCCAGCATCCCCAAAGTCACCCCACTTCCCTGAGAGGGAGAACCGCCCGAGCCAGCTCCTTCTCCTTCATCTCCAGCCATGAGACTTAACTTGGGATTTTCCTGTGTCAGCTACGGTCCACGCTCACCGCACCAGAAATGTTGAAGCCAAAAATGACCTCAACGAGAGTTCAGACCCTGGGGGGCAGCTATCACCTACTTCTCCCAAGCCTAGACCCCTGACTTGTAATAAAGAACCAGAAACTGACCCTAAGCCTCAGTTGGGAGGTCCCTCATCTAACCCGGAAGTTCTCCGAGTGCTTCCCTCCAAAGCCAATTGTTGGGCTAGGAGTTCCTCAGAAAGCACCATAAGGAAATTTGTGGAAGTATCAAAAGTCTGTCTTCTAAGGAACTCTATGGGTCTATTTATAGATTTTCAGCATTCGGTCTGCAAAAAACATAATTCTGCTGCCCTAAAATTACTAAAATGCCCCTGGGTTGTTCTGCCAATAGCAAAACTCTGCTGTTCTGAGGAGCTAAATGCATACCCAGGGGTATTCAAGTAATTTCAGCTCTGGGTCCCATCTGACGGAAGCTCTTCCGCTGAGCTCTGCGGAAACCCCGCTCGCTTTGAGCGTGAAACCTCCCGCTAACACCGGGCAGGAGCCAAAGGAGACTACATGCGGCGTTGAGTGGAGAAACATCACTCAACGCCGGGGGCTGATGGGCTCCCGTCGACCTGAGACTCAAGCCCTTGCGCCTGCCTCGGGTGGGAACCTAAAGACTGAAGGGGCGTTGAGTGAAGAAACATCACTCAACTCCAAGTGCTGGTGGGAGCGTTGAGTGGAGAAGCATCACTCAACGCAAAGGGCTGGCGGCGACGTTGAGTGGAGAAACATCACTCAATGTCAAGGGCTAACCGCGACGTTGAGTGGAGAAGCATCACTCAACGTCAAGGGCTGGCGACGACGTTGAGTGGAGAAGCATCACTCAACGTCAAGGGCTGGCGGCGACGTTGAGTGGAGAAGCATCACTCAACGCCAAGAACTTCTGCCGGCCCGAGGCGCGAGCCCTTTCGCCTGCCCAGGGCGGGAGCCCTCCCGCCCATTTACTTATCTGATCCAATTTTAGCACAAAGCTAGCTCAATCCGGGTCCTTGGAGCATCTTGATCCCACCCAGTAAATATGAGGTTGTACACAATCTCCGCTCTTTGCGAGCTATCATTGCGCTCGGAAAGACATAGGAGATCTTCGACGACAGAAACACTGTGCCCTAGTTTGGAGGAAGAACAATTCCTCACACCGTGCCCTAGATCGGAGCAGCGGCGAACCCTAGCAGGGATGAACTTGCGAACGACAAAAGGGTGGTGGTGCTGTTTTGGTCGGCAGAATCAGAACGACGACGGCGGATCCCGATGGCGACGATCTGTCGATCTGCAGAGCGGCGCACAAGAACACGCAAAATCGAGAGCGGCAGAATCGCAGAACAAATGAACAATATGCACATTACACTTTGAGATATGTGTATTTTCATTGATACATATATTCATCATTAATTGTATGCACTTTCCGATAAAATGCACAAATGACTAGGAACCATATTTTATTTTCCCGCGGAACAGTCCATCTTCACCAGTGACTTCTTGGGATCAAGATCCTCTCCAGTTGCAATGAACTGGATAGTATCGAGTTCGCCAACTCAGTAAATTCAATTGGCACAATGAAAAGATCTCAAAAGTAAGCTCGTCAACTCAGCAACCGCCGTTTTCCACATAAGCCGCGCCAAACGCAGCTTTTACACAAAAATCTGGTGCGCTTCCACCACACAGCAGGTAAAAAGTGCAACCAAACACCACCTAAGTGTTGTCAACTCGCCGTTTCCTGCTCGCCTCTGGATTTGGGAGACGAAATAGAGACCATGAACTCATGAAGTAGCTATTATCCAGTTTAATCCGAACAGGAGAGGATCCTGTTCCGATTCCTTGCACGTTTTGCTCATGTATCGACCCTAAAATAAAATAATAATAATAATTAGAAGAAGAATTTACCCTTTCGCCCTTCTTCTAACAGTCAAATACGGAAATACCTGTCCTCGCTCGCTTTATTAAACAAGCACATGAGCCCGCTTTTCTCATCCGATCGTCATCAAGCCATGGCCCCCTTGGCTTCTACCCTCAGATTCACCGGAGCAACCTTCGCGAACTCTCCGGCAACCACAATTTCCTCCCGCGATCAACCACAAAACAGATCTCCGGCGAATCTCACCAATCTACAGCGTTTCAGCTCTGCAACCAATAACCACAAAATTTTCAATCCATCATCGCCTGCCTCCATCCGCCGGATCCGGCCGATCTCGGCCGGCCTGTTCTCCACCAAATCCCACCCCGGTTCTTCCAGACCCAACAAAGTGCAGGAGCTTTACGTATACGAGATCAATGAGAGAGATCGCGGCAGCCCCGTGTATCTCCGGCTGAGCCAGAAAGAAGTCAATTCCCTCGGCGATCTCGTTCCCTTCAGCAACAAGGTGTACAGCGGGGATCTTAAGAAGAGGCTGGGGATAACATCGGGGATCACGGTTCTGATAGAGCATTTGCCGGAGAAGAAAGGGGACAGGTACGAGGCAATCTACAGCTTCTATTTCGGCGATTACGGACACATCTCAGTGCAGGGGCAGTACCTCACCTACGAGGATTCTTACCTGGCCGTGACCGGTGGCTCCGGCGTCTTTTCCGGCGTTTATGGCCAGGTATTGCTGCATCAAATCGTTTTCCCCTTCAAGCTGTATTACTCTTTCTACCTAAATGGCATCCCCGATCTCCCAAAGGAGCTGATCTGCACGCCGGTTCCGCCTTCCGTCGCCGTAGAGCCGACAGCTGCTGCGAGGGCGGCCGAGCCTCACGCCGCCCTGAGAAACTACACGGATTAAATAAGGGTAACCTTGAGTGCTCTTTGCTGCTGTTTTCTGTCTGCCTCTATCGGCATAATTAAATAAAATACAAAATTTGTTCGTGCTGGCTAAAATTGTTATGAAATGGTGTCTGGATTCGTGATGTTGATAATTGGTAGTTGGTGAATTCCTCTAATTTCCAAAATGTGATTTTTGTGTTGACTTTTTCGGCGTAAGATCTTACAGGAGCAAATAAGTCAATGTCAAGCAGCATTTGTTTGGCAGCGGTGTAAAACTCTGATGCTACGGCTTTATTTGGTGTGGCGGTGGTGTTTGCTTCCGACGGGTCGAAATGTAGAGTTGGAATCGGAGGGGGGAGGCAGGGTTGGAAAAGCGGCGTTTGATGGATTTTTTCTTCTTGCGGCGGATGCAAACGGAGCAAACGCCGCCGGCGCCCCGTTTGTTTACCCGCCGTCCGGCGGTGTTTGCTCCAAACGTCCGGCAAAAATGCCGAAACAAACAGAAATACATGAGTAGTTGTTTGGGATGGAATTGAGTGAAAGGAATTGAAATAGATCCTCATTTCAATTCCGACTTTTGTTTGGCCGAGGCCTCTCCAAGAAGTCCTTCCGGCCCTGGCCGGGCTGCCCAACGGTCAACAGACCTTGGCTTTTGTCATCCGGGCCCGGGCCTCGCTTTAGTTCGGTTTGTTAGTGTATATTTGGACGTATAATGAGTTCAGAGGCATAACAGGTCAGTTCGGACACGTGTAGATCCGATACCCGTAGAAACTCCTTAGGTTTGCCTATTTATACCCACCTAGGGGCAACGGGTAGGGGATTCCACTTAGATCCCCATCCGGATGCTTCGAGCAACACCCACATTCTCAAAGTTATGCCCCGTTGCTCGTGCATCCCGTAACCGCTCTCTCGTTTTTTTTTCTCCGTCGCTGAAATCGGAAAAAAAGGTCGTGACCGCTGCAATCAGGCAGTTACCAGCATTTCGCCGCTTGAGGAAGCCTCCGGTGTGTTCGATCGCGAGCAAGCCGATCGTTGTCGTTCGATAGAGGAGAAGTAAGGTCCGCCGTCGTCGCCGATCGAGCAAGAGGTTCTCCTTCCCGATTTTGTACGGACAAATCCCGCCGCCTGTTCCTATTCTCCTGTTTCCGCTGTCACCTGGGTCTTTTTCGCCATTGTTTATCGGAAGGAAAGCCGCCACTGTTTACACGATTTTTTTTCGGCCGCTGGTTTCCCAATCAAACCGCCGCCTGTTTTTCACCTAAGGAGAACGAACAAGCCCAGTTTTAAGATCCGGAAAAGTGAAGGATCGCTTACCGCAGGGATCTGCTACAGGGGAGAACGACGACGGTGGAGAGCAACACATTGGAGTGTGGCGGAGTAGATTGCCGGAGTAGGAGAAGCGGTGGTGGTTCCGGGAGGGCCAGGTGCACAGTAGGATATGCGACACATTTGACTGAAAAAAAGACCTGTGAGAGAAGAAGGAAATAGGTTATTTCCATCGCCGTTGATTGGATCACACTTTTGACCTCCCAAAGGGGAAGGCCCTTTCCGATTTTTGTCCAAAAAGAATGAGTGCCCTTGGAGACCAAGCTTCTTCCTCTTGACCGATAGAATCCAATTTTGAACAGATTTGTGATAAGAACCAAAACAGGGGGGCAGCAAGATATAAACAACACGATTCTTCAAGATGGATTCAGCACACTTCAATACTAGAACTTCAAAGGAAAATCAGAGCAAGATACAAGTGCAGGCACAAAACAACCAACCCTAAGGGCCGAACCCTGAACAGGCGGAACACAGCAGCAGAGAAGCTTTCTCTCCACCGACATTTCACACATACAACATATAACATAACCCTAAACCTTTCCCCCAAGTGTCGTATATAGGTGACACTTACATGACAAAAATACCCCTCCCATAACCCATAATTACTGTACAACCTCATATTCGCTGAGTCAGACCAGGAGGCGCAATGGTCACAATTGGGCTAGCCGAAGGAGTTCCCGCCCTAAAGAAGATCTCGCCCAAGTTGGCGGGAGCGATCGCGCCAGATCGTCGATCCAAGATCGGCGAGCGCAACCGAATCGTCGAACGGAGAACAGCGGGCCAAGACCGTCGAGCGCGGCCAGCGCGGGAACGCTTGCGCTTGCGCCAGGCTCTAATCTCAAAGGGCTCTCGCCCGTAAGCCGGCGAGAGCGTTCACGCCAGGCTCTGGTCAGGAGGTTCTCGGCTCGGCTCTCGCCGAGTGAGTCTCAGGGCCTTGGGTAAAATGTCCTAATTACCCTCAGGCGAATTGACCCCTGTGCCCTCAGAAAAACAGCGGGATTCGGCTATTGGCAGACCAACTAGGGGCATTTCAGTAATTTCAGGTCAGCACGATGCTATAAATAGACCCATAAGGGCTCCTTAGAAGGCAAGCTGTCATTATCTCTCAAATTCCAGTGCTTTCTGAGGAGCTCCTAGTCCAGCTTTGGCTTTGGAGGGGAAGCTCTCAGAGATCTTCCGGGTGTGAGGAGGGACCTCCATGCTGAGGCTTTGGGTCAGTCTTAGGTCCTTTGAATCCAGTCGATGGTTGAGACTTGAGAGAAGTAGGTTTTGGCTGCACCCCCTTTTCTTCGAACTCCCGTTGAGGTCATATTTGGCTTCAACAGTTCTGGTGCGGTGAGCGTGGAAGGCAGCCGATACAAGAAAGCCTTGAGTTTTGTCCCATGGCTGGAGGTGAAGGTGAAGGGTCAGGTTTTGGAGGCTCCCCCACCCGGGGAGAGGAAGCGACAAAGAGGATGCTTGATGAATTCAGGCGAGAGGTCCTGCAGACGATCAGTTTGGCCTTCTCGGCCAGAGGCGAGTGGGCCACCCCTCATGTCCCGATAGAGGAGGTCCCGCTCTTAGGCGAGAACGCCCCAGGACAGCGCCCGGGAAAGGAGGTCCCGGCGGGGGCTGGCGAGAGAGATGTGGCGGCGCGGGAGCTCTTCCCCGGCCAAAGCCAGCGCCCGGGCAAGGAGACGCTGACGGATCTGGGCGAGAAGGAAGCGGCAGTGCGAGAGCTCTTCCCGGGGCACGGTCTCGCGGATTGGGCCAGTCAGCCGAGGCCGCGGGATGTACCCTCTCGCCAGGCAGGAGGCGAGAGCCCATTTAGCGAGCTCATCATCTCAGCTCCGGTACCGGAGGGGTTCCGGGAGCCTGACATGTCTTACTACTCAGGGAAGGATGACCATGTACATCACGTACAGTAGTTTGAGGACGTTGTATCGATAAGGCAGATGACGGATGCCTTCAAGTGCCGGCTATTTGCCATCATGTTGAAGGAGAAGGCTCGAGACTGGTTCCACCAGTTGTCAGCAAGGTCAATCTACTGTTTTGAGGATCTGCGGAGAAGTTTCCTGTTGAGGTTCTCAACCTCGAAGAAGCGGAAGAAGGAAGCGGAGTGCCTGTTTGCGGTGAGGCAGAAGCCGGATGAGACGATGGGTCACTATGTCGACCGGTTTCAGGAAGAGATCCTCCTGGTCCAGGAGGTCCCAGGGTACGCACTGATGCTAGCCTTTACCCTGGGGCTGAGACCGGGATTCTTTAGCATGGAATTGAAGAGAGTGCCTCCCCTCTCCTTTGAGGAGCTCATGGAGAGGGCGGCAAAGGAGATTGACTTCGAGAGAGCAAACGCAGCATTCGCTCGGAAGTTGGCCAGGCTGGCGGAAGACGACGTGAAGGAACCAGCAGCGGGAAGACAGAAGGAGCCAAGGGAACAGAGGGAGCAAAGGGAAGAAAGGAGAAGGGAAGAGCCCCGAAGGTTTGGGCAGCAGCAGGGATGCGGGGCCCGGGAGCCGAACAACCGGTTAGGTTGGAGGCCTCAGGAGGGTCGCCCCCAGGGCCAAGGAGGGGGCTACCAGGGAAGAGATAATCTACGGGAACCTCGGAGGTTCGATCAACCGGCGTGGAGGCAGGCGTCGGGGGGTCGTGCCCCACCACCGCAAGAAGCCATGGAAGTAGGAAGAGGAAGAGGAGCGGGAAGAGGAGCTCGAGGAGGAGGGAGAAGAGGAACAGGAGAGGGAAGAAGGGGCGGGGAGACGTTGCTTTTTTGTGACTACCACCAGGAGGAAGGTCACGCAACGGCCACCTGCCCGGACTTCTTAGAGATAAGAGAAGCAAGAGGAGCAGGGAGGCAGGATCCACCGGTGAGGATAGTAGAGGTGCAGCAGGGCGAGGTGGAAGATAGGTGCGAAGATCGGGTAGATGTAGGGACCCGGGGAGGAATCGGGGTGATTCACGGAGGAGTGGAGATTGAGGCAACCCGCAAGGGGAGCCTGCAAACCATGTACCGAAGGGAGGTCGCCTCTACCTCCCAGGTTCCCCCACCAGAAGAAAAAATCACTTTCTCGTCAGCAGGCATGCCAGACTATGAGGATCCATTCTGTGACGCCCTGGTGATCCAGACAGCGGTGGAAAATTATACGGTCTCGAGGATACTTGTGGATAATGGGAGCTCAGTGAATGTCGTCTTCAAGAAAGCCTTCGATGAGATGAGGGTTGAAGGGAAGAGGATCCTGGCCTCGGATGGGCCGTTGTTTGGATTCTCCGGAGAGAGGAAGGAAGTGGAAGGGGGAGTAGGGCTGCACGTGAAGGTGGGGGGTTGTGTCACGGAACTGCAGGTTCGTGATCGTGGATGCCCCAAGCAGCTATAATGTCATGTTTGGGCCCCCCCTCATCAGCGGCTTTCGCTGCGTCCCCTCCTCGTTCCATCAATGCCTCAAGTTCAACAATGGGGGGGGGGTGCAGGTCAGGATAAGAGGGGATAGGTTTGGTTGGTTTGAGATCTTCATCAATGCTCGGCTTGGCCCCAGGTAGACCCGTTGCGCAGGCTCTCATCTAGCTGGCAGGTCCGAAGGCTCGCCTGTGGGGGATAAGTTTGGTTGGTTTGAGATCTTCATCGGCACCCCGAGCTCGGCTCGGCCCCAGGTAGACCCGCTGCGCAGGCTCTCATCTAGCTGGCAGGTCCGAAGGCTCGCCTGTGGGGGATAGGTTTGGTTGGTTTGAGATCGTCATCGGCACCCTGAGCTCGGCTCGGCCCCAGGTAGACCCGCTGCGCAGGCTCTCATCTAGCTGGCAGGTCCGAAGGCTCGCCTGTGGGGGATAGGTTTGGTTGGTTTGAGATCTTCATCGGCACCCCGAGCTCGGCTCGGCCCCAGGTAGACCCGCTGCGCAGGCTCTCATCTAGCTGGCATGTCTGAAGGCTCGCCTGTGGGGGATAAGTTTGGTTGGTTTGAGATCTCCATCGGCACCCCGAGCTCGGCTCGACCCCAGGTAGACCCGCTGCGCAGGCTCTCATCTAGCTGGCAGGTCTGAAGGCTCGCTTGTGGGGGATAGGTTTGGTTGGTTTGAGATCGTCATCGGCACCCCGAGCTCGGCTCGGCCCCAGGTAGACCCGCTACGCAGGCTCTCATCTAGCTGACAGGTCCGAAGGCTTGCCTATGGGGGATAGGTTTGGTTGGTTTGAGATCTTCATCGGCAGGAAGTGCACAAGGCAGGAAGTGCACCAGGAACACAAAATGAAAAGAGGTGAAGATAAGAGAGGTCTCGGCGAGAATTGATCTCGGCAGGGAGACCCCCGTCAAGGAGGCCTCGCGGAAGGAGACTTTCGGCGAGAAGGCACCCAATAATATTCTTGGATAGAGAGGCGGAAGAATTATGCGGAAGCTGTGTACGGTTCGCGCAACCTGAAGGAAGATGGCCCCGTCTTAAGGGATCGTGAGCCATGTTCCCGGCAGATAGTTTGCGCCAGGTTCCCGCCCACTCATCGCTAAGGGAGGCTACCCTAAGGAGGCCGGGGGCCTCGGCGGAAGCATACGAAAGAAACACTCGGCCACAACAATTCAAGCACATTCACAATAACAGGACGAGGCATTTACAATGAAAACGTTTGCAATAAAAATATTATATGAGTACAAGCTTAGAGCGTCTCGCCCTTTACATTGAGGCGAAAAGAAAAGAAAAAGGGGCCCCTCAAGGAGACAAGTTGTACCCCTCAGAGCTCCCGCTTGAGCTCCCGCTGGAGCTTTCGCCGGAGCTCTCCCCGGAGGTCTCGCCACACCCAGCAGGGGATTTCGGGACATCCGAGGGTGGGGTATCAGGGGCGCCCGGGGGCTTTGGAATGGGCTCGAAGAGCCAGGGCACGAGCTGTTGGGCGGTGATGTTTTTGCCCCTCCCATCCCAGCAGCTGACGTCTCGCAGCGTCTCCAGCGTCAACCTGACTGTAGCCTGCGTGTTGGCCTGGAGCAGCTTGTCGACGTCATAGACCGAGTAGTACCGGCTCTTCAGTCTCTCGTCCAGCGGGGGGCCGCACTCGCCTCCAGGAGCGCAATCTGCTCCCTCAGGAGGATGTTGTCGTATCGAGCTTGGGATAGTTCCTCGCGAAGCGTGGCTAGGGCGGAATCCTAAGCGGCAAGAGGTTAGCATAAAAGAGAAGAGTTAAAGTAGCGAGAGCAAGCGCTGTGAAAGATCTCGCTTACCCCTTCCGCCTGGCGCGAAGATAGCAGTTGCTGGGCCTCGGCCAGCTCCTTAGCCAGAGTGGCCGCCTGAGCCACTGCATCATCCCTAGCCTTGAACATATCCTGAAAATTACGGTCTATTGTGATGCTCCGGCGAGCACACATGTGCGCAAGCTCCAGCCCGCGCATCAGGGAGCGAGTAGAATCGTAAGCCAGCAGCCGGGTCGACATCCTGTCGTAGACACTGGCATCCTACCGGCTGTAGAGGCAGTAAGCTAAGGCGAAAGCCTCGCCGGTAACCTCGTCTCGCTCTGCCCAGCTTGGCAAGTGGGACGAGATCGAGACCTTGTTGGCATCGGGATCCCATTGTAGCAGCGGCTTGTTCTCCGCGTCTAGGCACCTCATGCCGAGACCATAATTGCGATGTCCCCGCGGCACCTCTCCAGACAGAGGCTGGCCGGAGGTCCCGGGGGCGGCACCCTCGCCCTCTACAGCACCAGGGGCCTGAGGGTTCTCGGCAGGGGCCTCAGGGCCGCCCCTGGTGGCTGCGATCTCGCTGACAGCCTGCAAGATCTCCTCAAAGGAGCGGCCTGCAGGGAGAGGTTGGGAGGGCGGCACCACAACGGCCTTGCCCTTCTCGGTATCAGTTGTTTTAGGCCTTTTGATCGGTTGAGGCGGAGGAGGAGCGTCGGGCTTTCGCTTCACGGCACCGGAAGAAGGAGGCGGGGCCGACTCTTTCTGGCAGGCATGTGCAGCGGCCTTTGCGAGAGCCAGCGGGTCTTTTGGAGGTTGGCTCCCGCCAGCGCGAGCCTCGTCAAAGGGTTGGCATAGAGGGATCTCACGCTCTCCTGCGAAAACGACAATACTAAGTTCCAACCTTGAAGAGGACAAGGAACAGCAAGATAAAGGCGAGACCTTACCTTCTCCTGGAAGAACAGGGAGGAGTGAATCAATGTCTCGCCGAAGGTAGAGGACGTCGAAGTCCTTGGTTCCAAAGAACTCAAGGAGGGCGCTCTCGCGCGAGCCCAAGGAGGGGGGCTTGTAGGCGGCATCCTCGTATTGGATGGGTGCGAGAGGCACGTTCCCGAAGTCGCCGGAAACAAAGATGAACCTCTCGCCCCAGTGATGGTGCTTGTTGGCGAGACTGATCGTCTTGAGCAGTTGTCCGTAGAAGAAGACCACCCATCCTTTTGCGCGGAAAGTGAACAGCTTGCAGAAGATTGTCAGGCTGAACTCGATCCTCTCAGATCGCATATAACATATGAAGGCCACGAGAATCGCAACTGAATTTGGGTTCAGTTGCGCGGGAACCACTACATAATACCGGAGGGCCTGGCGCATCTCGGGCCACGGCGGGAGGCGGAAGCCCACCTCGAAGTGCTCCAGGGGGATTGCGAGCTCCCCCTCCCTCGCGGTGTTTACCTTCTCGTGGTTGCCTGGGTTCCGCGCGGTGAAGCCGACAGGAATGTGGCGAGTCCGGATTAGGTTGAACTCATCCACGGTGAGAGTGCAGGAAGGAAAGATGTGCTTCTGAAAAGCTTCCGCACAGTTGGATCGTCCCTCGCCTCCGCCTGGCATCGTGATGAAGAGTTTGAGGGCGAGAGCTTCAAGAAGAAGGCGAGAGCAAGAACTGTACAAGAACGGAAGGAGAAGGCGGAGACAAGCGAGAGCTTTGGAGAGACCGCGAAAGCAACAGAAGAGGAGAGAGATTGGGATCGGAGAAATGAATGTGGTAGGTGAGCTTCCCTATTTATAGAAAACCATGATCATGATGATTGTTTTCAAAAAGGCGGCGGGGGTACAACAGGCACGCCACTGGTCGGCGGCGCTTCGTTTTTCCTGCCCAAGTTTGATAGTGACCGATTGACCAAATGAGTAGCGCAAGCATTGTGAGATGACGTGCGGCAGACAAGATAGGCGGAAGCAAGGTAGCTCTCGCCAACCAAGAGCCCAGGATAATAACATATATGCGCATACAATAATAAAAAATAATAAGTGCAGAGTTATTACTCTCGCTGAGCGAGAACTGGATAAAAGTAAGCGATAAGTGCAGAATTATTAGTTACAGTTCTAGTGAATAAATAAGGGTACATCTGAGAAGGGGAAGGCCTGGGGAAGAGAAGGGGAGGTCTCGCGGTTCAATAAGGCTCCCATCGCCATTTCCCTTGCTCCCACCGCCATTTCCCTTGCTCCCGCAGCTTGGTCCGGGGTGGCGCCTGCGGGTTGAAGTAGGACGACAGAACACTGCATCCCAGATCAACCCGGTGGGACAGATCCCGGATTCGCTCGATGCACCTTTCGGGTGAGGATCCGGCGGTAGCCCCCCCCCCCCCCCCCCCCCGGTCGGTCCATCTCGCCGATAAGATAATCCCGCTCCAGAGTCTCTAGCCTCTTTTCCACTGATTGACGAAACTCTTTCGTCGCAAGTCGCGGACCCGTTCTCGTCGGATGAGCTTCGATAGGACGGCAACAACCTTTCTTCTCGCGTCTCTTAGCGCTCCCGACACCGGTCAGGATCTCCTCCATCTCGTCAGACGAAGGGAAGGGGGAGCTCTCGCCATCTTCCCCCTCTCTTTCTTCTTCTTCTTCTTCTTCTTCTTCCTCTACCTCAGCTCCGAGCCGCGAGCTCATGTCCCCTGGCAAAAGAATCCCTGTTATAGCGAGAGCTAGAGAATTTCTGTGATAAAATTTCCATATACCTGCAGCATGACGAGGCCCACCCGGTCGACGGCAGGCGAGAAGGCCCAGCCCCCCCTCAGCCCCAAAGAGTAGGTGGATTGGCTTTCCTTTTCCGGGGGGGGGGGGGGTAACTTTTGCGAATGGTAATCCCGACTTGGTCGGGAGCGGGGGAGGGGGTCTCCTCTCCCGCAGGATGGCTGGCGTCTAACGGAGGCGCGGAAGATTCGGCAGTATTTCCTCCCGCCGGTAGAGTGCAATCAACCGCGAGGGCAGGCTGATTCGCAGCCCTCGCCCCGCTCTTCCGGGTGGCGAGACCCGGCGGTGCGAAAACTGGCGCTGCGAGAAGACAGTTCAGCATTCAAAGATTTGAGTTAAGGGCGAGAGGGGAACGGTTACCTGCGTTGCTCGAGTCAGGTGGAGGAGCCACCTCCGGAACCCCCGGTTGATCCTCGAGATGGCGAGAGGATGGATCCAAGGGTTCTCGCGGGGACGTGGCAACGTCGGGAACCGTTTCCTGCGAGAAATATCGCGTCAACAACTGAGCGACTGGTTTTCAATGATTGACAAATCGAGCTTACCTTTCGCGGCGAGGGATCGTCCGCGCGGCTAGGGGTTGGGGTAGGCGGGCTCCTGTTCTCGTGGGGCAGGTCCCGCTGAACCACCTTCGCCCTCTTCTTTTTCTTCTTGGGCAGAGAAGGCTCAGCGGCCGACGACTGTCTCGCTAGCCATGGGGAAACCAAGGCGCTGTTAGCCCTGGATCGCGCCTGTGCCGCATTGATGCGGTCTTGCAGATCCTGCGGAAGCGGTTTGTCGGCGCGCTTGGAAGGCATCGCGAGAGCTCAGACGAAGAATGACGACTCGAGGGAAGTGTTATGACCGTCTATCAGCACACGTATTTATAGACACCGTACGGCCCACCAAAAGATTCCCTGATGTTGACACGTGCTCAGCGAATATTTTTGGGTTGGACGTGTCTTTTCAATAGCAGAGCTAGCTCAAAAAGAGCGGGGATTGTGTACAACCTCATATTCGCTGAGTCAGACCAGGAGGCGCAATGGTCACAATTGGGCTAGCCGAAGGAGTTCCCGCCCTAAAGAAGATCTCGCCCAAGTTGGCGGGAGCGATCGCGCCAGATCGTCGATCCAAGATCGGCGAGCGCAACCGAATCGTCGAACGGAGAACAGCGGGCCAAGACCGTCGAGCGCGGCCAGCGCGGGAACGCTTGCGCTTGCGCCAGTCTCTAATCTTAAAGGGCTCTCGCCCGTAAGCCGGCGAGAGCGTTCGCGCCAGGCTCTGGTCAGGAGGTTCTCGGCTCGGCTCTCGCCGAGTGAGTCTCAGGGCTTTGGGTAAAATGTCCTAATTACCCTCAGGCGAATTGACCCCTGTGCCCTCAGAAAAATAGCGGGATTCGGCTATTGACAGACCAACTAGGGGCTTTTCAGTAATTTCAGGTCAGCACGATGCTATAAATAGACCCATAAGGGCTCCTTAGAAGGCAAGCTGTCATTATCTCTCAAATTCCAGTGCTTTCTGAGGAGCTCCTAGCCCAGCTTTGGCTTTGGAGGGGAAGCTCTCAGAGATCTTCCGGGTGTGAGGAGGGACCTCCCTGCTGAGGCTTTGGGTCAGTCTTAGGTCCTTTGAATCCAGTCGAGGGTTGAGACTTGAGAGAAGTAGGTTTTGGCTGCACCACCTTTTCTTCGAACTCCCGTTGAGGTCATATTTGGCTTCAACAATTACCATCCAAACCTCCCGCCAAAACCGTGCACGCATCAACTACCTTCGCCTCCACTATATCCTTGTCCTCAAGGATGAAAATCTGGAAATCGCTTTTGAATCTTCCAAAGGTCTTCCCATGTGGCCTCCTCCACCGTACCGCCTGTAACAACCCCATCCGTTCATATGATATATTATAGAAGGTCCGGCCGGGGCCCCACAGGATATAGCACAAAACAGTCGGTGAAGGTACAGGATGATACCAGAGCAGCGCATCGCACCTATCACAAGCATTCTAGCGGAAGCCTAAGCTACTTGAACTCCTCATGAATGTCCAAATATAAACTCCACATTTTATATATATATAGGAATGTCTTACAACATGTATAAAGTATTGGCCTTATGGCTTTCATGCAGTGGCCTAAACAAATTGGCGCGCAGGCCGGCCACAAAAAGAAAACACTCAAAAGAACATTAGCCTTCGAGGGCTAGCAGCAGCAGCAACACCAGCAGGAGCATCAACCTCTATGCGACCCGCTCGGCTCTCCAGCACCTGTGCAAGGACAATCCACCCAACGGTGGCAAACAAAAGCAACGGTCAGCGTTCAGCTGACCAAATTATAACGACCCTACCCCTCCTCTCGGGGCAGCGGTATTTTCCCTGCAGGCATATCATATCACAAGTATGGCAAGCTATATCATCAAAGGTGCTTTCACGCACACAAGCCATCACAACCGTTCGCCGCCCGGCCCAACGGTCCGTGCACTCAGGGCACATTCTTGGTGTTCTGGTAACCTCTTGCCCACCACCGTATCAGGGTTATCACCCAACGGTAACACTCTTGAGCATTTACTCCATGGTGTGCAGCCGGAGTTAGTCCTCGGACACCGGGATGGCCCGTAGCCCCCCTTTTTGTGTCATGGCGCGCAGGCCGAAGACTCTTGCTATGCGCTCCAACAGACCACACTTTTTGGTCTCACGTCGGACGGACATAGCGCAGGTCGGATCCTCCACCCCCCGTTGCTCAAATCGCCTTGTCTTCTCCGAGTACAGCGTACTCACGGCTATATCAAAGGCGCGGATCGGTCTCACCAATCCTGTTCCTGGCATTCAAGCCTGGGTATGTCACTATACCCATTTCCTCACAGCAACAACGGGTCTTTCCTGGGCGCACCAGTACTTCCTGTGATTCTCTCCACAGGTGGACACCGCATAAGCACAAATGTCAGGGGTCTTTCCTGGGCACACCAGTACTTCCTGTGACTCGCTTCACAGGTGGACACCCTATGACATCAAGCATCACAAAAAGGGCCTTTCCTGGTCCCACCAGTACTTCCTGTGCCTCAACCACAGGTTGGACCCAAAACCACCACAAGGCTATTTTCCTGGACTACCACCCCAGTACTTCCTGCTACTCCTTTTCGCAGGCATAACCCATCGACTCCTTACACTACACGTTTATCACGGAGTCTTCTCCGGTTCGTATGCAACATCACCAATCCAGACCAACCTGTCCAGATGGCTTCACACAGCATGCCTATTCCGTACTCATTTCCGGATCTATATGCAATACCAAGGGATTTCAAGCATCCACCCAAATGACTCCCAAAAGCAGCCACCTCTTGGTGGGGGAATCAAAAGACATGCCAAAACAGAAGCCTTCACATGGCTAGGAAAGAAAAGTCGTTACCCTTGACGATCGCTTCGGTGCCATGGCTTGAAAGCTTGCTTGCAAGACTCGCAAGAGCGTTTCCTCCGCAACGCTGGCTTCAGGATCTCTCGCCGGTAAACCGCAGCACCACCAACAGCAGCCCCCTTCCCTTCTTCCTCCTCCTTTCTCTCTCTCTTTCTCTCTCTCTTGAAGAAAGATGAAGGCCAATTCAAAGTGAGGATTCTTTTCTGAATTCGGCCCTTAAGGAAAAAGAAGAAGAGCTTTCAGCCCTTGGATCCAGACTGAAGAAATGGACGGCCACGATTCTTCCAAAAACACACATTTTGACCCGACACGGCCTCGAACACGGCCGCGTGCCTGGCCGTGTGCCTCAAGCGGTGGTCAACCGACTTATCCAAACCAGTGACACGCCCACGGGACACGCCCGTGTCATGGGCCGTGTCACCAACACGCCTTCAGACACGCCCGTGTCTGTGGCCGTGTACCTGGGTGAAAAATCCCAATTCATCCCGAGACTTCACACGGCCTGTGACACGCCCGTGTCCCAGGCCGTGTGCCTAGACACGGCACAAAGACACGCCCTGTCGAAATCCTCGGCGGGCTGAGTTCGTCGCCTGATTTGACACGCCCTGTGACACGCCCGTGTCACAGGCCGTGTTCAACACTCGACACGCACTTCTCGACACTCGACGATCGTCGAGTAAAAATCGTCGAGCATGCGACACGGCCTTGGACACGCTCGTGTCCTGGGCCGTGTGCCTCTCTCGACGAATCGTCGAGACCAAAAAAAAATCGTCGAGACAAAGCCCAATCGTCGACACAACTCGACACGCCCTGCGACACGCCCGTGTCGCAGGCCGTGTCACCTGACACGCCCTGGGACACGCCCGTGTCCCAGGCCGTGTCACCCAAATTTGCCTGTTTCAGAACTTTGGGCTGTTACAATCCTCCCCTCCTACAAGAAATTTCGTCCTCGAAATTCAGAGACAGGAAAGTAACAAAAAAGCAGCAAGAAAAATGTAACAACATATAAAACTATTTATGTTACAATATTCTCGCTCCAAATTACAGAAACAATTCAGGGAACTCTTCTCGCATGGTCTGCTCGCGTTCCCACGTCAACTCTTCACGGCCGCAGTTGTCCCACCGGACTTTCACCATACCGACCGTCTTGTTCCGCAACTGTTTCTCGGCTCGATCTTCGATCCGAATGGGTCTAACTCTCGTTGTTAGCCCATACTCCACCGGCACACGATCATCCGCGATCACTTGAGCTGGATCTTTCACGGCTTTCCGCAGCACCGAGATGTGAAAGACATCATGTAACCCACCCAAGTCCGCCGACAGAGCGAGCCGATAAGCTGCTTCGCCAATTCGCTCAACCACTTCAAAGGGACCCAAATACCTTGGACTCAACTTTTTCAATCGTCGAATCCTGGAGACACCTTTGAATGGCTTGATCTTCAAGTAGACCCAATCGCCAACCGCAAATTAAACGTTCCGGTGCTTGGCGTTGTAGTACTTCGCTTGTCGATCTTGAGCAACTAGCAATCTCTCTCGAATAGTCTGAATGGTTGAGTTTGCTTCATCCACCTCATTTGGTTTAACAACCCGGGCTTCACCCGCTTCTACCCAAGCCAAGGGAGTACGACATTTCCTGCCATATAGGGCTTCATATGGTGCCATCCCAATACTTGCCTGGTAGCTGTTATTATATGCAAACTCGACCATATAGAGATGATATTCCCATCTCTTTCCGAAGTCAAGGGCGCACATTCGGAGCATGTCCTCCATTGTTCTGTTGGTACGTTCAGTTTGGCCATCCGTTTGGGGATGAAAGGCCGTGCTGAAGGTCAACTTCGTGCCCAACAGTCGGTGAACTAGCCTCCAATCATTTGACGTGAATCGCCCATCTCGATCACTTACGATGCTCCGAGGAACACCGTGAAGACGCACAATTTGATCAACATATAACTTTGCCAAACTTTCAACCGAATCATCCCGCCTGTTTGGGAAAAAATGTGCTACTTTTGTTAGCCGGTCCACTATCACCCAAATGGAATCATTTCCTCGCTGCGATCTTGGCAATCCATGCACAAAATCCATGGAAATATCATCAAATTTCCACAATGGGATCGGCAGTGACTTCAAATAACCGCCGGCTTTTGGCATTCCGCCTTCACCATCGCACATGTTTGGCATTTGGCTACATACAGGGCAACATCTTTCTTAAGCCCTGGCCACCAAAAGAGCTTTTTCATATCGTTGAACATCTTTGTGCTCCCGGGGTGAATGGAATACTTCGTATAATGTGCTTCATACATCAGTTCTTCCCTCAGTTTCCCCACATTTGGGACGCACAATCGGCCTTCTTTTCGCAAAAGACCGTCAATCCAGGTGAATTTGCCTTCTGGCCCTTCATTCACATAGCGCAAGAGATCTTCATCCAACTCCGTTGCCCGTCGAACTCGGTCCGCAAGGTCACATTGCACCTCGGTCCAGTTCAAACACGCAATGGCAGTGGAATTCTTGTCAACACAATAGATCTCCAATGCCTCCAACTCCTGGATAAGACGTTCCTCATGCCTTTGTAACCAATTCGCTCTCGTCGGAACTCGCCGACTCAAAGCATCCGCGACAACATTCTCCTTCCCGGGTGTATAATGAATCTCGAAAGTGTAGTCCCCAAGGAACTCCAACCACCTTCGTTGTCGCATGTTCAACTCTTTCTGCTCCAACAGATACTTAAGGCTCTTATGATCAGTATAGATCTCCACCTTCACACCATAAAGGTAGTGTCGCCACAGCTTCAGTGCAAAAATCACCGCTGCTAATTCCAAATCATGGACGGGATAGTTCCGCTCGTGCACCTTCAGCTGGCGTGAGCCATAAGCAATCACCTTTCCGCTCTGCAGAAGAACGCAGCCTAAGCCGCTCCCTGAGGCATCACTATATATTACAAACCCATCGGTTCCACATGGCGAAGACAACACCGGCGCCGTGGTCAACCAAACCTTCAGCTCTTCAAAAGCTCATGCGCACTCTGGCGTCCAAACGAACTTCTGATCTTTTCGCATCAGTGTGGTTAGCGGCAAAGCGATCCGCGAGAAGTTTTCCACAAATCTTCTATAATAGCCCGCAAGTCCAAGGAAACTCCTAACTTCGGCCACGGAAGACAGTATTGGTCAATCTTGTATGGCTCTTATCTTCGCTGGATCCACTGCAATGCCCGCTCCACTCACCACATGGCCCAAAAATGCCACTGACGATAGCCAAAACTCGCACTTCGAGAACTTGGCATAAAGCTGATTTTGCCTCAACGTATTCAACACTAACCGCAAATGAATCTCATGCTCCGCTTTGGACTTCGAGTACACCAGGATATCATCAATGAACACTATCACAAACAGATCCAGGTACTCACGAAAAATACGGTGCATCAAATCCATAAACACCGAGGGCGCATTACACAATCCAAAGGGCATGACTGTGAACTCATAGTGCCCATAACGCGTTCCAAATGCGGTTTTGGGAATGTCACCTTCCCGAATCCTTAACTGGTAATAACCAGACTTCAGGTCCAACTTTGAATAGACGGTCGAGCCCACTAGCTGATCAAATAATTCATCAATCCGAGGTATCGATACTTATTCTTCTCAGTCAGCTTATTCAATTCACGGTAGTCTATACACAACGTAACCCACCATCTTTCTTCTTTACAAAAAGCACAGGCGCGCTCCAAGGTGACATACTTGGACGGATATAACCTTGCTCTAGCATTTCTTGTAGTTGAACCTTCAACTCCGCCATCTCTTTTGGCGCAACGCGATATGGCGAGCGGGCCACGGGTTTCGCACCTGGCACCAACTCAATTGTGAAGTCAATCTCCCGCTGGGGTGGTAGCCCAGGGAGATCTGCGGGAAACATATCAGCAAATTCTGCCACAATCGGAACCTCGCACAAAGTGGCCTTAGGCTCAACAGCCTGAATTAGTGCAAAGTAACACTCCGCACCCTTCCGAACAGCTTTGACTACCTGGAGTGCAGACATCAACGTCCCGCCTACTCCTCGCATACCTGCGAACTTGGTCTCCTGTTCAGTATTCTGGCCCAACGTGATTTCTTTGGACTGGCAATCGATCATAGCATGCTGCTCCGCAAGCCAATCCATCCCAAAAATCACATCGAATTCCGAAATTGGCAAAACAAATGCGGTTAAACAAAATCCCGACTTCCTACTTGAACCGCCACATCGCAAGCTTGATCCGCAAGCATCCAACAACCATTCGGCAACACCACTCTGACGCTATCTGCCTTTGCACGACTGGGTATCCCAAGCCGCGTAAGAAATTCACTAGACAGAAAAGAATGCGATGCACCTGTATCAAACAGTGCTCGCGCCAGCGTGTCCCGAATCATCACAAAGCCTATGACAAACATGTCACACACACAAACCACAAACGTAGGGGTACTAAGCTAAGCATACAAACATTAGCATAAGCAAAACTAAACTCATACCTGTGACCACGTCACTCTGCTTGATGGCCTCCTGCAGGCCAAGATTGTAGACCCGGGGTTGCGCTTGCGAGGCAGAAGACTCCACCACCGCTTTTCCTTTCTCCGCATCAGATGCTCCCGCCTTCTTTTCACTCTTTGGCGGCATCCGGCAATCTCGCGCAATGTGCCCCATCCTACCACAATTGAAGCAGGTACGAGTTTCTGGCTTGGAGGTTGCCCCTGAAGTTGCTCCCGTTGCAACTGATGAAGGAGCTTGTCCACTCGGCTTGGACCTCTTACCCCATCTCTTCTTATAAAACGATTTTCCAGATCGGGGCGCCTTCCACTCCGGTTGCGTCATCACCAACGCTCTCTTCCCTTGCACCCTCTTCATATCTTTTTCCAACGCGGTCGCAGTGTCAACCAACGCTTGGAAACCCTGGTTCACCGAACTAGACACAAGGAACCTCAACTCGTCCCTCAGTCCTTCATAGAACCGATTAGTCTTCCTCTGCTCATCAGCAAAAATCGAACCCGCATACCGCCCCAAACGAGTAAACTCATGCAGGTACGCGTCAACACTGCCATCCCCTTGAGTCAACCGTTGGAATTCATTTTCCATGGCTATCCGTTGAGCCACAGGAAGGTGCTTCGCAAGGAAGAGCCGGGAGAATTCTTCCATCGACACTTGGGTTAACGGACGACCCGCCAAATGATGCAACTCCATCTCATCCCACCATAACCGAGCTTCTCCTTCAAGCAAGAAGGTGGCTAAGGTAACTTTCTGATGCTCCGCCGTGCCTATCGCCGTCATCACTCGCTTGACGCGCGATAACCAATCCTCAGCCTGCGTCGGGGTTCCCGCTCCCGAGAACGTAGGCGGATGGAAACTCATAAACCGCGTTAGCTGCTTCTCGGCCGCTCGAGGTACCACATCCACGACAGGTTCAGGCCTTGCCGCCACCTGTTCTGGCCCCACAGCTGCTTGCTCCTGCCTAAGTGGCTGACCTTGGATCATGGTAAACAAGGCCTCCGCAACTAAACGGACATGTTCCGCAGACGGTGGAGGTGTAGGAACCGCGGCTGGTGCCGTACTTTCATCATAACGCTGGGGTTCAGACTGCCCAGCTCCACTCCGAGTCACCTAAAGGTGGACAAGACACACACATTAGCGGTCGTACCCAAGCAAACAACACAACATAGGAACACGCAGGTTCCTCAAACATACAAAATGCATTCCTATCATGGACATTCAGGAGTTCAATCGTAGACTTTGGTGTGCACAACCACGTGCTCGCCACCCCACAAAAGAAGTCGGCCACTGATACCAAAAATGTAACAACCCCATCCGTTCATATGATATATTCTAGAAGGTCCGGCCGGGGCCCCACAGGATATAGCACAAAACAGTCGGTGAAGGTACAGGATGATACCAGAGCAGCGCATCGCACCTATCACAAGCATTCTAGCGGAAGCCTAAGCTACTTGAACTCCTCATGAATGTCCAAATATAAACTCCACATTTTATATATATATAGGAATGTCTTACAACATGTATAAAGTATTGGCCTTATGGCTTTCATGCAGTGGCCTAAACAAATTGGCGCGCAGGCCGGCCACAAAAAGAAAACACTCAAAAGAACATTAGCCTTCGAGGGCTAGCAGCAGCAGCAACACCAGCAGGAGCATCAACCTCTATGCGACCCGCTCGGCTCTCCAGCACCTGTGCAAGGACAATCCACCCAACGGTGGCAAACAAAAGCAACGGTCAGCGTTCAGCTGACCAAATTATAACGACCCTACCCCTCCTCTCGGGGCAGCGGTATTTTCCCTGTAGGCATATCATATCACAAGTATGGCAAGCTATATCATCAAAGGTGCTTTCACGCACACAAGCCATCACAACCGTTCGCCGCCCGGCCCAACGGTCCGTGCACTCAGGGCACATTCTTGGTGTTCTGGCAACCTCTTGCCCACCACCGTATCAGGGTTATCACCCAACGGTAACACTCTTGAGCATTTACTCCATGGCGTGCAGCCGGAGTTAGTCCTCGGACACCGGGATGGCCCGTAGCCCCCCTTTTTGTGTCATGGCGCGCAGGCCGAAGACTCTTGCTATGCGCTCCAACAGACCGCACTTTTTGGTCTCACGTCGGACGGACATAGCGCAGGTCGGATCCTCCACCCCCCGTTGCTCAAATCGCCTTGTCTTCTCCGAGTACAGCGTACTCACGGCTATATCAAAGGCGCGGATCGGTCTCACCAATCCTGTTCCTGGCATTCAAGCCTGGGTATGTCACTATACCCATTTCCTCACAGCAACAACGGGTCTTTCCTGGGCGCACCAGTACTTCCTGTGATTCTCTCCACAGGTGGACACCGCATAAGCACAAATGTCAGGGGTCTTTCCTGGGCACACCAGTACTTCCTGTGACTCGCTTCACAGGTGGACACCCTATGACATCAAGCATCACAAAAAGGGCCTTTCCTGGTCCCACCAGTACTTCCTGTGCCTCAACCACAGGTTGGACCCAAAACCACCACAAGGCTATTTTCCTGGACTACCACCCCAGTACTTCCTGCTACTCCTTTTCGCAGGCATAACCCATCGACTCCTTACACTACACGTTTATCACGGAGTCTTCTCCGGTTCGTATGCAACATCACCAATCCAGACCAACCTGTCCAGATGGCTTCACACAGCATGCCTATTCCGTACTCATTTCCGGATCTATATGCAATACCAAGGGGATTTCAAGCATCCACCCAAATGACTCCCAAAGCAGCCACCTCTTGGTGGGGGAATCAAAAGACATGCCAAAACAGAAGCCTTCACATGGCTAGGAAGAAAAGTCGTTACCCTTGACGATCGCTTCGGTGCCATGGCTTGAAAGCTTGCTTGCAAGACTCGCAAGAGCGTTTCCTCCGCAACGCTGGCTTCGGATCTCTCGCCGGTAAACCGCAGCACCACCAACAGCAGCCCCCTTCCTTCTTCCTCCTCCTTTCTCTCTCTCTTTCTCTCTCTCTTGAAGAAAGATGAAGGCCAAATTCAAAGTGAGGATTCTTTTCTGAATTCGGCCCTTAAGGAAAAAGAAGAAGAGCTTTCAGCCCTTGGATCCAGACTGAAGAAATGGACGGCCACGATTCTGCCAAAAACACACATTTTGACCCGACACGGCCTCGAACACGGCCGTGTGCCTGGCCGTGTGCCTCAAGCGGTGGTCAACCGACTTATCCAAACCAGTGACACGCCCACGGGACACGCCCGTGTCATGGGCCGTGTCACCAACACGCCTTCAGACACGCCGTGTCTGTGGCCGTGTACCTGGGTGAAAAATCCCAATTCATCCCGAGACTTCACACGGCCTGTGACACGCCCGTGTCCCAGGCCGTGTGCCTAGACACGGCACAAAGACACGCCCTGTCGAAATCCTCGGCGGGCTGAGTTCGTCGCCTGATTTGACACGCCCTGTGACACGCCCGTGTCACAGGCCGTGTTCAACACTCGACACGCACTTCTCGACACTCGACGATCGTCGAGTAAAAATCGTCGAGCATGCGACACGGCCTTGGACACGCCCGTGTCCTGGGCCATGTGCCTCTCTCGACGAATCGTCGAGACCAAAAAAAATCGTCGAGACAAAGCCCAATCGTCGACACAACTCGACACGCCCTGCGACACGCCCGTGTCGCAGGCCGTGTCACCTGACACGCCCTGGGACACGCCCGTGTCCCAGGCCGTGTCACCCAAATTTGCCTGTTTCAGAACTTTGGGCTGTTACACCGCCCGCCCATTGAATGAGCAATTGTGTCACCACCCGACCGTCCCGGGGAATAATACGGCGATTTAGTATGGCTACCGGTTCCACCATCACATTGCCTTCACTATTCACCGTCGAAGGTAGGGGAATGGTTTGAGTGGGTGGGTCCCCATGATGTACCCGTAACTGTGAGATGTGGAATGTATGGTGGATCTTCGCCTCCGCCGGAAGGTGCAACCGATACGCCACCATGCCGACCCTCTCCAACACTTGGAACGGCCCAAAATATTTTGGAGCCAATTTATGACAGCCCCGCGGCCGAACAGATGTTTGTTTGTCGGGTTGTAAGCGAACATACACTCATGTTCCCACCTCCAGCACATGTTCCCTTCGCTTCTTGTCCGCCAAAACACGCATACGGTTTTGGGCCGCTGCTAAATTCACCTTGAGTAATTGGATGACTTGCTCTCTTGCTGCCAATGAGCGGTCCACCGCCTCCACCTCCGTCAAACTCGGATTGTAAGCTACATGTAGTGGTGGTGCTTGTCCATACACCACCTCGTACGGGGTCATTTTGATGGCGCTTTGGTAGGTAGTATTGTACCACCACTCGGCGAGGGGTAGCCACTATGCCCAATTCTTCGGTCGTTCAAAGCACATACACCGTAGGTAGTTCTCTAAACATCGATTCACCACCTCGGTTTGCCAGTCGGATTGAGGGTGGTATGCCGTAGACAACCAGAGCTTGACTTGCAACATCCTGAAAAGCTCTTGCCAAAACTGACTCACAAAAGTGGCGTCCCGATCGTTGACAATGGATTCGGGTAGCCCATGCAACCGGAAAATCGAGTCCAAGAACACTTGCGCCACTCCTTCGGCCGTGTATGGGTGGGCTAAAGCGATGAAGTGTGCTTGCTTGCTAAGACGGTCCACCACCACCAATATTGTTGTTTTCCCATGGCTCTTGGGCAGCCCTTCCACAAAATCTAGCGAGATATCTTGTCAAATCTTCTCCGGTATGGGAAGAGGCTGCAGCAGCCCCATCGCCTTTTGGTTGTCCTGTTTGTATTGTTGGCATACAACACACCGCTGGACGTAGTCGTAGACTTCCACCTTCATCTTCTTCCAAAAATACATCCTCTTTAAACGCTGATATGTGGATGTGATCCCAGAATGTCCGCCCCATGTGCTGTCATGGTATAACTGCAGCAATTTCACCCTAAGGGCAGCATCCTCCCCCACCACCAATCGGCCCTTCCGCGTCAACAACCCCCTCTCCCATTGATACTTGGGCTGACTGGTGCTATCCACAGATTTTTGGGCGATAATGTGTTGTATTTTAGGGTCGTGTTGCCATAATTCTTTGAGTTCCTGCAAGAAGTTGGAGGTAATCGTTACAAGAGCGCACAACTCCCCGGCCTCCGTCCCCTCGCGGCGTGATAGTGCATCCGCGCTCAGATTGGTCTTCCCTTGCTTGTACTGGATGGTGTAGTCGTATCCCAACAATTTGGCCACATATTTTTGTTGCGTCGGAGTTGCGAGCTTTTGATTTGAGAGAAACTTCAAACTCTGTTGATCCGTGCGAATGGTAAATGGCCGGGTAATCAAATAGTGTCTCCAATGTTGCACCGCCAAGACCACGGCGAGCAACTCTTTCTCATACACCGATAGCATCGAGTTCTTTTTGCCCAAAGCTTTGCTGAAGTAGGCAATCAGCCAGCCATCTTGGAGTAGAACCGCCCCAATTCCCTTATCGGATGCATCTGATTCCAACACGAAGGGTTTGGTGAAATCCGGGAGGCCGAGCACCGGCGGTTGAGAGACGGCGGTCTTGAGTTGGAGGAACGCGTGATTGGCCGCCTCCGACCATTGTAGGCGGGCTGGTTTCAGAAGTTCCGTCAACGGTCGAGCGAGACCGTCGTAGCCTTGAATGAACCGCCGGTAATACCCGGTGAGACCGAGGAAGCCGCGCACCTGTTTGACTGTCTTGGGAATAGGCCACTCCAACATTGCTCGGACCTTCTCCGGATCCGTGGCCACTCCATCTTGGGATAAGATATGGCCGAGATAATGAACCCGCCGTTGGCCGAAGCTACATTTGCTCTGTTTGAGGAATAGATGGTGGTCGCGTAGCTTTCCCAACATGAAAGCAAGATGTGCCAAATGCTCCTGCCAAGAGGGACTAAAAATCAAAATGTCATCGAAAAAACTAAAATGAACCTCCGGAGTTGATCTTGGAAGATCGAATTCATCATGCTCTGAAAGGTGGAGGGGGCGTTCGTCAATCCGAATGGCATGACCAAGAATTCGTAGTGACTGTGATGCGTCCGAAAGGCCGTCTTATAGACGTCTTCCTCCTCCATCCGGACTTGATGATACCAGGCGCGCATGTCCAGCTTGGAGAAAAAAACCGCTCAGTGTAACTCGTCGATGAGCTCCTCAATAATTGTGATTGGGAATTTATCTTTCACCGTGTGTAGATTAAGTTGGCGGTAGTCAATACAAAGCCGCCACGTGCCATCCCCCTTGCGCACCAAAACCACCGGCGACACATAAGGACTAGTACTTGGCCGAATTATCCCGGCCTGCAGCATCTCGCTAACCAACTTCTCTATTTCATCCTTTTGAATGGGTGGGTATCGATAAGGCTTCAAATTTATGGCGCCGTGACCGTCTGCCAAAGGAATCCGGTGGACATGATCGCGGGGTGGTGGTAACCCAGAGGGGTCCTGAAAGGTCTCCGCAAATTGGCTTAATACCGCCTCCAATGATTGCACTTCGGTCGGGGATAAGGTGGGTTCCATACTGTCGGTTTGGAGCCCTCCGTCCAGGGAGGTACGCTGTGGTCCCCCCGCGGCTTGCTCCCGACAGCCAGGCCCTGGCGCCTGCAGATGAAGAAAACCGCTGTCCCCCGGCACCGCGGCAGAGGCAGGAGCACACGGACGGGTGCATAAGGACAACATGTTTAAGTTGCCGCCCTTGGCGAGCAGTTTCTCCAAATGGTGTTGCGTCATCCACGTCTCAGTCGTTGTCTTGGAGCCTCGCAAGGAAATTTTCCTTCCTTGACTAGTGAAATCCAAGCGAAGATTGCCAAAATCCCAATGTATCACACCGAGCGTACTCAGCCACTGCACTCCCAGAACGACATGGCATCCGCCAAGTGGTAAGACCAACATATCAGTTGTAAAAAAGACCCCTTGCATCCGACATTGAAAACCCAACACCTTGGTGGAACTGGATAGCCGACGCCCGTCCGCAATAGCCACAGTGAAAGGTGGCATCGGTGTCAAGCGGCAGTGCAACCGGTGAGCTGTCCCCTCATCCACAAAGTTGTGGGTACTCCCGGAATCAATCAAAATGTGAATGATATGACCTTGATACGAAGCTGAGACTTTCATAGTGTGATATTGGGTAACTCCCATCAGAGCGTGCACCGATAAATGTGGTACCGCTTCCTCCTCCTCAACACCACTGGCCAAATCCACCACCACTTCATCCGCCCCCGGTGCGGGGTCAACATCGTCATCGTCCATAATGAGCTTAAGGGCATATGATTTCCCGCGGGCCGCACATCGGTGATCCGGGGTGTACTTGGTGTCACACCAAAAACAAAGGCCTTTTGCGCGCTTCTCGGCCATTTCGGCCGCGGTCAGCCGGCGGTGGGTGTGAGAGTTACTTCCGGGCATAGGGGGGGCGAGCCGTGCGGAAAGCGGCTTGGATGAGTACTGCCGCCATTCTGAAATCCAACTAGTCGCGGAGGTGTCGACCGTGGTGCGTCGAGGAACGGCCGCGGTTCGCTGCTCCTCCATCCGAGCTAAGGCGAAGACATCTTGCAGGGTCTTGGGTTGAAACATGCGGATAGCATACCCAATGTCATCCCGGAGGCCAGCAATGCAAAAACTGATTGCATGCGCTTCAGTCACCGTGACGCGGTGGAGTAAAACTTCAAACTCATCCAGTAACGATTGGATAGTGCTCGTTTGCCGCAGGTTCTTGAGTTCTGCCATGGGGTCAGCGAAGAGGACGGGGCCAAAGCGCTAAGCGAGAGCCTGCGTGTACTCCTCCCAAGCGGGCCAATGTCGGGTAAGGCAAGATTTCATGAATGCCTGGTGCCAATACAAAACTTTGCCTTCAATGTGAGCCGATGCGATTTTCACCTTCAAATCCACCGGAGTCTCATCGAGATCGAAGAACTGTTCGGCCTTATAAATCCATTCCAGGAGGTCATCGTCGTAGAAACGAGGAAACTCAAAGCGGTGAGAATGGTTGTTGTAAGGGGAGTCCTGGCGCGGCAGCGGTGGTGCGGTGGTCGCGGACGTCCGGCCGCCGGAGTCATCGGCGTTATCTCGGCGTGGGGACATGAGCGTGAGCATCATCATCCGGAGTTCATCCAGGGCGCGGTTCTGATGGTCGGACTGCGTGGTGAGGGCTTGAACGGACTGTGCCAACACCGCTTGATCCTGGCGGAGGAGGTCGAGGTTCGAGGTTGTCTCCTTCGAACGGGTACCGTCGGAAACCGGCATGATGTCTACTACCCGTGGTGGCTCTGATACCAGTTGATAAGAACCAAAACAGGGGGGCAGCAAGATATAAACAACACGATTCTTCAAGATGGATTCAGCACACTTCAATACTAGAACTTCAAAGGAAAATCAGAGCAAGATACAAGTGCAGGCACAAAACAACCGACCCTAAGGGCCGAACCCTGAACAGGCGGAACACATCAGCAGGGAAGCTTTCTCTCCACCGGCTTTTCACACATACAACATATAACATAACCCTAAACCTTTCCCTCATGTGCCTTATATAGGTGGCACTTACATGACAAAAATACCCCTCCCATAACCCATAATTACCATCCAAACCTCCCGCCAAGACCGTGCACGCATCAATTTGCCATTCCTTGAGATCACAATTTTGGAAGGGGATCTTGCCAAGGTGATCTTGTAAATTTTTTGGGAAAGGGAAGCCATAAATGATGATGAAGGGCAACAATTTTTCCTCTCATGCTCCTATGATGATCAAAGGATTCACTACTCTGGAAAGAAGCTATTGATGAAAAGATGAACTCTTTGCTTCAGAACAACACCTGGACGTTTGTTGATAAACCAAAATGGGCTAAAACTATAGGGTGTAAGTGAGTTCTGAAAAAAAGTTCCATCCTGATGGTAGCTTAGCTAAGTATAAAGCGCGTCTGGTGGCTAAAGGTTTCACATAAGTTAGTGGGGTGGATTACTTTGATGTATATTCACCAGTGTGCCACTTAGCAACCATTAGGATACTCCTTGTTATTGCATCTATTGAGAACTTTATTGTTCATCAAATGAATATTAAGACTGCGTTTTTGAACGAAAATCTGACCGAAGAAATATACATGAGCAAACCTGAAAGTTTCATAGTAGACGGTCACGAAAGTAAGTTCTGTAAGTTAATCAAGCCGTTATACGGACTAAAACAAACACCAAAATTGTGGCATGAAAAGTTTGAATATAGTGTAAGGAACATGAGATTCATGTCGAGTCTCTTGGACAAATGTCTTTACATATTTCATATATCGAATAAAGTCGCTATAATATGCTTGTATGTGGATGATATGTTGATTCTTGGTTCTGATCAATATGTGGTGGATGACGTTAAGTCAGAACTAATGCAGACGTTTAGCATTAAAGACCTAGGTGTAGCTGAAACTATACTAGGCATGCAAGTGAGCTCTGGGAAAATGACATTTCCCTAAGTCAAAGCCATTATATACAGTACATGTTGGATACGTGAGGATACAATGAACGTAGAGTAGTGAAGACACCTTACGATTATAATAATCGCTTGAAGCCCAATGATGGAGCTGCGATTAGACAGTTAGATTATGCTAAATTGACTGGTAGTCTCATGTATGTTATGGTCTGCACAAGACATGACATAGCTTTTACGGTCGGCATGTTAAGCAGATTCACTAGTAATCATAGCCAAGACCATTGAGATACCCTCGATAGGCTGATGCGATACCAAGGGATTCCCTACTCTGGAAAGAAGCTATTGAGGATGAGATGAACTCTCTCCTTCAGAACGACACCTGGACGTTAGTTGATAAGCCAAAATGGGCTAAAATTGTAGGGTGCAAGTGAGTTCTGAAAAAGAAGCTAAATCCTGATGGTAGCGTAGCTAAGTATAAAGCACGTCTGGTGGCTAAAGGTTTCACAAAAGTAAGCGTAGTAGACTATTTTGATGTATACTCACCCGTGCGTCACTTAGCAACCATTAAGGTTCTTCTTGCTATTTCGGCCATTGAGAACTTTATTGTTCATCAAATGGATGTTAAGACTGCGTTCTTGAATGAAGATCTGACCGAAGAGATCTACATGAGTCAACCTGAAGGTTTCATTGTAGACGGTCACAAAAACAAGGTCTGTAAGCTATTAAAATCGCTATACAGATTAAAACAAGCACCGAAATTATGACATGAGAAGTTTGACTATACTGTAAAGAACATGGGATTCCTGTCGAGTCTCTCGGACAAATGTCTTTACATACGTCATAGATCAGACAAAGTCGCTATAATATGCTTGTACGTGGATGATATGCTTATTCTTGGATTTGATCAATCCGAAGTGGATTACGTAAAGTTAGGTCTAATTAAAGAATTTAGCGTGACAGATCTCAGTGTAGTTGACACTATACTAGGCATGCAAGTGAGCTTTGGGTAACATGACATTTCTCTAAGTCAAAGTCACTACATCCAGTTCATGTTGGACACGTGAGGATACAGTGAACGTAAAGCGGCTGAGACACCATACGGTTATTCTAACCGCTTAAAACCCAATGATGGAGCTGCGTTTCGACAGTTAGATTATTCTAAACTGCTGGGTAGCCTCATGTACGCTATGGTCTGTACGAGACATGACATAACCTTTACAGTCGGCATGTTAAGTAGGTTCACTAGCAATCCTGGCCAAGACCATTGGGATGCCCTTGATAGGCTGATGAGATACTTAAAGCACACCCGACAGTATGCTTTATGTTATAGTGGTCATCCTCCAGTTCTGGAAGGATATTCTGATGCATCTTGGTGCTCAGAAGTAAACGACAGCAAGTCCACTAGTGAATTCCTCTTCACACTAGGAGGAGCAGATGTAGCCTGGAAGTATAAGAGACAGTCGTGCATTGCACTCTCATCTATGGAATCTGAATTCTATGCTCTAGCTTCAGCTGGTGAAGAGGCAGAGTGAATAAGAGATTTGGTGATGGACATTCCACTGTCGAGCCTGAAATTGAGTTCTGTTGCAGTTTACGGCGACAATCAAGCGACTAAAATGATTGTCATGAACACTTTGTTTAATGGCAAAAGAAGGCAACTTAGGATGAAACATGTCTGGTTGACCTCTCTCATAAGTCAAGGGATTATGATCCTGGTTGATGTGAGATCGAAAGATAATGTTGCACACACCCTTACTAAAGGATTAAATATAGCTTTCACAATCAAAACATCGCGGGAAATGAAATTAAAATTTATAGAAATATGAAACTTTCCTCCAACGTTTATGTTTTGATACGTACGAGCCTATAACTGTCAACATTCAAGCATCTAAATAGTAACAGACTGAAAACCCCAAATAAATTCTTGATGAAAATCCAAGATGGTTGGATGCTGGTTATTCCACTTTTGATAACCTAACGTCCTCCCATTGTAAGTTGATTCAAAAGTTATTCAACTGGGAATTGAAAGTCGTTGTAAATATTAATCTAAACATTATTGGTCACAACACATTATTCCATATTTGATAATGTTGCACGTGATGTGTGCCCACATGTGTTGGTGAGGCACATAGTGATCAGTAATGAGTAAGGTAACATGACTAGTCCTAGTTAGACTGGATGAGATGCTGACTGAGTTATTTCACTGTTGCTAGAAGTGCTAAGCTCATTTAGTAAGAGATAGTTTACTTTAAATGTTACTGCATATGTTTATGAATTCATAGAGTCTGACTCATGAAATTCCTTGCAGGCTACGATGGAGATTATGGAGGAGTTGTAGACCTTAACATGGATGACGATGATCTACTAGATGAGTAGAATCATCAAACGTTTAATTCATGTCTTTGTTTTTGTTTTGTAATAATTATTCAGACTATATTTTGGGATAACATCTGTGTGATGGTTTGCCGTTTAGGCAAAACCTTTATTTTGATTAATTAGTATGATCTGTCCTGAATATTTTGTTTAGTTTGAATTATTATTTTGTCTACTCTCCAGCACCCCGAAACGTCATCGTTATTTGTCACGAATATAGGAGGAGATTGTAAGTGTATTTTCGGACGAATAACGGGCTCGTGGGCTTTGCGTGTGGAAACCCTAGGTTTTGCTCTATATAACCAAGTTGGGGGCAACGGGGAGGGAGTTCCACTTTGACTCTCCTCCGCATGTTTCGAGCGGCTCTCACAAAAACAACATTTGCACACCAAAAATTTTGATGGGTTTACTTATATCATAATTCCAAAAAATGGTAATGTCGAGCTAGGCTTGATTTTAATGGTATAAGCAAGTATACCACAATCCTTAAGGTGAGAGAAGACTTCACTTGCCAAAAATTTATGAGTTTTCCCATAATTCTATTCGTCTAGATGCTTTGGATTTTTTGGATTTATTAATTTTGCTCAAGAATTGACACAAAATTCTATAGATTAAGAAAGTAAAGGAATCACATATGTGAATTAATCAGGTATAACTAAAATAAGCATGCATATTTTGAAAACTCATGTTTTGAATGATCTACATGGGGTATAGAAGACATTTTGATTTTGCTCGGTGCACCATGTATGAAATATATGATATTTATCCAAGAATTCATGCCAAATTTCTCTAAAATCTTTATACTACAGTCAATATCCCATTAAAATCATTAATTTTGATAATGACTCTAACTGCTAAATTCAAGAGTAAAAAGAAATATACTTGGTAAGAGAACCCAAGAGTGGCAGAATGGCTCCGGGATGCAAATACTGCTGTGAGGAGAGCTGGAGAGCACACCCAATCACAGAACTCCCGATGATCGGAGCATTCTCTACAATACTGCTATGAGGAGAGCTGGAGAGCACGCCCAATCACAAAACTCCCGTTGATCAGAGCATTCTCTACGATACGATGGTAGCCATTGGAAGAGAAAAGACAGATGGGGGATACCTGGTAAGAGAATTCAAGTGGGGTAGAAAGATTCAAGATGCAAATATTGTTGTGAGGAGAGCGCACAAAATTACAAAACTCTTTCTAACCGGTGCATTCTCTGCAATAAGATGGTAAAAAAATGAAGTAAACTATTTGATAACCCTCATATTCCTTTGCCATCAAAATGTTTTATTGGTTTGTTCAATGTCTCATTCATTTATTTTAGAAAGATTTAACTTTTTATTTTTATTGTTAGTTATGTAATTAAATTTTTTTGAATAAAAGTAGAACTGTAGAAGGTAGTAAAAGTGAAGATGAGAAATGCATAATACCTAAGTTGTCTCGCACTTTCACTAATTGGAATTATTGTCCATTCAATTAGCAAAAAAAAACTTTGAATTAGTATTCAAAATGAAAGTATATGAAACTCCTAAATCAGTTCATATTACATAGCATTGGGTAGTGTTGTATCAGCAATAAAGAAATAATAAGAAATAGTAAGAAATCAAAAATTAGAAACAAGCTAATTAAGGATGAGTTCATTTCAAACACACGTAGACGCCATGTGTGGATGAAATTGCGAGTGACGGGGAGAAAACATGGAAGATCTCACAAACTTCAAATTCAGGTTAGAATAAATGGGAGAAACTATATCCTTCCGAACATAATAGTTCATATAATATGCATCTAATAAGAATGATGATTTGCAATAGAGTCATGACAATCTCAAGCCACGGGTAATGAAATTCAAAACCACAAAGCCACTTCCTCCAATCTAAAGCCATAGGTAATGAAATTCAAAACCGCAATATGCATCTAGAAGACTGATTTAAGGAAACCGGTGAAGAATAAGGAGAAGATGAAGAAGAACCAAACAAATTCAAAACTGATGATGGCTGACTACTCAGAAAATGATGGGATGCATAATCTGATGCTCGCTGGAGACGTAGAGCTAGGTGGGCCGGCTGCTGTATGCGGTTTCTGGGAGAGACGAATTCTGTTTCAGTTAGGGCGAGTGTATCCCTTTCAAGAAGCTCAGATCCTCGGATAGAGTTCAGGCCAAATGTGATCCTTCCAAGAAATAGAGAAAATGAAGTATGGATGGAGATGGAAGAGGAATAACGGAGGAATACCTACGGGCGACGACGACGGAAGGCTTCTATGCCGGAGGCGGCGAGATGGAAGGATGGCTTCGGAGGAGTGAAGCCCTAGCATCTGCGGATCGCGTGGAAGAAGCGCGAGAGGAGGTGCGAGGCCATCTAGATATCCGGGAGGAGACGTGAAGTCACGGGAGGAGGGATTATGATGCCCTACCCGTGAAGAAGAACCAAGGAAGAAGTCGCGTATCACGATTTTGAGGTGGGTGAACAGTACCGGGAACGATGAAATTTGTATTACTTAAACTTGTGTTCGGTCTTAAAGACCCCAAAGTTAACCAACAAAAACTATTTTTATGAGGACATTTCAGGATTTAAATGTTACACCATGTAGGAATTAGGAGTAATTAAAGAATTTAGT